>OY992537.1:199333146-199933146 GCA_963921195.1 Pegoplata infirma
CATGGTAAAACTAGAGGTGCTAGAGCCAAAATAGCAAAAGTTAGTGATCACCTGTAAATTTTGAAAAACTTAAGTTTTATGTACTTTTTTGGAAAAAATTGTACTTGCATTTTATGGCTTAACTAGTGGTGCAAGAACGAAAATAGATAAAATTGGAGATCATCCCTATAAATTTCCAATAAATAAACATTATTAAACGTTTTTTCTTTTTGCAATTTATTGCTTAATTAGAGGTGTTATAGCTAAAATACTAAAATTAAAGATCAATCTATAAATTTCCAAAAATCAATAGCAAAAATTGGGGAACATCGCTATAAATTTTCTAAAATCCCTTTTTATACAAATTTTTTTAAAAGAAAACTTATCTTGCATTTTATGGGATTGGCTATAATCCCTATAAATTTCCAAAAAATCCATTTTATAAGAATTTTTTCCAACATAACTTTACTTACATTTTATGGGTGATCATCGCTATAAATGTTATAGGGTATCATTGCTATAAATTTAAAAAATCAATTTTTATATGATTGTTTTCTATTAAACTTCATTTTTATGTTATGTCTTAACAAGAGGTGTTAGAGCGAAAATGCTGAAACTAGGGAACATTCCCATAAATTTCCAAAAATCATTTTTTATATGAATTTCCTAAAAAAAAAATATTAATTTTTATTTGATTTTTTGATAAAAAAAATATTATTTTAAATCAGTTTTCTAAAAAAAAAAATTATCTGAATTTTATGGTTTAACTAGAGGTGCTAGAGCGAAAATATCAAAAATTAGCAAGGATGGGTACCAATTCGATAAAAGTATTGGTATTGGTATTGGTTTTTAAAATTATATTAGTATTGGTATAGGTATTGGTTTTTATTTTTTGTTGAATTGGTATAGGTTTCGGTATTGGTTTTGAATTATTTAGGTATTGGGTATTGGTATTGGTTTTAGCCTCGAATCGGTATCGGTTTTTAATAAGTATTGGTATTTATCTTATATCGGTTTTGGTATTTGTATGCAAAAGGTTTTGTCGTTAATATTAATTAATTTAACGTAACTCGTCCTATTTCAGGGTGGACACTTAATTTTTAATAAAATTTACAGATGTTAGAGATGAAACAAATTAAGAGAAACTTGTCTTTTGTTTATGTATTTGAATTAGAGATGGTCTGTGGTCCCGTAATTTGCGTGATTCAAAAAACCACGTGATTCAGGCGTGAGCGATTTTTATTTAAATCACGTGATTATAGAGTGATTTTCATTTAAATTAAGTACTATATTAGGGTAATAAATAAGTGACTTGAAACTTTTTGAAATCGGACCTACAAGGAAACTATTTCAGGGTGGCCACTTAATTTTTAACAAAATTTACAGATGTTATAGATGAATCAAATGAAGAGACACTTGCCTTTTAAGTATTTGAATTGGAGATGGTCTCTGGTCCCGTGATTCACGCGTGAGCGTGAGTGATTTTCATTTAAATCATTTGGTTATAGAGTGATTTTCATTTAAGTCAAGTGACTAGATTAAGGTAATAAATAAGTGCCTTGAAATTGAAACTTTTTGGATTCAGACCTACAAGGAAACTTTTTCAAGGGTGGACACTAGGGTGGGTCGATGAAATGCATATTTGCAAATCTCGTGTACTAATAGCAAAAACTCGACGCGCATTTTCGAGCTGATAACGGGAAAAATCATGAAAAAATTTTAGGAGGGTACTTTTAGGCCTCTACAAGCGGTTTTAGTTCGCGGTTTTTGGAAAAAAAATTTTTTTTTGATTTTTTAAAAATATTTTAAAAATTAAGTAAAATAATGCTTATTACAAAACAATATCCAAACAAAATTTATCTCGCCAATTTTAGCCCGTGGATGCGTTTTTATACCCAGAAAAATTCGATTTATATATAGAAAAAAAAAATATTTTTTATTTCATAATAGCACTCAAATGGTGCATAAGGCCAATTTAAGAACATGAATGATAAAAATTAAAAAATTGCGGGTATTTATAGCAATCCACAAGTACAAAAAATTCGCAAATTAAAAAAAAATTAAAAATGGGTATCAAAATTTTGGTAAAATAAAGCGTTTTAAGATAATGATAAAAAAACAAAACAAATTGGCGGCTATTTATAACAATTCGCAAGCGCAAAAAATTCGCAAGTACCAAAAAAAATTAAAAAATGGAAAAATGGGTATCAAATTTTTGGTAAAATAAAGCGTTTTCAGAAAAAAAATAAAAAATATATATTAGAGGATCAATTTGGTCCATGGATGCATTTTTTATTTACATTGTTAACATATATTTCTAAAGCTCTGGAGTTTTTATATATTTTTTTTCCATTCCGTTTCCATAAAATAAATAAACTTTTCAGATTTTAAAATGCATCCATGGACCAACTACAATCGTAAATAAACATTTAAATATCAAACAAAAAAAAAAAAAAAAAAACATCAGATTTTCAAAATGCATCCATGGACCAAATTGATCCTCTAATATATATTATTTATTTTTTTTCTGAAAACGATTTATTTTACCAAAAATTTGATACCCATTTTTCCATATTTTAATTTTTTTTGGTACTTGCGAATTTTTTGCGCTTGCGAATTGTTATAAATAGCCGCCAATTTGTTTTGTTTTTTTATCATTATCTTAAAACGCTTTATTTTACCAAAATTTTGATACCCATTTTTAATTTTTTTTGAATTTGCGAATTTTTTGCACTTGTGGATTGCTATAAATACCCGCAATTTTTTAATTTTTATCATTCATGTTCTTAAATTGGCCTTATGCACCATTTGAGTGCTATTATGAAATAAAAAATATTTTTTTTTTCTATATGGGGCATTCCATGCCAAATCACTCACTCTTAGGCCCGACCCCCTTCGATTAATTTTATTTTTGGATATGTTTTAGTACGTATTAAATGCAACTTGCAGCCAAATTTTCAGCTTTTTATACCAAGGTGGTGTTGAGTAATCAATTTTTCAAAATGGCGATTTTTTCCAAAAAATGAAAAAAATTTAAATTTTCAATCAATTTTGACCAGTAAAAAATATAGATATATTAAAAAAAGATGGACAACATTTTGTTGGTAGTTAAATGTAGTTATAGAAAAAAATATGAAAAATTATTCGAAGTAATTATCACTTGTTTTTTATCGTATAAAAATTAAAATCGACTTTTTGAAAAAGTCCGAAACCTTCGATTTTTTTTTTAAAATGTCAAAAAATTCTACTCTAAATTACGCAACTTTTAAGTCATAATTCGAGATGTGATCGTAATTCGTTCTATTTTTATTCAAATTTTTAAAATTGCATTTTTTTTTTTTGACTCTGGTTTATTTTATATGGTGCTCCAAAAAAAATAATTTGGTAAATATTGACCGTAACTTCCCCTAGATATATTAACTTGGGTGTAAAAATACGTCTCAGAAAATTTTAGGATGATCGGACATGGGTAAGGCGTGCCGCATCGGCTTTGAAGTTTGAAAATCGGATTACAAGGGAAAATATGCATTTTTTTCTGTTTTCTTAATTTTTTTGGTATTTTAAGTTAATTTTGAATTTAAATGGTTACAGAATTGAAATGTAGAGTAAAATGTCTCTCTATTAAGGTCATAAAAACTGAAATCGGTTTAAAATCAGCCAAGTTATTACAACTTCCCCAGGCATCTAACGTGTGGCAGACAACTTCATTAATCAATACAATCCGATTTTTGAAATTCATTGAAATTTTCTACTGTAATAACATTTTTTTATTCTTCAAGTTCAAATGTTATTAGATGACAAGTATTTTTCATATTGTGTTTTGCTAACATTTTTTAAATTAGTGCTAAAAATGCCTGCATTTTCCACACCCTTTTGAAATCTCTATTTTAAAAAAAAAAATTTTTTTTTTTTGTTTTAAAATTTGGAAAAGTCAAAAAAAAATTACACTGAAACATGAATAATGAAAAAATCTTATTACAGTAGAAAATTTCAATAAATTTAAAAAAAGGGCCTCGTATTTTTTAATCAAGTTGTATGGCACACGCTAGATGCCTGGGGAAGTTGTAATAACTTGGCTGATTTTCAACCGATTTTAGTTTTTAGTACCTTATTAGAAAGGCATTTTACTCCACATCATAATTCTGTAATCACTTGAATTATAACTTAACTTAAAATACCAAAGAAATTGCGAATACAGAAAAAAATTCATATTTTTCCTTGTAATCCGTTTTTTAAACTTCAAGGACCATGCTAAGCGCTTTACACATGTCCGATCGTCCCAAATTTTTGTGAGACGTATATTTACCTCCAAATGAATATATTTAGGGTAAGTTAGGGTCAGTATCTACCATTTTTTTTTTTTTTGGAGCTCCATATAAAATAAATCAGAGCCAAAACATAAAAGGTGCAATTTTAAAAATTAAAAAAAAAAATAGAAAGAATTGTGATCACATCTCGAGTTATGGCTTAAAAGTTGCATAATTTAGAGTAGAATTCTTATAGTTTTTTACAAAAAAATCGAAGGTTTCGGACTTTTTCAAAAAGTCGATTTTAATTTTTAAACGTCAAAAAACAAGTGATAATTACTTCGAATAATTTTTTCACATTTTTTTTCTAAAACTACATTTAAATACCAACAAAACGTTGTCCAACTTTTTTTAAAATATCTATATTTTTTACTGGTCAAAATTGATTGAAAATTTAAATTTTTTCATTTTTTGGAAAAAATCGCCATTTTGAAAAATTGATTACTCAACACCGCCTTGGTATAAAATGCTGAAAATTTGGCTGCAAGTTGCATTTAATACGTACTAAAACATATCCAAAAATAAAATTAATCAAAGGGGGTCGGGCCTAAAAGTGAGTGATTTGGCATGGAATGCCCCATATATAAATCGAACTTTTCTGGGTATAAAAACGTATCCACGGGCTAAAATTGGCGAGATCAATTTTGTTTGGATATTGTTTTGTAATAAGCATTATTTTACTTAATTTTTAAAATATTTTTAAAAAATCAAAAAAAATATTTTTTTTCCAAAAACCGCGAACTAAAACCGCTTGTAGAGGCCTAAAAGTACCCCTAAATTTTCAAGAGCGGACGAGGACTGGTCTGCATACAGGCTGCAACTTAAGAGTTATAAAAAGATGATCAGAAATGCAAAATGTGATTCTTGGAAAAACTTCTGTGGAAACATAGAAGACGTTTCTGAGGCATCCAGGCTGCGCAAGATTCTGGCTTCTTCTCCTTGCACCCTAGGATACCTGAAAGATCCTAATGGGGTGTGGTCTTCCTCCAGTGGAGAGTCGCTGGATCTCCTTTTAAACACGCATTTTCCGGGCAATTCCATGACGCCGTTTCAAGCTTTGGAACGTTCTGACGCCCAAGCATCTGAAATTGCTTCGGAAATAATAAATATGCCAACATTAATCTGGGCGATAAAAAGCTTCAGGCCCTATAAATCCCCGGGACCTGATGGTATAATCCCGGCTGAGTTGCAGCAAGTGTTGGACTATATAGCCCCGTTGCTGTATAATCTATACACAGCATGCATCAACTGGTCGTATATTCCTTTAAAATGGAGGGATACCAGAGTCGTATTTATCCCGAAGGCTGGGAAAAGTTCCCACACAGCTCCGAAGGATTTCAGACCAATTAGTCTGTCTTCTTTTTTGTTAAAGACAATGGAACGAATGATAGACTCATATTTGCGTAGAGTGATTGACCCGAGGTTGCTTTCGACAAAGCAACATGCATACAGCAAGGGACGATCAACGGAAACAGCTCTTCATGAGCTCGTTGGTACCATCGAGAGATCGCTTTCGGTAAAGGAGTACACTATGGTGGCCTTTCTTGATATTGAGGGGGCTTTTAATAATGTCATTCCAGAATCGATAATATTGGCATTGTCTGGTCTGGGAGTAAAGCGTGAAATCGTTTTAATGGTGGAAAACCTACTTGCCAATAGACGTATAACGTCTGAATTGGGAGCGTCCGTCATATCTCGATTTGTCAATAGGGGCACACCACAAGGAGGTGTTCTTTCGCCGCTTCTTTGGAACCTGGCACTGAATTCAATGCTACTATCTCTAGAAGCACGTGGTTGTCATGTTATCGCATATGCTGACGATGTCGCGATAGCGGTAAAGGGGAAGCATCTGCCAACATTGCGGGACATTCTTCAGGGTTCTCTGAAAGATCTGTCTAAATGGGCAAGAGACTGTGGTCTAGGAGTTAATCCCAGTAAAACAGAGCTTGTTTTGTTTACAAGGAAAAATAAGATTCCTGCTTTTGATCCTATTTCTCTGGACGGTACTGAAATCACCTTCTCAGATGGAGCCAAGTATCTTGGAGTATTTCTAGATAGGAAGCTGAATTTCAGGCGTAATATTGAGGAACGGGTGAGAAAAGCAACGATTGCTTTGTATTCCTGTAAAAGGGCCATTGGAAAACGATGGGGTTTTAGCCCTCAAGTCGTTCATTGGATCTATACAGCAGTGGTGCGTCCAATTTTGCTGTATGGAATCATTGTCTGGTGGCCTGCTTTGGAAACAAAAGCGAACTTTGTCTTTATCACGAAGGTACAGAGAATGGCGTCAATGTGCATCACTGGTGCTCTTCGTACTACACCTACGGCTGCATTAGAAATCCTCCTTCACCTGATACCCTTGGACATATTGGGTAGGCAGTATGCGGCTGCGTCGGCAATTCGACTTAATAGCACGCTGCAATGGAGGAGCAGTGATTGTGGCCATAGCGCGATCTTGAAAAAGATAACAATACCACAAAATGTGGACTGTGCTCCCTCTTTGAGCCTCTTTGAGCGCCACTTTACCACTATGATACCATCCAGGGAGTCTTGGATGGGGGATACTCCGGGTAGTGGAGCTACCATAAATTTTTACACAGATGGATCGAGGCTGCACGAACAAGTGGGCTTTGGGGTCTATTCGGAAGAGCTTGGATTGAGCCTGGCTCGTAGATTGCCAGATCATTGCAGTGTTTACCAGGCAGAGATGCTGGCAATAAAGGAAGTGGCTGACTGGTTGAGCTGCAATGTCTTGTCTACAACCGCAGTCAACATCTATACTGACAGTCAAGCCGCGGTCAAGTCCCTGGATTCAATGTTTCTGAAAACAAGATCTGCCCTTAACTGCCGCACGTCTTTAAATGAGATGGCCAAGCAGTTTAACATACGACTCATATGGGTCCCAGGGCACAGAGACATTCCAGGGAATTGCAAAGCCGATGAGCTTGCAAGACTAGGAACTACCTTACAGGTTCCAACAGAATTGGAATGTGTTGGTATGCCTCTAGAAACTTGCAAGCAAAACCTACGGCTTTGTTCTGCGACGGAGACTAATCAAAGATGGGCAAATGGATGGACGTGTGAGACAACACGACTGATTTGGCCTTCTCTTAATCAGGGGCGCACAAGTGAGCTGATATCGCTTCCAAGAGGAGAGATTTCGACGGTGGTTTCTATAATTACCGGACACTGTCTTATAGGGAAGCACGCAGAGCGGTTAAATGTGCCGTCGAATGACTTTTGCCGAAGTTGCATGGATGAAGAGGAGTTGGAAACTATCGAACACTTTATTTGCCATTGCCCGGCACTTTCTGGTCAGCGACTTGCTTCACTGGGATCTAGGGAGCTGTACGATCTTTCTGATTTGTCGGATGTCAAAATACAACATCTAAGGAGTTTCATAAGAAGCTCAAACTGGTTTAACGACAGGGACTAGTAGGGAAACCTATTACGATCCCGTGGTATCACAATGGACCTCAGAGTCTACGTGTGTTGACGTAAAACGTCAGCAGCCACTTACAACCTAACCTAACTAACCTAAAAGTACCCCCCTAAAATTTTTTCATGATTTTTTCCGTTATCAGCTCGAAAATGCGCGTCGAGTTTTTGCTATTAGTACACGAGATTCGCAAATATGCATTTCATCGACCCACCCTAATAAACATAAACGAAAATATTGCTAAATTTTAAAGACAAAAAACGGAAGAAAATGTTGTTTATTTCACAGAAACAGTTTTTTTTATTTTTGTTTTTTCAAATCGTAATTTTTTTTTTAATAAAATTTAGAAAATACTAATGATAACTAAGTATTTTTGTAAAATTTGCAAAATAGTCTGCTATTTTTTAATTTTGACAAGTTTTAATCGTTAAAATTTTACGTAAAAAAAATTCTATAAAAAAAAACTCAGCAAACAGAATCAGCAAAATAATTAAAAAACTTCTGTTATTTTTTAAAACTGAATGACAGAGATTTTCGTTAAAATATCCATTTCTGCAGAAAAATCTGCTAAAAGTTTTGTTAAAACAAATTATGAAAAAAAAAAAATGCTCCAAAAAGTAAAAATTTCAAATTACACATGAATTACACATGGGCTACACATGAAAAAAAAAAATTACACATGATATGTGTAATTACACATGAGGTGGCAACACTGGCACATTTCCATAAATTTCCAAAAATCCATTTTTATATGAATTTTCCTAAAACAAAAATAAAATCCATTTTTATTTGATTTTTTGATAAAAAAGAAATATTATTTTAAATAAGATGTCTAAAAAAATTATCTGCATTTTATGGTTTAATTAGAGGTGCTAGAGCAAAAATAGCAAAAATTAGTGATCACATATAAATTTTGAAAAACTTAATTTTTATGTCAATTTTTGTAAAAAATATTTTCTTGCATTTTATGGCTTAACTGGTGGTGCTTGAACAAAAATAGCTGAAATTGGAGATCATCTCTATAAATTAAAAAAAAAAGTTATATAATTTTTTTCTTTTTGCAATTTATTGCTTTAATAAAGGTGTTATAAAGAAAATACTAAAATTAAAGATCAATCCTATAAATTTCTAAAAATCAATTTTTGTATAGTTTTCTAAAAAACTAAAAATCTTTTTTTATATGATTTTTTCAATTGCTTCTAAACGAATTTACTTGCATTTTATAGCTTAACTGAAATGCTAGAAAAAAAGTAGCAAAACTTGGGGATTATTAAAAAATATTTAAAAATCTGTTTTAAAACTAAAACTTTAATTGAAAATTAATTAAATCCTTAACTAACGGTATATTGGCTATAATCCCTATAAAATTCCAAATATCCATTTTGTATAATTTTTTTTTTAAATAACTTTACTTGCATTTTATGGGTGATCATCGCTATAAATGTTATAGGGTATCATTGCTATAAATTAAAAAAATCCATTTTTGTATGATTATTTTCTATTAAACTTTATTTTCATTTTTATGTCTTAACTAGAGGTGCTAGGTCGAAAATGCTGAATTTGGGAAACATTCCCATAAATTTCTAAAAATCCATTTTTATATGAATTTTCCTAAAAAAAAATCCATTTTTATTTGATTTTTTTGATAAAAAAAAAATATTTTAAATAAGTTGTATAAAAAAAAAATATCTGCATTTTATGGTTTAACTAGAGGTGCTAGAGCGAAAATAGCAAAAATTAGTGATCACCTATAAATTTTGAAAAACTTAATTTTTAGGTAAATTTTTTTTAAAAATCTTTTCTTGCATTTTATGGCTTAACTAGTGGTGCTAGAACGAAAATAGCTAAAATTGGAGATCATCCCTATAAATTTCTAAAAAAAACTTTCTTAATTTTTTTCTTTTTGCAATTTATAGCTTAACTAGAGGTGTTTTAGCGAAAATAGTAATATTAAAGATCAATCCTATAAATTTCCAAAAAATCAATTTTTGTATAGTTTTCTAAAAACCAAAAATCGATTTTTATATGATTGTTTTTAATTGCTTCTAAAAGAATTTACTTGCATTTTATAGATTAAATGAAGATGCTAGAAAAAAAGTAGCAAAACTTGGGGATTATAAAAGATATTTAAAAACCAGTTTTAAAACTTAAACTTTAATTAAAAATTAATTAAATCCTTAACTAACGGCGCTATTGCAAAAATATCAAAAATTGGATCATCGCTATAAATTTTCTAAAATCCCTTTTTATAAGAACACTTAACTTGCATTTTATGGGATTGGCTATAATCCCTATAAATTTCCAAAAATCCATTTTATAAGATTTTTTTCTAAAATAACTTTACTTGCATTTTATGGGTTATCATCGCTATAAATGTTATAGGGGATCATCGCTATAAGTTAAAAAAATCAATTTTTATATGATTATTTTCTAATAAACTTTATTTTTATGTTATGGCTTAACTAGAGGTGCTACACTCAGAAAATTATGCAAGTTACTACATGTTAGTTATTTGTATATTTTACAGTAGTAAGTTGTTTTCAACTACAGAATCAGTTGTTTTTGTATGAAAAATATCAAACAACTATTTCTGTTAGTTATTTTAAGTCGTTTTTTTGAACAACTAACAAAAAAGTACTGTGATGTAGTAACAGTTATTTAAAGTAGTTAATTTAATTTTTTTTATCTCTGAAAAATTTTTTAAGTTTTTTTTTTTCAAAAAAATAAAAATTAATTTTCGTTTTTTTATTTTTCACAAAAAATTTTTGAGTGTAAAGCGAAAATGCTGAAATTAGAGAACATTCCCATAAATTTCCAAAAATAATTTTTTATATGAATTTTCCTAAAAAAATATTTTTATTTGATTTTTTAATAAAAAAGAAATATTTAAAAGTTGTCTAAAAAAACATATCTGCATTTTATGGTTTAACTAGAGGTGCTAGAGCGAAAATAGTAAAAATTAGTGATCACCTATAAATTTTGAAAAACTTTATTTCTTGTAAAAAATTTTACTTGCATTTTATGGCTTAACTAGTGGTGCTAGAAGGAAAATAGCTAAAATTGAAGATCATCCCTATAAATTTTCAAAAAAACATTCTTAATTTTTTTCTTTTTGCAATTTATTGCTTAACTAGAGGTGTTACAGGAAAAATAGCTAAAATTAAAAATCAACCCTATAAATTTCCAAAAATCAATTTTTGTATAGTTATCAAAAAAAAAACAAAAATCGACTTTCATATGATTGTTTTCAATTGCATCTAAAATAATTTACTTGCAATTTATAGCTTAACTGAAGATGCTAGAAAAAAAGTAGCAAAACTTGGGGATTATTATAAAATATTGAAAAATCTGTTTTAAAACTAAAACTTTATTTGACATTTAATTAAATCATTAACTAACGGTGCTAGTGCGAAAATAGCAAAAATGTCTAAAATCCCTTTTTATAAGAAAACTTAATTAGCATTTTATGGGATCCCTATAAATTTCCAAAAATCCATTTTATATGAATTTTTGCCAAAATAACTTTACTTGCATTTTATGGGTGATCATCGCTATAAATGTTTAAAAACGTATTTTTATATGATTGTTTTCTAGAAAACGTTATTGCATTTGATTGCTTAATTTGACTTGCTAGAGCAAAAATAGCTTGAATTGCGGAACATCCTCATAAATTTCCAAAAATCCAATTTTATATGAATTTTCCTAAAAAAAAAATCCATTTTTATTTGATTTTTTATTAAAAAGAAATATTTTAAATAAGTTGTCTAAAAAAAAACTGCATTTATGGTTTAACTAGAGGTGCTAGAGCGAAAATAGCTAAAATTAATGATCACCTACAAAATTTTGAAAAATTAAATTTTTAGGTCAATTTTTTGTAAAATTTGTTTCTTGTATTTTATGGATTAACTAGTGGTGCTAGGGCGAAAATAGCTGAAATTAACAGTTTTATAATTTTTCTTTTTGCAATTTATTGCTCAAAAATAGCTAAAATTAAAGATCAATCCTATAAATTTCCAAAAATCAATTCTTGTTTGTATAGTTTTCTAAAAAAAACAGTGACCCATATTAAAGTAAAGTTTCTTAGTTAAATGTATAGAGTAAATAAGATACGGGATGTAATAAGGAAAACAATTTATAAGCCTAGACAAACCTTACATGTGTTTCCAGTTCTCCTCCCTTTTTTAAACACACAAACATATTGAAGTCTTATCACTATCGACTAGACCAAAAAAAAACTGAAAACAAGGTAGACATACAAGAAAAAACCAACAAAATTATAATAAAACATGATAAAAAACACGTAACAAACATTTAAGAAACGCAACATGTTTTGATGTATTTTTAAGATGGAATTACTCCTCATATGAGTATGAGCACCCCCAACTCCATGTCACGCAGACAAACAACATTTTTGGATGCAGCAAACTACTACTAGGCTACTAAATGGGATTACTTTGGAACACAAGAAAAAATAACATGTTATTGGTAGGGATATAAAAAACGGCACGTAATGTTGAAAAATAAGGAAGTTTTTTTCCTTTAATACACGTTCTAAAAAATTATATTAACAGTGTTGGGTAACAGAGATTATAAAAAGGGATCAATCAATAAGGGTTTTAAAGGTTTTCATTTTTTTTTTGGAAAATGTGGTAAAACTATTTTGAGAATGAAAATTTTAAATTTAAAAATGAAAAGAATTTGATTTTAAAATTGTATTTTATCTAGGTATTGAAATACGAAGCGAGACATCCACAAATCTTTCGCATTCTCTTTTTTTGGTATGTCGTAAAAACAAGTACCAAAAAAATTTATCAAATGTACCAAAAAAGGTACCAAAAGTACTTGATAGATATTATGATTTTGATACCTTTAGAAATCCTTTCAAAATAGTATCATTTTTTAATTCTATATTAATTAATTAACAAGCTCGAGGCCACAGTTGTTTTTTAAAAAATATTAATTTTTATTATTTTCAATATTTCTAATCCTTCGGATGGCATCTTCAGGAATAATAACGAGTAACAAAGGTCGAATAAATATAATAATATTGAACATTTTTTAATTTTTAATTGCAACATTTTCAATTTTTTAACTTAGAATTGAAATTTTTAATTTAAAAATGAAGAGATTTTGTTTTAAAATGAAGTTTTTCTCTGCGTAGGACTTGAAATAAGACGAAATCTGTTTCTTAAATATTTCGCAATATTTTTTTTTAAAGACATTATCTTTTTTTCTAATAATTTTAAAAACGTTTGTCAAAAAATATGACAAAAGTACAAAAAGTATCAAAAAAGTACCAAAAGTATCAAAAAAGGTACCTAAAGTACCAAAAAAAGTTACCATAAGTACTTAGTACATATTATGATTATGGTACCGATAGAAATCCTTTTAAAATTGTACCACTTTCATCATCTCTTATTAAAATATATGTACAAGACTTCCACAGGAAGCTGAAAAAAGGAAAGGGATGTTAAAGTTCTGAATTCTCCACTACTCACATATTGAATGCATAACAGACATGCGACATTTTTATGCTTTTTTGTCTTATAGTAAGTACATATTTACAATTTTTTTATGACTTTCAACGATGACGACATCATTTTTGTGTTTTTTCCTTATGCATAATTGAAGAAAAACCAAAGAAATGGGGCTGTAATATATTTGAACTCCACTCAGAAAATTATGTAAGTTACTACATGTCAGTTGTTTGTATATTTTACAGTAGTTAGTTGTTTTCAACTACAAAGTCAGTTGTTTTTGTATGAAAAATATCAAACAACTATTTCTGTTAGTTATTTTAAGTCGTTTTTTTGAACAACTAACAAAAAAGTACTGTAATGGAGTAACAGTTAATTAAAGTAGTTAATTATATTTATTTTATCTCTGAAAAAATTTCAAAGTTTTTTTTCAAAAATTAATTTTCGTTTCATTATTTTTTACAACTTTTTTTAAAAAAAAAAAAAAAAAAAAACTTGGAAAAATTTGATATTCATTTTTTTCTGAAAAATTTTTTGAAAAAAAAATTATATATTGATTATTTTATTTTTACTACATTTTAGTTGTTTTGACTACAAATGTAAGTAGTTTTTACTAAGTATATAAGTCAGTTGTTTTTTGTAAGTTAAAATAACTAACATTGTTAGTTGATTTAACTGAAAAAGTAGTTGACCCCAAAACAACTTACAAAGTAGTTATTTTAACTGACATTTTCAGTTGATTTTACTAACATAATTTTTTGGGTGTCCCCCTGCCAGCAGCATTTATGTTTAAGGTCATAAAACTGGCTTAAGTTTTGTAACATAAAAATACGTGGTCAAAATAGTCTCGTATGAAAAAATTTACCGCAAAAAATTCAAAATTATTTGTGTGTAATATCAGTTGAAATGTAGTCAAAGGTGTCGTATGCGTAAAATTTTATTAACCATCATTTTTAAGATGACGACGAACGGCCATATAATTTTTAGTACTCAAAGGATCAGTTTTTGGCTTAAGACTATAAAAATAACACAAAGAATATAAAATAGGGGGATTTTTAGAGGTTTAAGAAATTTAATCAAATGTTTTTTTTTTAGGAGCAACAATTTAAAGTTGAATTTTGTGTAAATTTTCAAATTATTTGTTAAATTTTTTTAAGGCTAAAAAAAGGTGAAAGTATAATGTAATGAAGCTAAAACTGGATATGTAGAATATAGGTTTACCTTCCGGCAAAACCGCCAACTCAGACGAAATTTTCGAAATTTTGTATTCAAAGAGGGTGAAAAAGTGTACTTTGGTACTTTTTCTATTTCCTGAAATAATGGTATTAGAAACTTAGAATAAAGGATCCAAAAGACATTTTTCCCAAGTCTAAGAAACGTTTCTTTATTTTTAAAACACCAAACTAAGTTCCAATTAACTACCAAAAAGTTCATCATATTTATCTTCTTTAAGTTGAGGAAGTTTTACTTTATAAAATTTAGTTAAAATCTCAAAAACTAACCGAGATAGAGCTAAACAAATGAAACTTTCGAAAGAAAATACTAAAGTAAAATATTGAATAGCCAAACTCTACAGGCAACCCATATGCCCTTAATTTTGAATCTAAAATTTGGGTTTCCCGAGATATTATAGTTGCACATATCTCGTTAAACACTGCCGACTCGATAATAAGTCTAAAATCATTTCTGGAGCTCCTGACTAGTAGAAAAAACTCTTTGCGCAAAAAAATTTAGTTATTCAGTTTTTAAGATTCTCAAGATCATATTGGGCCCTTATCTCCTTTTCCTATCTCGAAAAATATGCAAGGTAAAGCGAAACGGTCTAAAATCATTTCTGGAGCTCCTGACTAGTAGAAAAAACTCTGCGCAAAAAAATTTAGTTATTCAGTTTTTAAGATTCTCAAGATCATATTGGGCCCTTATCTCCTTTTTCTATCTCGAAAAATATGCAAGGTAGAGCGAAACGGACAAAAATTGTTGTATGGGTCTAATCCTTAAATGTGTATGAACTAAATGCGCGCCGTTACTCCAAAGTTTAAAAAGTAATTTAAGTTTCCGAAAGTAATTACAACTCAATGATTATTTATCTCATTACTAGATTTTAATAAAATTCTCATGACTCATTTTTTTGTTAAACTTTGTTTGGTTATTTTATATATAAATACAAATATATTTGTATTTCCTCATCATGCTGCTGCAATTGAATTTCAGTTTGATTTTAAATTCCGCATTTTATGGATTTCAGTATATTTTTTTGTGATTTTTTTGTTGTTCTTCTGGTATGAGATGTCACCAACAGACAATGAGACAACCACAGAGTTGTGTTAAAAAATATATGAATTTTATAAAAAAAAAACTGACTTGACTTGTTGCTCCATATTTGGAGTTATTATTGATCGTCGTTGTTCTTTTGCTGCTGTTTTTTGTTTAAGATGATTTTTAATTTTACTGGTCTTTGTTCCTGTGCACTGATTTTATAGAATTTTCGTGTGAGGAGGCGGAAAATTTAAAATGCAATTGATTTTAAATAAATATGGTCATTATTACCAATCAGAGAAGGCTGGGTGACAGGAAAACGGTGACAGTTTCGGGATACGGTACCAACAGACACGAAAGTTGGGTTTAACACTCAGAAAATCATGTAAGTTACTACATGTTAGTTGTTTGTATATTTTACAGTAGTTAGTTGTTTTCAACTACAAAGTCAGTTGTTTTTGTATGAAAAATATCAAACAACTATTTCTGTTAGTTATTTTAAGTCGTTTTTTTGAACAACTAACAAAAAAGTACTGCAATGTAGTAACGGTTAATTAAAGTAGTTAATTATATTTTTTATCTCTGAAAAAATTTCAAAGTTTTTTTCCAAAAAAAAAAACTTTTTTTAATTTTTCACATCTTTTTTAAATCATTTTTTTTTTCTGAAAAATTAAAAAAAAAAATATATATATTGTTTATTTTATTTTTACTACATATTAGTTGTTTTGACTACAAATGTTAGTAATTTTTACTACATAAGTCAGTTGTTTTATGTCAGTTAAAATAACTAACATTGTTAGTTGATTTAACTGAAAAAGTAGTTGACCCCAAAACAACTTACAACTTAGTTATTTTAACTGACATTTTCAGTTGATTTTACTAACATAATTTTTTGAGTGAATGACAAAAATCCGATTAGCTGACTCTTTTAACATGATAATGTTTTTAGGCTGGTATCTAATTTTAAAAAAGTTGCAGGACGCCACCTCAGTTTGACTATATAAGCTAACAATTAACGAAAAAGACAAGAATTACTATTTTCATTTTCTTAAAATCAAAAATTTGAATAACTTGGGTTTGTAACTTGGATAATAATTCACCTGGTGAATAAAAAGTAACGTAATTATTTTTCAATTAATTTTTTTTTTTTTCATCAAACTTTTTTTTGTCATATTTTTTTTTTTTTTTCATCAAACTTATTTTTTTATAATTTTTTTTTTTTGTAATTTTTTTTTTTATAAATTTTTTTTGTATTAATTTTTTTTTCATCAATTTTTTTTAACCAAATTTTTTTTTCATAAATTTTTTTTTTTTCATTAATTTTTATACCCTACTCCACACTGTGGTACAGGGTATAATGAGTTTGTGCTGATGTTTGTAACTACCCGAAATATTGGTCGTAGACCCACCTTAAAGTATACCGATCGACTCAGAATCACTTTTTGAGTCGATTTAGCGATGTCCGTCCGTCCGTCTGTCCATGTAAACGGTGTAAACACATTACAGGTCGCAATTTTATTCAATTGACTTGAAATTTGAAACTTAAGCCTTTCTTGGCCCAAGGACGAAGCCTATTGAAGTTGGTCCATATTTAGACCTAGCCCCCATTCAAAGGTCCTCTTTAGTTTTGACTCAAATGACTCTAATAATCGTACTATAATAGGTTTCGTTTCATAATTTGACACGTAAACGTGTTTTGTTCTCACAAATCACCATTCCGAATTTTGAAGGAATCGGACCAGTTCTTCTTGTAGCCCCCATACAAACCACCTTCCCGATTTTCACATAAATCTCTCAAATTTCATGAAAATAGAAAATATTTAATTAAAATTTTGTTTGTGTATGTTAAACGTGTACTTAAATAACTTTATAAAATCTGATAGTCATCAGATCAGTTTTGGACTTTGGACCCTTTTGAAAATTTCGCCCGATTTTCAGTTAAAGCGGTTTATTGTCAACAAATAGAAGCCCATTTCACTCAAATTTGATTTGTGAGTGTTTCTTACACTTATTAAAGATTTGACAAAATATATATCTAATCGGTCCATAGGACCCATTTTCCGGGCCAATTTTCGGAAAACTCTGGTGTAGGGTATAATATGGTCGGTCTTGACCGACTATAATTTTCTTACTTGTTTTTTCATTAATTTTTTTTTCATCAGTTTTTTTTCCATCAAAAATTTTTTTCACAATTTTTTTTTGTTTTTTCATTAAATTTTTTTTTTCATAATTTTTTTTTTATCATATTTTTTTTCATTTATTTTTTTTTCATCAAATTTTTTTATCAAATTTTTTATTATTAATTTTTTCCTCACCAAAACTTTTTTTTCATATTTTTTTCCATCAATTTTTTTTACATTAAAAAATTTTTCTTTTCATCAAAAAAAAATCATCAAAAACTTTTTTTCATAAAATTTTTTTTTAACCACAAATTTTGGGTCCATTAAATTTTTTTAACATAATTTTGTTTTTCGTGGAAAAAATATTTTTTTTTACCAAAATACTTTTTCACCAAGGCTAAGCTGTTCGCATAAAAATTTTCCATTTTTTTATCAAATGTAAATAAAACAAGTGAGAGTGTCCTATTCTTCGGTGCCGAAACTTTTATATTATCCAAAATGTAAAGACACTTTTTTGCACTTATTTTTGCACTCACTTACGAAATGTACAGCTCTTTTGGTTTTTTAATGGGGTCGTCGACTGATATTTCAATTCGTTTTGCATGGAATAGCAAAGTAACAAAAGATTTTTTTTTTCTAAAAAAACTTTGCTTTGGCAAGTACACCCAAATCTTCCGCAAAACATTATCATGATTTAATGTTTTGGGCAAGAGTACAAAATTCGCAGGCATTTTTAACACAAAAGGTGGAAACAAATTTTACATATGGTTCAAGACTACTTTTTACACATCTGTCATAAGTGTCGTTTCTGTTTAGTCTGTTACCATATTACCATGTTGTTATAATACCCTACACTCAAAAAAAAAACTGTAATGTTAGCAAAAAAAGCTTGTAAACCTACAAGAAAATTTGCTGATTTTGAACCCACAATTTTTTTTGGTAAAGTTAGCAAAAATGTTTTGCCAAAAATTAGTTAACTGAAATTTTTTTATTTCAACTTAGTTCATACACATTTGAGGACCCCATTGGGTTCGGACCCGATAGGTCCAGACCCCGATGGGTCTAGACCTAGTTGGGTTCCTTAAAAATCGTCATAGTTTTTGATCCAAAATTTGTGTCCGTTTTGCTCTACCTTGCCTAGTTTTTGAGATACGTTATTTTAGGGGGCCACCGGGGTTTTGAGAATTACAAAACTCGATAACTTCAAAAATATTACTCGAAGAGCTTTTGATTATTAGGCGGTCTGGTTCTGCGTGTTGAGAGCTACAAAAATGCTTTTGGACTTTTTGTTGTGTCGGAAATATTTACCGAGATATGAGCATTTTTAAATTTTCGGGAATGCTAACTTTTTTGGATCCAAAGTTAGGACCCATTAGGGTCCACACATGTGAAGAGGACCGGCGATACTATGGAGAGCTCGAGAACCAAAAATGGCCTCCATTTTGCTCTATCTGGCTTAGTTTCCGATATAGCGCCATTTTAAATTTTCTGAAAATAAAAAAAATTTACCATTTTTTTTGCTAATATTAGCAAAAAAGCTTGTAAAATTTGGTCAACTCAATTTTAAATTTAGCAAAAAAAATTTGTTCAAATTTTGTTTAAAATTGCTAATGCGCTAAATAAAGTTTACAAGATATTTTTGCTAACATGCTAATTAATCTCAACTAAAAATTTGCTAAAAGTAAGCTAACCAGCATT
This sequence comes from Pegoplata infirma, assembly GCA_963921195.1. Classification (NCBI taxonomy): domain Eukaryota; kingdom Metazoa; phylum Arthropoda; class Insecta; order Diptera; family Anthomyiidae; genus Pegoplata; species Pegoplata infirma. The sequence goes on from OY992537.1 coordinate 199,352,423, forward strand.
AGCAAAAAAAATTTGTAAATCTACTAATGTATTATTTTGAGTGTATTCGCAAACTTTCGGACAAAAGTAACATTTTCCAAAATTTCGGAAAGGCTCTAAGTCGGCAGCACATACAATGGTTTGAAAATTTTTTCATACCCAATAATCTCAAAGTTTAATTTTTTATGCGCTTAACGTCTTAGGATAAAAATTATTTGATCAGATCGTTTAATTTTAGTATTAGGGGGTTTTCGTGTCAACTGACACAACTTTTGAAACCGATGTCTTCCGATCGGGATGAAATTTGCACCAAGGTTAGTCCTATTGGATAGTAGTTCAGACACAATTTTTCAACGAGATCGGTCAAGAACTCTCTGAGTTAGAGGGGGTCGAAATTTGACATTTTGGCCAAAGAGGTGTTGATTCTCATCCATGTAACTTCTTACCTATTGTTTTTAGCAAAATGTGTCCCAAAGAGTTTAGATAGCTATTTCTTCAGTCTTTCGAAAAAAAATATATAAAAAATAAAAAAAAAATTTTTGATTTTTTTTCTTAAAAATCCAAAACTTTTTTGACTTTTTCCTCAAATTGGGCCCTTTTTTTTTTTTTTTTTTTTTTGATTCAAAAGAAAGCTTAGGTGATTTCCTTTAAGAGCTGTGGGGTCGCTTAGTGGGATGCGAGTGGGATATCTATGAAAAAAAATTTTTTGTAACTTTGGAACACAAAAAACGGTTCTTCAATTTGCACTATTAGGCGTGGGATAGCTAACCAGTTTTCGATTTCGATCCGCGATACCCTCTAATTTTTTTAGGTTCGAAAAAGAAAGCACGAGCCAAAAAATGGGGGCGGTGGGGAGGGGCCATATGGCCCCTCATTGGGGTCAAAGTAGGGCGTAAAGAGGTAAAAATCCTCAAAAAGCCCCATAACTCCCCTAGAAACGCCCCTGGAGGGGTGCAATGTGAGACCGACCTCCAATAATTTTCTGCCCCCAACATTTTTCTTGAACATACCTTACCCCTATTTCCACTTCCTAAGGGGGCTCCCATACAAAATGACATTTATATAAAATTTGCTCCTACCGCTCTAACTGTCCATAGGGTGCTCCTAGAGATGTAAAATGTATGACCGACCCCCAATATTTTTTCAACTCCAACATTTTCTTAGAATATACCTACCCTTTATTTTCAACTCTTAAGGGGGTCCCCATACATTTTTTTTTATTTTTTTATTAGTTTTTAAAAATACATGTTTATATAATGTATGGGAGCCCCTTAGGGAGTGGAGATAGGGTGTTATGATGTTCGGACAAAATGTTGGTAACTAAAAAATAATGGGGGTTGGTCGTAACTTTTGCCTCTCTAGGAGGCACGATAGGGGCGGTAGGAGCTGGTTTAATAAAACAAATTTATAAAAAATAAAAGAAATGTATGGGGACCACCATAAGGGTTAAAGATACATTGTAGGTATGTTTGCAAAAAATGTTGGAATTAATAAAATAATGGAGGTCGGTCATACATTTGGCCCCACTAGGGGCACTTTAGGGCAAGTTAGAATGGTAGGATCAAATTTTTTAAAAATGTTTTGTATGGGAGCCCCCTTAGGAAGTGGAAATAGGGGAAAGGTATGTTCAAGAAAAATGTTGGGGGCAGAAAATTATTGGAGGTCGGTCTCACATTGCACCCCTCCAGGGGCGTTTCTAGGGGAGTTATGGGGCTTTTTGAGGATTTTTACCTCTTTACGCCCTACTTTGACCCCAATGAGGGGCCATATGGCCCCTCCCCACCGCCCCCATTTTTTGGCTCGTGCTTTCTTTTTCGAACCTAAAAAAATTAGAGGGTATCGCGGATCGAAATCGAAAACTGGTTAGCTATCCCACGCCTAATAGTGCAAATTGAAGAACCGTTTTTTGTGTTCCAAAGTTACAAAAAAATTTTTTTCATAGATATCCCACTCGCATCCCACTAAGCGATCCCACAGCTCTTAAAGGAAATCACCTAAGCTTTCTTTTGAATCAAAAAAAAAAAAAAAAAAAAAGGCCCAATTTGAGGAAAAAGTCAAAAAAGTTTTGGATTTTTAAGAAAAAAAATCAAAAATTTTTTTTTTATTTTTTTTATATTTTTTTTTTCGAAAGACTGAAGAAATAGCTATCTAAACTCTTTGGGACACATTTTGCTAAAAACAATAGGTAAGAAGTTACATGGATGAGAATCAACACCTCTTTGGCCAAAATGTCAAATTTCGACCCCCTCTAACTCAGAGAGTTCTTGACCGATCTCGTTGAAAAATTGTGTCTAAACTACTATCCAATAGGACTAACCTTGGTGCAAATTTCATCCCGATCGGAAGACATCGGTTTCAAAAGTTGTGTCAGTTGACACGAAAACCCCCATTACTCTAAAATTAAGATTAATTAATCTTCTTATTAAAATAATGTTGTTCATTTAAAAATATTACTATCATTTTTAAAATCACAACTATAAAAATTAGGGATGTGCGATTAATCGATTAATTAATCAATTCGATTAATCGAAATCCTGATTAATCAATTAATCGATTAATCATACTTTCTGATTAATCAGAACTATGATTAATCAAACAATTTAAATTTTGATTAATCAAAATTCATGATTAATTGATTAATCAGGAAGTTGAATATTCAAAATTTGAATAATTGAATATTTTGTTTTGTTTTTATATTTCAAATTCTATGACTATTGAAAATTTTTCAGAAAATTTATTAAATTTTAGTCGAATAGACTTTTAGGCGTTCTTTTCAGCTCACAATGCGGATATTATCACGGTCTTCACATTACAAAATAACAATCTAAAAATATGGATGTGCCTCCCAATCATTTTAAATTAAAAAAAAAATTATTCATTTTGTTGTATCGCACATGATCTCCGGGTCATGCACAATTCAACGCCAATTGGCGTCGAAGTGCTGACACAGAGGACCATTTTTATTGAGCCCGTGTAGAAAATTAATTTTGTTGTATTGTTAATGATCTCCAACTCATGTACAATACAACCAATTGGCGTCGAAGTGCTGGCAGAGAGAAGCATTTCTAGAGGGATGTAACATGGATGGGTGTTATTGGGCGTCTTACATACATACATATGTACATTAGGGTGGATCGAATTTGGCTTTTGGGCGAATATCGTTCCGGCTCACCGACAGATGTGTTGGAATAGACCTAAAAACAATGTGGTTAAATTTTCATGCAGATCGGTGGTCATCTTCCGCTGCCGAAATGACGTTGAAAATCCGCGATTTCTTAAAAAATAGTATTTATTTCAAAAAATTGCCAAAATTACAAAAATCACTTAATCTTCTTTTTTATTTCAGTCAATCTTTTCAATTCGATCATGTTTTCTTAGAAAAAAATTTCAGCTTAATAGGACATTGTTAACCCCTCTAAAACGGTTGCCGAAAATGACCCATTCATTTTGCCCTAAACTCAAAACCACCAAATTTAAAAAAGATTTTTTTTTTGATTTTAAGTTGCACAATATAAAGTTTTTATTGCATTTATTTCAAGTATATATAAGTTCGTTTAACAAAAAATTTTTTTGAAAAAATACGAGATTCTTAAACAGCGCGTGTAACGGTCTGTTTCCAGGACATTTTGGGAAAATTGCACTTTTTTTTTAAAACTTAACATTTTTAGTTAAAAACATTTCATTTTACACTAGATTTGTTATAAATTATAAAACTTAATATAGAAATGTTGGATTTTAAGAAATTCTTTAACCCTAAACAGCTTTGGGCCCTAAATGACCCATGATGAACAAATGCATCTAGCAATAAACCGCTTTTGGCGGGCGACTAACCATTGGGAACATATTTTTTCCATTAAAAATGGGAGCGTGAGTAAAGATGGGAGCGTGAGTGGAGATGAGAGCGTGAGTGAATTTGAGCAACTCACGCTCACGAAGAAAAAAAAATTCGCTCAGGAAATTTTTTAAGTTTGCATACATTTTACGCAGGATCACGTGATTGCAACATATTAAACTCGTTCACGCTATAATCACGCTTACGAAAACTCAACATAACTATATTTTGACGTGTTTTATTTTTCTGTCACCATAAAAAATCATGCAATCTCTCGCAATTTCATTCACGCTTACGAGTGAATCACGTGAAATTTGTGTCACGTGTGCATTTGTACAAATTATATTTTTAATGCAAAATAAAAAAGTGATCCATATATTTTTTTTAAACAAGTTTAAATATTATTTCCCATTTAAATGCTCCCACCCCGAAAGCATTATCCCCTTAAATGCCAGAATATAGCAAGTAAATAGTCTATTGAATTTATTCAGCAATATTCTTATTTAAATGTGAATTACTTTTTTTGTCAGATATAAATAAATGGTTAATGGTGGGTACGAAAAATGCTTAAAGGGTGGGTGCATTTAAGCGGGATACTATTTGAATGATATTTGAACTTTTTTGTTTCATTTGCATTAAAAATATTATTTTTAAAAAAGCGTGAGTAAAATTTCGTGAGTTTGCATGATTTTTATGGTGACGGAAAAATGAAACACGTCAAAATTCAGCTTGAGTGAGATTAACATGTGACACTCATGTAATCCTAATAATGTATGCAAAATTAAAAAATTTCTTGCGTAAGAAATTTTTTTTTCTTCGTAAGCGTGAGGTGGTCGAATTCACTCACGCTCCCATTTCTACTCACGCTCCCATCCTTACTCACGCTCCCATTTTTAATTGAAAAATATGTTTCCAATGGTTTGTCGACCGCCAAAAGCGGTTTATTGCTAGATGCATGTTCATCATGGGTCATTTAGGGCCCAAAGCTGTTTAGGGTTAAGGAGTTCTTAAAATCCAACATTTCTATATTAAGTTTTATAATTTATAATAAATCTGGTGTAAAATGAAAAGTTCTTAACTAAAAATGTTGAGTTTAAAAAAAAAAAGTGCAATTTTCCCAAAAAATCCTGGAAACAGACCGTTACACGAGCTGTTTAAGAATCTGGTATTTTTTCAAAAAAATTTTTTGTCAAACGAACTTATATATACTTGATATAAATGCAATAAAAACTTTAGATTGTGAAACTTAAAATCAAAAAAAAATTCTTTTTTAAATTTGGTGGTTTTGAGTTTAGGGCAAAATGAATGGGTAATTTTCGGCTACCGTTTTAGAGGGGTTAACAATGTCCTAATAAGCTGAAATTTTTTTCTAAGAAAATATGATCGAATTGAAAAGATTGACTGAAATAAAAAAGAAGATTAAGTGATTTTTGTAATTTTGGCAATATTTTGAAATAAATACTATTTTTTAAGAAATCGCGGATTTTCAACGTCATTTCGGCAGCGGAAGATGACCACCGATCTGCATGAAAATTTAACCACATTGTTTTTAGGTTTATTCCAACACATCTGTCGGTGAGCCGGAACGAAATTCGCCAAAAAGCCAAATTCGATCCACCCTAATGTACATATCGTCGGTGCGCCAACCAGATCCGCTATGTTTTTTTCAAAATGTTTTGAAGAGGCTTACAAATCAGCTTCATTTTGACCTTTAAAAAATATTGCACATTTTCTATTTCCATTAATTTGAATTATAAAAAATAGCGCAAAAGTACCAAATATATGTAGCTGTTATTCATGTCTCTTCAAAAAATGTTGAAATACACAAAGCGGTTCTGGTTGTATTCATTTCTAGATTTGAGCATGGTTAGAGGCATATTATTCATAGAATCTCCAGTCTTTCATGATAGGTCTAAGTATGAACTTTCGTCATAAATTTTGGAAAATTTGGTTGAATATATTGTTGGATTTTGGCAAATACAATTTCGCTTTGTTTATTAATTTATAAATTTTGTTTTAATTTCTAAATATTTTTTTTTTGTTTGTCTTTGATTTTGTTTTGCCAACATTTTTTAAAAATTGAATAAAATTATTCGTTTTCGATTAATCAAAATTCAAATTAGTTGATTAATCATAGTTCTGATTAATCAGAAAGTATGATTATTCGATTAATTGATTAATCAGGATTTCGATTAATCGAAGTGATTAATTAATCGATTAATCGCACATCCCTAATAAAAATGTCTTGTAAAAGAAAAGAAATTTCTTTCAATTGTATTATTCATATGAACATATTCAGCATTTACTACAATAATGACATAACTCAAAAAACGAGAATTTTTAAGTTAATGATGCAGTATTATTTGTTATATTATCATATACATCGTGTTAATATGACAATTATTACAATCTCTACATACGTACCGGTCTTTTTCAATGGAAAACAACTTTTAGGGGCCTGTCAGACAGTCAATTCCGTTCGGAACTGATTTTAAAGTTTTCCTCTAAAATGTTTTCACGTTTCCACTTTGTAAAAAATCAATATTAGTTTTGCGTTTTACGAGTAAACCACTAATTCCACTTCAAACGGCATAAAGTCTGTGACTTGCCACTTTATTTATTTATTGTCTAAACACGTTTTCTGAAAAATAAGTTTTTTTGGAGTTATCTCACTATTGGAGTAAATAAGCAATATGTCTAAACTGGTATTTACAAATAAAATGCGTTGGTGCTTTTTTCTCCATGTTTAATGGTAAAATAAAGATCCAGTTTAAAGTATCTGACGCATTTTGTAAAATGCAATTAATTTTATTTGACAATATGAAAAGACATTGACATTAGCCGTTGATTTTTTTGTTTGTTTGAAAATAATAAGAAAATATCGAAAATAAATTGGTTAAAATGTTAAATAAAATAAAGTTTTTAAAAAATCATGAGTTTTAGTAAGGGATGCCCCTACTAATGCAGTGCATTGTGTTGTTATTGGGAAAATATGTTATTAGGGAGGAAGAAAGAGGGAGTAGTGTTTATGGACATTTAGTTTCAACTTTTGTAAATCGCAGCTGACTGGGAATAGAAGATTCCTGCGGGGAGTGAATTCCACATATAGCTAGTTCGACTGAGAAAAAAAATTCTCTGTAATGCGTTGTACGATTCGAGTATTGCGAACGTACACTCGAGTATCGGGGATAAGTTCACTTATCTCAGCAGAGCACTTACAATGGTAATATCGGTAGAACAATGACGCTAAACCCACGTTCCGACGATGCTTCATTGAATCAATAGAGTTGGATACCCTACTGCCCTTGATGATCTTAAACGAACTCCTTTGCACTCGGTCAAAAAACTTCAGAACAGACTTTGAAGCACTTAATACTAATTCGGTATTTAATATTGCCGGTATCGAAGTTGCGGGCGGGAATGCTATTTTTAAAAAAAGTCTCTCGAAATTTAATGCAATAACTTTAAGATTTCGTTACGCTAAGAAAAGTGTCCATTTTGAAATGGTCAATAACATTATAACAAACATTTTATTTCTAAGAACTTTAAGTTACTTTTTCTTTTCATACCCTCTACTTATTGTTAGTAGTAGAGGGTATATACAAGTTTGTCATTGTGTTTGAAACTCATCGAAATATCGGTCTGGGAACTCATAAAGTTAATAAATATATTACACCGTCCGACAGCCAATATTTAACATGAACCGGATTATATACTTCTGAAAGTAGCGATCAAATGGAGTTAAACTGCATTTACAGTTTTTCATTTCGTGATCCTGTTTCCTTTTAAAAGGCCTTTAAAGTTTTAAAGGATACATATTTTTGAAATATTTGTAATTGTCCTAGGATGACACTGGTGACGACAGATTAAAGAGGAGGATCTTTCCTAATTTTTCCATTTTTATATTTTGCCATATCGGGATAAGAGGATGTGAATAAAGTCATTTGAAAACTTTATCAAAATATTTTGTTGAAAATTTTGAATGATATTGAAGGATACATTTTTAAGTGGACGTAACTTGGAGGGGAGATCCTCCCCTTTCATTTGCTATCGATAGTGGCATCCTAGGACAAGTACAAATATTGAAAAAATATTTTTTAAAATTTAAGCCTCTAAAACTTTAAAGTCCTTTTAAAAGGAAACAGGATCACGAAATGAAAAACTGTTAATGCAGTTTTACTACATTTAGTCTCTAGTTTTAAACGTATATAATCCAGTTCGTGCTCCACTTTTCTAATTTTTGTCGGACGGTGTTATTGATCATTAATCGATTCTAAGACATCAATCGGTTGAATTGATGATCAAGACCAAAATATAATACAGACAGGACTGAAACTTAACCCCTTTACTTGTTGTTATTCCGAGTAATTTGGCATTGCATTTGAGCGATATTGGATACTGAATTCTATTTAAACAAGTACAAATCAAGGATGGGTACCAATTCGATAAAAGTATTGGTATTGGTATTGGTTTTTAAAATTATATTAGTATTGGTATAGGTATTGGTTTTCATTTTTTGTTGAATTGGTATAGGTTTCGGTATTGGTTTTGAGTAATTTAGGTATTGGGTATTGGTATTGGTTTTAGCCTCGAATCGGTATCGGTTTTTAATAAGTATTGGTATTTATCTTATATCGGTTTTGGTATTTGTATGCAAAAGGTTTTGTCGTTAATATTAATTAATTTAACGTAAGTCGCCCTTCTGTCCGCCCCACAGTGCACACTGGGGCGAGATGGTAGGTTTTTTGGCCAAAAGTCTCTACAGGTCGTAAATGTTAACCGATTTTTTTGAAATTCAGAATATAAGCCTATATTAAGGTAATAAATAAGTGCCTTGAAAGTTTTTGAAATCGGACCTACAAGGAAACTATTTCAGGGTGCACTCAGAAAAAAAACTAACTAAAAAATGGGAAAATTAACTAAATCCAAGGAAAATTGATAATGATTTAGCTCCATTGCCATGTATAATTACTTTTTAGTCCATATTTTTCTTTAAAAGAAGGACAAATTTGAACTAGAATATGGGAAAAAATTTCCGATTTTTTGGTTAAAAAAACATTTCTGATGAGGAAATTTTTCCTAAAAATTATTTAATTTTATATTTTTTTAATGGTTTATTTATAGAATAGCATGTGAATACACACATAATTCTCATTGGGTACATATTTTATTATAAATATAAAGAAACGCTTGTTTCTTATAGTCAAGTAATAAATTTCATTAATTCTTTTAGTTAAGTTACAACAAAAACTTTGTATATGACGTTTGTTCCCAGACTATGGGAAACACGCCAAAGCCAAGGTCTTTGTTGTGATTAAAATATTTTTTTTTTCTAACACATACATGTGTAGAAAAAAAATGTAAATATAAAATTTATTACTTGTTATACAAGATCAAACCTTTTGTATTCATGTACTACAAATAATAAACAAAATGTGAACTACAAGCAAGCATGAAAAAATATAAATAAATCAACAAAACAATTTCATGTTATGAAAAATTTACTAAACTTGTGGAAAAAACTTCCTCAAATTAAAGAAGATAAATATGATGAACTAATTGGTAGGAAATTACGTCCTAAAACTGAATTTTTTATACTAAATTTTGTTTTAGGAAATATGTCTTAAAAATAAAGATTTTTTTTTCAATTATTTTGGGAAAATTTCTTTGGCAGTAAGAATTTCTTCCACGTATTAGGGAATTCCATTTAAGGAAAATTATGGCCTATTTAACAGTCCATGAACTAAAATATTTTCCTAAAAGTTAGAAAAATTTCCCAACTTTTAGTTAATTTTAACTAAATTGTGGGAAAATTTATAAACTATTTTGAAGAAAAATTTTCCAAAGTTTAAGTTTTTTCTTTTTTTTGAGTGTGGACACAAATGAAACAAATGAAGAGAAACTTGTCTTTTGTTTATGTATTTGAATTAGAGGTGGTCTGTGGTCCCGTAATTTGCGTGACTCAAAAAACCACGTGATTCAGGCGAGAGCGATTTTTATTTAAATCACGTGATTATAGAGTTATTTTCATTTAAATTAAGTACTTTATTAGGGTAATAAATAAGTGACTTGAAACTTTTTGAAATCGAACCTACAAGGAAACTGTTTCAGGGTGGACATTTCATTTTTAACAAAATTTACAGATGTTATAGATGAATCAAATGAAGAGGCACTTGCCTTTTGTTTAAGTATTTGAGTTGGAGATTGTCTCTGGTCCCGTGATTCACGCGTGAGAGTGAGTGATTTTCATTTAAATCATTTGGTTATAGAGTGATTTTCATTTAAGTCAAGTGACTATATTAAGGTAATTAATAAGTGCCTTGAAACTTTTTGGATTCAGACCTACAAGGAAACTTTTTCAAGGGTGGACACTTCATTTTAAATAAAATTTACAGATGTTATAGATTAAACAAATGAAAAGACACTTGTCTCTTGTTTATGTATTTGAATTGGAGATGGTCGCTGGTCCCGGGATTTGCGTGACTCAAAAAAGTGATTTTCATTTAAATCACGTGATCGTGAGTTGAAAAATTCTGATTGAGTGTCCAGAGAGTGAGTCGAATTTTTGCGTGAGGGATGTTTTTTTTTTTTTTTTTGAAAAACCCCTTTTAAAAAAATATTTTTTAGCAGTATTTGCATTCAGAATTAAGTCAAACTTTAAACTAAATAGTACATGCTTAACCAATTTTTGACAAAGATTCATTTTTTTTTGGAAAAAGGTACACTCAGAAAAAAAAACTAACTAAAAAATGAGAAAATTAACTAAATCCAAGGAAAATTGATAATGATTTAGCTCCATTGCCATGTATTCCTACTTTTTAGTCCACATTTTTCTTTAAAAGAAGGACCAATTTGAACTAGAAAATGGGAACAAATTTCCCATTTTTTGGTAAAAAAAAACATTTCTGATAAGGAAATTTTTCCTAAAAATTATTTAATTTTATATTTTTTAATGGTTTATTTATAGAATATCATGCGAATACACACATAATTCTAATTGGGTACATATTTTATTATAAATATAAAGAAGCGTTAGTTTCTTATAGTCAAGTAATAAATTTCATTAGTTTTATTAGTTAAATTACAACAAAAACTTTGTATTTGACGTTTGTTCCCAGACTATGGGAAAACACGCCAAAGCCAAGGTCTTTGTTGTGATTAAAATATTATTTTTTTTTCTAACACATACATACATATGTAGAAAAAAATTTAAATATTAAATTTATTACTTGTTATACAAGATCAAACTTTTTGTATTCATATACTACAAATAATAAACAAAATGTGAACTACAAGCAAGTATGAAAAAAAAAATAAATCAACAAAACAATTTCATGTTATGAAAAATTTACTAAAATTGTGGAAAAAACTTCCTCAAATTAAAGAAGATAAATATGATGAACTAACTGGTAGTAAATTACGTCCTAAAACTATTTTTTTTGAACTCAATTTTGTTTTAAGAAATATGTCTTAAAAATAAAGATTTTTTTCAATTATTTAGGGAAAATTTCTTTGGCGGTAAGAATTTCATCCACGTATTAGGGAATTCCATATAAGGAAAATTATGGCCTATTTAACAGTCCATGAACTAAAATATTTTCCTAAAAGTTAAGAAAATTTCCCAAATTTTAGTTAAATTTAACTAAATTGTGGGAAAATTTATAAACTATTTTGAAGAAAATTTTTCCAAAGTTTAAGTTTATTCTTTTTTTTGAGTGTACCTATTTAGTAAAATTAGCGCCGGCTGATCTCAAAACTCTTGTAAAAAAATTTTAATGTTCCGTTATTCCAGAAAAGCCTGTATTTCAACTTTTTATGCAATTTTAATATTTGGATTTATTTGCTATTTTATTAATTTATTTCGTTATTTTCAAAATAAATAGTTTCAAATGTTTCAATTAGTGGAATTTGATAATAAATTAAATCTAAAAAAAAGTAATATTAATTAATAAAAAAATTAAAAGCCTACTCTAAAAAAATGCAAATTTTTCGTTTTTGCTTGAAACAATTTCTATGCTGATGCACATTGCATTTAATGCACATATAAATTCCGGTGGTCAAGGGGAGATATTTTTTAATTTCAGAAAGATGAGTCTTAACATTTGTAACAAAATATACCTGAACTTCATCCTTTTCATACATAAATATTTTTTTGAAAAAGGTGATCGAAATGGGTTATCATGCAGGGGCCCCTTTTTCGATTTTAGATCTTTTGCCAATTGCGATTACACGGGTCAATTTTTTTCTTATATGGGGTTCACACTTACGACCTTAAACAAGTTGTTTAACAAAACACCAGTAACAGAATAAAAACGTAATGAATACGGAAAAAATAATTTTTTAAACACGTAGCCCTTAAACTCTCAAAAATAGCAAGTGTGAACTGCACATTATGTGTTCTTAAATTCTCATATATAATATGACTGTGCCTCTAATAAAACAATAAAATTTTTTTACTGGATTCTGGTGTTGTGACATAAAATTTTGTAACGTCTGCTTGATTAAAATTTTGGAATTTCCAAAAAAGGACATTAGTATTTTTTTTACAACGCAAAGAAGAGTGCAGTGACATTCAATATTCATATATCAAATATTAACAATGTTTGCAAAAGAAAAAATTTCATCACAGAAAAGGTCTAAATTTTGTAAGATCTACTTTTATTAGGGGTCATAAAAACCGTGACAAAAAATATTTCTTTTATGTTTTTATGGCTTTTAAAATTCAAGTAGCTAACTCCTTTTTGTTATGTGACATTGCATGCAAAGGATTACTGATCGATGTAACATCTTTTGCAATTCGTTAGTCAGGTAAAACCTAATAATGTGATGGAAAGAAAATTTTTGACGTCACAATTAAACAAACGAAAATAAGAATACAAAAAACCGAAACAAAACCGATACGAAAGTAGAAAAAAATGAATTGGTATTGGTTTTTTATTGGTATTGGTTTTGAAGAATAAAAGTATTGGTTTTTAATTGGTATTGGTAGTGGGGAATCGGTATTGGTTTTTTATCGGTATTGGTATCGCACAAATAAAGGTATTGGTTTTTAATTGGTATTGGTTTTCAATTTGAATTGGTATTAACGGGTATTGGTATCGAAAAGGTATTGGTACCCATCATTGGTACAAATGTTTTTTTTTTACAAAAAAAAGTCGCGGAATATGTATTTTCCGCGGATTTTTATTTTTCAGATTTTTTTTTTATTTTTGGCAAATAATCTTTTTTCACATTATGGAGGGTATCAATACATTCGGCAAGACCGAATTTAACTTTTTAACATGTTTTTTTTTTGTTGCAAAATCAACAAATTTAATTTAGTTAAAATGTTTCAAACATAAAAATAACAAAACTTATTCAAAGTTTTTCTTAAAAAAAAAAATAAACTCAAATAGAAACAAATTGTTTATTTTTTTCTTAATTTAGTTCTTTTTTATTCCAATGACCTCTTCAGGAATCTGTAGTAGTATAAATATTTTTTTTTTCAGTGATAATTTATTGTAGTCATATCAATACTTGTACATGATAAGAATGAGCATCTTCAATTTGTTTCAACATTTATTGCTTTAGGCATTGATTTCGTTTTATAGCACGTTTAGATTGACGCAAAATTCAGAGAATACAACGCATATTTTCAGATCTTGATAGAAATTTTTGGAAAATGACAGACAGTATGTGAACCATGAATTGGAGTGCTGGAATCAGTAAATAATAAAATTTGTTAAAATTGTGTACTTTATTAGGTGTGTAGTCTAAACCCGGCACTATAATTTTTCACTACCATGCGTTTTTTTTATCAATATTTTCGTAAGAAAAATAAAAGTTCTGTAATACAATATGACTTCATATTTTTTATGTTACTCAAAAGAGCAGTTATTTGATTAATGTTTTTCCATTTGGGTGGTATCATTTTTCTTTTCCCCCACTCCACTCCAACACGTCTGTAAAGAAATTTTATAAAAAAATCTGTGGGTATTTTATGTAACTTTTTATTTTTGTTGTTCATCCGTTGTTGTTTGAGGGTAAATGTGTTATTTATAATAATTTGTTATTATTGATTTAAATTTACATTATGTTAACATAATTATTTTATAATGTTTCCGAAGGGAATATGTTTTAACATTAGGAAAAGTATATAACATTTCACTTTAATTTTGTAAATATGGTTTAAATTATGTTTGACAATGGAAACATAATTTTAGTTATGATTTAAAGTTTTAAATTTTCTTTGAGTGTAGTCCTCAATTTTTTTTTGAGTGTACCCCATCTTTAAATATACCTAGATCGTCTTAAAATACATCGGTATTCCAAATATATACGGAATGACAAACTTATATTACAATTTTGGAAATTTATAGAGATGATCTCTAATTTTAGTTATTTTCGATCTAGCACCTAGATAAGAGCTTTATTATAATTTAAACTTTTTGTAGGAAAAAAATTCATATAAAATGGATTTTTCGAAATTTGTAGGGATGATCTCAAATTTCAGCTATTTTTCGCTCTAAGGATTCAATTTATGTTTTTTTAGAAAAAAATACACAAAAAAGTGATTTAATTGCCATTTAAGTTTTTTTTTTAGAAAATAATCATTTAAAAATGGATTTTTGTAAATTTATAGCGATGATAGCTAACTTCAGCTATTTACGCTCTAGCGGCTCTAGCTAAGCCATAAAATGCAAATAAAGTTTTTTAGAAGAATTCATATAAGAATTGATTTTTGGAAATTTATAGCGATGATATTCAATTTCAGCTTTAAGTTTTTTAGAACAAAATAATATAAAAAGTTTTTATTAAAAATTGATTTTTTGTGAATTATAGAGATGTTCCCCAATGGAACATCTTCCTGGCCACTTCCAAGTAATAGGCAAATCAGAAACTTTTCACCTCTGCGAAAAGTCCAATGCTCCAATGGGAGTAAGAAGAACTTTTATATACTATATATTTCATAGAGCTTCAGACAAACTTTCATTAAAATTTAATTTGACCCGATCATTTTAACCCAAGGTGCCCTTCGATATTTTTTTTTTTTGTTTTTTAGAAAACTGCGCCGTGGCACACAAGGCCAGCCAGATCGATTTCCGGCCAAAAGCCCTTATATTTAATTTCTCAAAAATATCTATACCAATTTGTTGGACATATATAGGAGCTGGTTTCCTGAACTTATCTTTATGATCGAACTACACCATTTTCTTTGACAGGTCTTCAAAGTTAAAAAAAATTGAAAAAAAAAATTGTAAGTGGAGATACTTTTTTATTTATTTTTACACATTTCTATTGCTAATGATCAACTTTTGATTTGGGTTCACCCTTATATTACCTGTAACAAACTTTACTAAGCATATTTGGTCCGCCATTTTGTTTATCAAAATTCACGCCAGTAATTCTGATTCAGTAACTCCAAGACCCCCTTAAAAAAAAATGAGTTAAATCGGACAATTATTAAAAAAATTTGTCCGCCATATTGGATGCGCCACTTTAATTTTTTTAGTTTTTAGTTAAATTTTGAAATCAGAGACCCCGAAATTCTCTAGAAGCACATTTTGAGCCGGATCCAACAACGATAAAGACTTTTGGCCGGAGTTGGATCATTCTTTAAACTTTAAGAAGCATATTTAGTCCGCCATTTTGTTTTTCAAAATTCGGAGTAACAATTCTTATTCAGTAACTCCAAGACCCGCATAAAACAAAATTTAAGTTCAATCGGACAATTAAAAAAAAAAATTTCTGCCATATTGGATCTGCCATTTTGATTTTTTTGGTTTTTAGCTAAATTTTGAAATCAGCGATCTCAAATTCCTCTAGAAGCACATTTTCAGACGGATCCAACAACGATAATGACTTTTGGCCGGAATTGGATCCTGTGTGCATGGGTTAAAATGGTCTGATAATTTTTTTTTTAACTTTTTGAAAGTAGAAAAACTTGGAATTTTTGATATGATGACGATATCTCGACAACCATTCGACCGATTATGTATACATGGGGTCGTGGGTTGTATTCCCAGCAAAACCCTTGGTCGATTTCACTACAACGAGATGACGGTCATTATGTTAGGTTTAGGTTGTTGTGGATTATGTATACAAGATATTTTTTTTTTTTTTTCAAAAATTAAAACTTTTGTTGGAAATGTTTCAAAAATACAAAACTAGAAGATCTTCATGGGTTAAAATTATTTGATTTCGCTTAAATTAATTTTAAGTGAAAGATGGTCTCAAGCTCAATGAAAAGTCCAAGAGAAAAAAATTTTGAGATGAACCGCAACTTGTTGCGAATTTCAAATAGAGATATCTCCAAAACCGTTAGACCGATTTTAATAATTTTTTGATATTTGTGTTCAGCGCATCAAAATAAAAAATAAATATTGAATTAATATTCATTAGAATTGTGAAATATTTGATAGAATTTTATTCATAGATTTTGCTAGATTCATAAAAAAAAATCATAGAATTAATGAATGTCATTCGTAGAAGAAAATGTCATCAATATGCCTTTTATTTTTTTTTTAATAATTAATAGGGATGAGATTTTCATGCACTAAAAAATCTAAAATATGCGCTTAAAATATGCGCTAAAAAATTCAAAATATGCACTAAAAAACCTTGAAATATGCACTAAAAAATAAAATGTGCACAAAAAAATTTTGTTTTCATAAGAAAAATTTCTTAAAAAGCTAAAAATTTCGCCGGCTTTAAATAGTAACATTTAAAACCTCAAGATTTTTTAAGAAACTACACAGAAAAAAATATGGAGGAAACAAATTTGAGTAATCACTTGTTCAAATTTAAAAACAAAAATTGAGTAATTTTTTAATTGACGCAATTAAAAATTTACTCAAAAATTTTAAAAACAATTTAAGTAAATAATTTAATAAAAATTTAATAGTTTTTTTAATTTTTTTAAACTCTCATAGTTTTTTGAATTCTCGTTTAGTTTATAGTTTTTTGTGTATATATATGAACGTTTGTAATCGTCTTTATAAAATTTTCCTATGTTTTTGAGACATAAATATGTTTGGTAAAGTTTGAAAAAACAAGTTTTTTGTTTTTTTTTTTGTAAAAAAAATTAAAACTTTTTTAAACTTTAAAAAAAAACAAGTAAAAAAGTTAAATTCGGCCTTGCCGAATGTAGTGATACCCTCCGCAATTTCAAAAAGATTATTGCAAACAACTTTATTTAAATGGAAATTACTTTTGAAAAAAAAAAGAAAAATTGAAAAAAATTTCCGCGAAAAAAAATGTTGGTAAAAAAAAAATACGCGATTTTTTTTTTTGTCAAAAAATATGTTCGTACTTGTTTAAATACCATTTGGTGTCCAATTATGTTCACATATGTCAACCAGAAGCAGAATTAAAGCATTTTGTATTTTTAGGTTATGTTGAATGTACTGAAATTTTTGAGGTGTGCTTACATTTTCGTTCATAACTTTTGAACCGCTGAACCGATATAGCTCAAATGCAATACCAAACTTCTCGGGAGAACTTCCAATATATATGTTAAGTTTCAGTCATCTCTGTGCAATATTTTGTCCGCGAGAGCATTTTCAACAGACAGACAGACGGACAGACGGACAGACGGACAGACGGACAGACGGACAGACGGACAGACGGACATCGCTAGAATGTCTTAAAATCGATCGGGCATCATGAATATATATACTTTATGGGGTCCCAGACCGATATTTCGATGAGTTACAAACGGAATGACAAACTTATATATACCCTCTATCACTAAGTGGAGGGTATAAAAAATAGATAAATTTATTTATTGACGCAATTAAAAATTTACTCAATTTTTTTTTCGAACATTTAATAAATTTTTATTAAAAATTTACTCAATACTATTAAATCGTTTACTGGTGCAAAATTGAGTAATTTTTTACTCAATAGTATTAAAAATTTACTCAAATATTTTTTTTATTTTTTTCTGTGTAAAGAAAATCTATAAAAAAAAATTAAAAATATTTTTTTTTTAATTTTCAAAATATATTTTTAAAATTTAAAATAGTTTATGAAAAAAATAAATTTCAATTTGTGTTTTTGCTAATTTATGTCAAAATATGCAAAAATATGCACTTAAAAGTTAAAAATATGCACAAAGTATGCATTTTAAATCAAAATATGCAAAAATATGAATTTTTACCAAAATATATGCAAAAACAAATCGATGCCATTTTAATGGAAATTTCTTGATTCGGAAAGATAAATGGTCGATACCGTTTTTAGACTATCTACAAAAAACATGCATTTGCATGGAAATCTCATCCCTAATAATTAAAATAATGTTAAAATAATTAAAATAGTTGAATAAATGTATTAAAACAATAAAAAAATAAAAAAAACATAAAAAACATTTAAAAAAAAATATCACTGCTGCCCTGACCGGTGCTCGAACCCAAGACCTACCGGCTGAAGTGGTTTTTATCGACGCCTTAGCTATCAGCGCCACCAAAGGAGGAAAATCTCGCCAACTAACACCTAGTTTTATAACGTTTCTTTTTTGTAAATACATACACAAAAATGTTGTTTTCTATAAGCACACACAGCTTTTGGCAGAGCATTGTGACAGAGCGTAGATACAAACTCAATATGTTTAAGCAGAATATTAAACAAAATGGATTTTAAGTGTTATGCTTTGTTTATATACTTTAGCTAAGTGGCTAGAGACTAAGCTTTACGAACAACTGGTTCGCTGTTCGAATCTCGGTGGGGATATGTTAAAAAACATATACATTTTTAAAAATAGAAAATTGTAAATAAATAAAATAGTAAAAAAAATAAATAAAATTGAAATAATAAAATAAATAAAAATAGAATTAAGTATTATTTTTTTTTATAGCCTATGAACTTTTTCATATGTTTCTGGTTTCAATGAATTTGTTTCATAGATTCTATGAAGGGCATCATTGGCTGACTTCTAATGATTTTTTTCATAGAAAAAATGTCCGTTTTCATAGCCGTAATGAACAAAATTCTTTCAGTGTAGTTCTGACTTTTTCTGAATTTGTAAACTAGTGTTATTGTAATTATCAAATCATCATAAAAAAATTTAAACAATGCCATATAATAATATGCTCTTCAACACCCACCTACAAAACTGAGTGTATAACACATATTTTTTTATGATTACAAATTTGTAAATCATTAAATAAAAAACATACATAAATATAATTTTTCTCTAATTTTATATAAAAATTTTCATTTTTTTTTTGCACATTTTCATACCTTTAAGCCATCTCAAATAACGACATGTATAGAAAAAAATTTAAAAAAAAGAAGAAAAACTGGGTTAAAAAGTCTCTGAACCTTATAAACATCGCCATCAACAGAAAACACAGCAGCATATGCTTAGAGACGTGTAAAATTATTATATGTATGGAAGTATGAACGGTTTTAATACTAAACATATTGCCACTTTTTAGATGAGATACATATAGGGAATTTCACACCATATGTAGGTCATGGTATATGAAAATTTGGTACCTTATATTGCAATATAGATTTATGAATCTTGAGAACAAATTTTGAGTTTCTGAACCAACATTTTCAAACTTTATCATGTAAGTTTTTAAGTCTTTGAAAAGTTATAATTCATTGAAGCTTTATTATGGTGTACTACTGCAGATCCCACGAAGCATAATCACATAAAATAACACCTTTTCGACTTAGGACTCCAAAGTTTTAAACCTATTAAAGCAATTGTGGGTTTCTAAGAGTTTCAAAATCTAAGATCCAATCAAAGAATTGTAGGTTTCTTAAAGTTCCAAAGTTTGTGGATCTCTCCAAAATTTCAGAATCTCTCCAAACAATGTTGGGTTTTTAACAGTTAAAAACTTCGAGTCTCTAAAAGTTCCAAAGAACTATTAATCTAGTCAAACGATTCTGAGGTTTTAAAAGTTAAAAAGTTTTCAAAACTTACAATCTATTTAACTATCGAGAGTTTTCAAAATATTCTAAATATCTAAAAATATTATCAGTTTTTTATTATTGAAAATTCTTAAAATGTAATTAAGCAACGACGTATAACGTCTGAATTGGGAGCGTCCGTCATATCTCGATTTGTCAATAGGGTCACATCACAGGGAGGTGTTCTTTTGCCGCTTCTTTGGAACCTGGCACTGAATTCAATGCTGCTATCTCTAGAAGCACGTGGTTGTCATGTTGTCGCATATGCCGACGATGTCGCGATTGCGGTAAAGGGGAAGCATCTGCCAACATTGAGGGACATTCTTCAGGGTTCTCTGAAAGATCTGTCTAATTGGGCAAGAGACTGTGGTCTAGGAGTTAATCCAAGTAAAACAGAGCTTGTTTTGTTTACAAGGAAAAATAAGATTCCTGCTTTTGATCCTATTTCTCTGGACGGCACTGAAATCCCCTTCTAGATAGGAAGTTGAATTTCAGGCGTAATATTGAGGAACGGGTGAGAAAAGGAACGATTGCTTTATATTCCTGTAAAAGGGCAATTGGAAAACGATGGGGTTTTAGCCCTTAAGTCGTTCATTGGATCTATACAGCAGTGGTGCGTCCAATTTTGCTGTATGGAATCATTGTCTGGTGGCCTGCTTTAGAAACAAAAGCGAACTGTGTCTTTATCACGAAGGTACAGAGAATGGCGTTGACGTGCATCACTGGTGCTCTTTGTACTACACCTACGGCTGCATTAGAAATCCTTCTTCACCTGATACCATTGGACATATTGGGTAGGCAGTATGCGGCTGCGTCGGCAATTCAAATTAATAGCACGATGCAATGGAGGAGCAGCGATTAGGCCATAGCGCGATCTTGAAGAAGATAACAGTACCACAAAATGTGGGTTGTGTTCCCTCTTTGAGCGCCACTTTACCACTATGATACCATCCAGGGAGTCTTGAATGGGGGACATTCCGGGTAGTGGAGCCACCATAAATTTGTACACAGATGGATCAAGGCTGCACGAACAAGTGGGCCTTGGAGTCTATTCGGAAGAGCTTGGATTGAGCCCGGCTCGAACTGGTTGAGCTGCAATGTCTTGTCTACAACCGCAGTCAACATCTATACTGACAGTCAAGCCGCGGTCAAGTCCCTGGATTCAATGTTTCTGAAAACAAGATCTGCCCTTTACTGCCGCACGTCTTTAAATGAGATGGCCAATAAGTTTAACATACGACTCATATGGGTCCCAGGGCACAGAGACATTCCAGAGAATTGCAAGGCCGATGAGCTTGCAAGACTAGGAACTACCTTACAGGTTCCAACAGAATTAGAATGTGTTGGTATTAGTGTTTATAAACCGGTTAACCGGTTAACCGAAAAACCGATTTTTTCCCAAAATGTCGGTTTTTTTGCAAACCGGTTAACCGGAATTGGAAATTTCCGGTGCACCGAAAACCGGTTTTTTCCTGTCGGTTAACCGGGTTTTTTAGATACATTCTATGCCAATGGTTCCCAACCTTTTTTACGCCACGCCCCACTTTTAAGTTAAAAAAATTGCCTTGTCCCCCCTACACCTAAGAAAAATTTGTTAAGTTTTCTAATTTTTGTTTCTAACGAAAAATTACTACTGGTTTAGCAAAGTTTTTGTAAAATATACATTTAAACTAAGTTTTTAGTAAAAATTTTAAGCAATTAACAAAATTTGTGTAGGTAATTTGGCTAAAAAATAGTTTTTATAGTTAATATGACTAAAAAATATCTTGAAAATTTGGTCTTTGCCCCCCTGGAACCATCAAATTGCCCCCCAGTGGGGCGAGAATCAAAGGTTGGGAACCATTGTTCTATGCGGAATGTTTTCGCAAATATTAATGGTTTACACCTTGAAAATCCTTGAGAAAGAAAGTCTAACATAGTTTTTCACTTCAAGAAACAATTTATCATATAGGAATTTTATTTCGAATCAGATAAATATTTGAAATACTCACCGTCGTAAGCGTTTTTTGACACTTTCATGGAAAACTTATTAAGTGACTGTTAACCAGACAGTCAAACAAGCCAACCGGCTTAAAATCGGGGGAACATGAAAATAAATACTGAACTCCAATTTACTTCTAACGAATTGATGTATTTTTTTTAAATAAAGCCAATTAAAATTTAATTAAAGTTCCAGTGAATATGCGAAAATAAAGTACATTATTTAAATACCGTTATTTTTATAGGGTAACAGTTGCAAACCTTGATGAAAGAAACAAATATGTTAACTTAAGCTATATTCGCTATATTATTTAATGAAAATTAGCTATTTTCAAGTATTTTTTGGTTTTGTCAGTTAAAGAAAAAAAACCGGTTAACCGGTTTTTTTATTCCGGTTTAACCGAGAAAACCGGTTAACCGAAAAAGCTGATTTTCGGCTAACCGAGAAACCGGTTTCCTAAAATGTCGGTTTTTTATAAACACTAGTTGGTATGCCTCTAGAAACTTGCAAGCAAAACCTACGGCTTTGTTCTGCGACGGAGACTAATCAAAGATGGGCAAATGGATGGACGTGTGAGACAACACGACTGATTTGGCCTTCTCTTAATCAGGGGCGCACAAGTGAGCTGATATCGCTTCCAAGAAGAGAGATTTCGACGGTGGTTTCTATAATTACCGGACACTGTTTTATAGGCAAGCACGCAGAGCGGTTAAATGTGCCGTCGAATGATCTTTGCCGAAGTTGCATGGATGAAGAGGAGTTGGAAACTATCGAACACTTTATTTGCCATTTCCTGGCACTTTCTGGTCAGAGACTTGCTTCACTGGGATCTAGGGAGCTGTACGATCTTTCTGATTTGTCGGATGTCAAAATTCAAAATCTAAGAAGTTTCATAAGAGGCTCAAACTGGTTTAACGACAGGGACTAGTAGGGAAACCTATTACGGTCCCGTGGTATCACAATGGACCTCAGAGTCTACGTGTGTTGACGTAAAACGTCAGCAGCCACTTACAACCTAACCTAATTAAACAACGGGGGGCTACAAAAGTACCAAAGTCAAAGAAAGTATGTGAACAATCTTAACTTTAGAAAAGTTCTAAAATCTAAGAGTCATGTAGTCAAAGAACATGATTTTCTTAAGGCTCCAAAATCTTGGAATCAAAACACAAAAAAAAAAAACAGTTGTGAGTCTCTATAGGCAAATAGTTGTGGGTTTGTGCAGGATATCGCGAACCATTTGGCCACTGCCAAATCCTGAGAGGACGAAAAGTCTACTTACTTTTGACAAACGGACGGTTAGCCTATTAGTGGTAGTACTGGCCAAATGGCCGTGCGTATGGGAATTTCTGATATGGACTACTGTAGAAGCTGCAATTCTTACCTTATAGGTTCCAACATGCTTTGCAATTTACTGGAATTTCTTTGTGCTCTGGGACCCATATGAGTCGTTTGTCAAACTGCTTTGCCATCTCATCTAAAGACTGGGATTTCAAACCGAAAAATATATTCTCGTTTGACTTTACAACTAAATCTTTTTATGAGCTATACAGTGGTTGTGGAATACCTTATACATGTAATATACACGATATATTTTACCCAGATAATTTTCTATAATCTTCATTTTTAAATGTAGCCTTCAGTGTCTCGTGTTTTTTAAGTATTACTTACTTTTTTTTTGCTGTTGTTATTAGTGAAGACTACTGCTTGTGTCTTTAACATAATGTTTGATACATTTTGTTTTAACAATTTTTCAGGTTCAAAATCGCGTGTGGGTTTTCTTCTTGTCTTGGTGTTTTTGAACGGATTTGTTGAAGAAAACTGGTATGAAAATTCAACGTAGTCAAGGTCGACTATATGATACCCTGTACACTAAAAATTCTAAATTCTAAATGAACTAAACTTGATTTAAAAAAAAAATCGATTTGTACTATTTTGTGTTTGATGGCGCTACTTTGTTAAGCGCCACATAGATGACCAAACTTGCTATAACACCGGAATGAATCTGCTTCTTGAGTTTCCATTAATTTCAAATTATCCAAATATACAACAGAGTTTTCCTTAATTTAAATTTTTTTACCCTTAAGACCAAATTATACTTTTGTAAAAGTTTAAACTGAGCTGACTCTGAATCTGACCTCAGAATTTTTCTATCACATCAGGTTTTCGGGATATCTTAGCATAAAGTTAAAAACAACTGTGAGTATTTGCAATTGTTAATAATTCTTGTTATGTCGTTTTAAAGTCCTTCCAATAAATGTTTAAATAAATGTTTAACCTTTGTAATATCTTGTTCCTTCTCTGAGATATCTTAACCTAAATTTTTAAAAACTTTCGCTACATTTCACTTTATTAGGCTAAAAATTAAGTTTTTTGCATTCATAGAAAAAATATCATGAATATATCGAAAAACCGGTTAATTTCAAAGAACCCGGTTTTTCACTATATTCATGGTTCTTTTGCTACAAATGCAATAAATACGATTTTTGTCCTAAAATAACGTAAAAATTCTGCAAAAAATCGATAAAATTTGCATTCGTAGCAAAAATATCCTGAATACAGCGATAACGCGGGTTTTTAAAATTCAGGTTAAGATATCTCAGAAAAAGAACAAGATATTACAAAAGTTAAACATTTATTTTAAAGGTAGTTGTAATGACTTTCAAACGACATAACAACACTCAGAAAATTATGTAAGTTACTACATGTTAGTTGTTTGTATATTTTACAGTAGTTAGTTGTTCTCAACTACAAAGTCAGTTATTTTTGTATGAAAAATATCAAACAACTATTTCTGTTAGTTATTTTAAGTCGTTTTTTTTTTTGAATAACTAACAAAAAAGTACTGTAATGTAGTAACAGTTATTTAAAGTAGTTAATTTTATTTTTTTATCTCTGAAAAATTTTCAAAGTTTTTTCCAAAAAAAATCGTTTTTTTATTTTTCACAACTTTTTTTAAAAAAAAAACTTGGAAAAAATTTGGTCTTAATTTTTTTTCTCAAACATTTTTTGAAAAAAAAATATATATACAGTCGAACCCGGTTATAACGAACTCCGAGGGACCAGTAAAAATAGTTCGTTATAAGCGAAGTTCGCTATAAGCGGGGTATATTTTTTATCAATCTAGTTTTATTTCCGAAAAAAATAGATCCAATTTTGTTTTATTTGATGTTTTTTCGTAAATAAACTACTTATTGAGAAGAAATCATTAAAAATATAAATAAATTTTATCAAAATTAAAATATAAACCAAAAAATTCCAACTTTTGTTAGTTTGATAAACATGATTACCACACATTAAAAAATATTTATGGGAGTTCGTTATAAAAAGGTAAATATACATGAAATTGTGTTCGTGGGACCATAATAAGCAGTTCGTTTTAACCGAGGATTCGTTATAACCGAGTTCGTTATAAAAGAAGTATTTTGTGTGAAAATTGATGCTAAAACGTTGGGACTTTAGAATTAGTTCGTTATAACCGAGAATTCGTTATAACCGAGTTCGTTATAACCGAGTTTGACTGTATATATTGTTTATTTTATTTTTACTACATTATAGTTGTTTTAACTACAAATGTTAGTAATTTTTACTACATAAGTCAGTTGTTTTTTGTCAGTTAAAATAACTAACATTGTTAGTTGATTTAACTGAAAAAGTAGTTGACCCCAAAACAACTTACAAAGTAGTTATTTTAACTGACATTTTCAGTTGATTTTACTAACATAATTTTTTGAGTGAAGATTTATTAATGAGGGTAAATGTTCGCAGTTATAACGCCTCGATTTCAGGTTTCTAATTTTTTTAAATATTGTCGGCCTGTGTTTTCATATTCTTATTTATGCTAACGTCTACATCATTGTATGGTGTAGGGTGCCCTAAAGTACTATAAACTAAAGCTGATCTTAATATGTTGTGGCAGTTATATAAATCTTAAAATAGGTGTGAATATATGTATGGTATTTACTAAGATAATGTACAATGTAAACATACGAACATGTTTTAACATGATTGTTGTATATAAATCAAAAAAATCGTTTAAAAAGAAATTTTTAACGCCAAATTTGTTATAATAATGAGAAAACTGTATAATAAAAGTGCCCTTAGCATGAAATGAGCTTAGAAGGCGTTTGCGCTTACATATTTAAAAAATATAATATGAATTTTTTTATTATCCATTGACGTATTTCAATATAGATTTTTAAAATTGACTAACACTACTACTAGATTAAAAGATTTTTATAAAACATAACAGTTGTAATTTTTAAGGTTTTAAAATTCGATTGTCTTGCGACAGGTCGAACAGCATGCTTTATCATGTAAGGAACACTCATAAAATTATATAAAGGACACATTAGACAACCGATTAATCGTCCAACTTGTTTGGATGAACAATATGCATGCCTTCGTTCAAATTGGTAGGTTGGATAAGCTGCCTAACAGAGTTATACGACAAATGGCGTTTAAAAAAGAATGGTTTACGAAATTTTATCACAAGTCCAAATCTGAGCGAGATGGTTGATTTCAGTTTTACAGTGAGAATGCAGATTGTTTTTTGTCCCACTTTTTGTTACGTTCGAACTTTCGTGTGGTATTACCAGAGTTTAGGAATTATTCTTTGCGACGTCAGGTCTACAAAACGATCGATGTCGTCAAACAAGTTGAATGATTTATCGGTCGTCTATGTGACCTTTATATCAAAATATCTGTTAGCAAATTTAATTCTTCAACTTTTCTACACCAAGTTTGAGTGTTGTAATAATTAAATTTTAATAAAATATGTATAGACAACCCAAAATTAATAACGATTTCTTTTTATGTCACCATTGTAAATTATTACTTTTATAATAATCTAAACATCTTTTTATACCCTCCAACCACAGTATGGGCCATTGGCGTAGATAGCCCTGTCTGGGGGGGGCTTAGCCCCCCCCAGAATAATTTTAGCCCCCCCCAGAATTTTAATCATTCACAATTTTTTTTTAATAATTTAATGATTTCATTAATTTTTGCAACAATAGGTGTGTTCCAGAACTTTCCGGGTAAAGTTCGGTAAAATGAGAGCAAATCAAAAAACCTCTCACGATACCACAAAAATACACAAAAGTACGGGAACGCAAAAAACCACATTTCAAGCCCAAAATAATAGAAAATGTAAACAAACCAATAACGCTGAAATATTTTTGTAAGAAAAAGTACTTTAAACAAGAAAACAAATTGTAAAAGTTTATTTTAATAACAAAATATCTTTTTTTGTATTGAAATAACACATTTCCTTGGTTAAGTTCTTTATTTTATTTAAATTTCCAACTAAGCTTCACAAAAAAAACAGCTGTTTTTTTAACATCTGACTGTTACCAATTTACCCGAAAAAAAAGTGCGGGTAAGTTCGGTAAAATGAGAAACTAATTTATTCTCTCAAAAACTCTCTCATTTACCCAATTTTTGCGTACGGGAACGCTTTTCGGGCTGGTTTGGGTACCCGCGGGCACCCGCGGTAACGTTCTGGAACAGACCTAATAAATAATAAAAATGAGTCTTTAGGACTCGTTATGATTATTCTACGAGTCTTAAGGACTCGTAATGATTATTATATTAGATCTAATAGTTTTTCCTATTGAAAAATAGTCTGAATTATTGCAAAAAGTTTTTATATGAATATGATGTTTTTGTCAGTAATAAAAACTTTACCGAATCTTAGGATTTTAACTTCAGGAAAACATTTTAAGTTCTTTGATTTAAAAAAGTTTATAAATTCTAAGTGGTTTTTTATAGACAAAAGTCATTGGAAGAAAGAATCTGAGAATTTTGACTAATAATCATCAACTTTTGCAATCATCAGAACTTTTTCTTGAAAAAAATCATAGTAATCTAATGATTTTACTATAGGAAAAACATTAAAAATCTTTCATTTTCATAACATATCTGGGAGTTCTAAATTTCCGAAAAATCTTCAGAATCAAAATTTGTTTAAATAAAATATGAATTTTTAACCGCTTTCGGAGGGCATTTGTTTCTAGGACACCTAGACACATGATATAGGGAACGCTTCAGAAATAGGTCTGGGGTTTTCTATTAAAAAAAAACAAAAAATTAAAAAAATATCTGGGGGGGCTTTAGCCCCCCCAGAAATGTTGGCTTCCTACGCCAATGGTATGGGCACAGACTAAATACAGACTCGACAGTAGAGTTTTACAAGAAAAAATGGAGAAAAAATAAGCGATTTTGGGAGAAAACACAGCGGTTTTTAGTCCGTTTTACGCTAACATGGCAACACTTTCTACGAATTAGGAGTGAGTGAAACAACAAAAACCGATCTGGCATCCATTTTTCTTATGGCGCGTTGTATCAGTTTTCTCTTTCTAACCTAATTCGTAGAATAATTTGAAAATATTAACCATATGGTTCAGAACTACTTTTATGACATCTGTCACTTATGTCGAGTCTGTATTAGTCTGTGGTATGGGGGTATACTCACTTTGTCATTCCGTGTGTAACGCATCGAAATATCGATCTAGGACCCCATAAAGTATATATTTTATTGATCAGTGATCGATTCTAAGACATTCTAGCGATGTCCGTCCGTCTGTCCGTCTGTAGAAGACACGATACAGTCCAAAATAAAAGAGCTAGACTTCCGAAGTTTGGCACGAATATGTCTTATATTCCTAGGCAGGTTAAGTTCGGAAATGGGCAAAATCGGACCAGGGGGAAAAAAGTTCCCCCTTGGAGAACTAAACCAACCCAAGAAAAAACGCATTTTTTGCAGGTTTTTTTGTACTTTTGCTAAGCAAATGCAACATTCTTATCTCAGAAGAAGTTCAAAATCGCAAGGGGAAGGTGCCCCTAACGTCTCCCAAAACCCCCCCCCCCCAAAAAAAAGACGCCCCTGGATTTTTTTTATACTGTATTTTTTTACATTTTGGAGGGTATAAAAGATTCGGCACAGCCGAATGTAACACTCTTACTTGTTTGACTTGAAATTACTTGTTTTTAGATTTAGGCGTTTTCATATATTTTTGCTGATGTCTACGCACTATGTAGAGATGCCAAATTCAGCTAATTTTCTTCTTGTGAATTTTTATTTAAAAGATTTATTCCTAGTGCACAGGTCGTAGACCACTTATGGAGTGAAGAGAGAGTACAATCCATAATGTCGGATATAGTATATAGTGATGCCAAAATGAGGTAAAGCTACTTACTTAACTCCGTGTCTTCTCAGTTCCAATAAGCCCTCATTTTTTACCAGAATCTACCGGGTCGGTGAGATTACATCCCCTCGGGTATTGTCTCTAGATGTGATCGCTCTAACGGATTCACCGCAGATTTCAGCCTAAATTACGCGGTTCGTGTGGACTTTGGGTCATTACCTGAATGTGCTAGCGCCTTCTCTATTGCCCAAATTTAATATTTTTAAATCCTCCTTCAATATCCAGGAAGCATGTCAGAGTATATATATTCTTCATAATGTATGGTTTCCTCAATATTCATTGCCAGCGCGTGACCACTGAATTCTCTTTGTGTATGCGTGCTGATTTTCTGAGAGTTCCATTAATATCTAGTGTCTTAACTAGGAAGGATGATAGACTGATTGGTCTATAGTCCATAGCGCTACTATGTTGTATCTTTCCAACCTTGATGTAATGGTCTTCACCAGTCTCCGCAGCATTATGGGATAAATACCATCCACATCTGGAGATCTATAATAATCTATTGCCAATTAAATTTTTTCTCGGTAACGAAGTCCACATTCCGAAATTGCTAAGTATGTATTGACTCATCTGGTTTAACCAGTTGCCCTGGATCATAGATGGGACTAATTAATTAAAGGGACCAATTAATTGATGGTTTAATTACCATTTAATTGATGTCAATGGTAATGAAATTTTTTTCATTACCATTGGTTATATCAATTGTACCAATTAAATTACTTATCAATTTAATAACTAATGATAATTAAAAAAAAAAAATAATTACCATTGGTATGGAATCACTTAAAAAAATAATTACCATTAGTAAAAGTCGTCACAATATTGTCCAAATCGTTAATATTTGGAAAAATCTGCTGTTTTTTGTTATATGGTGTTTTAGTTTTTCACATTTTATAAACCAATCACACATTTGATTGCCTTTGTATAACACAATATTTGAAATTTTTATTTGCGTTTTGTTTTTTGTTTTTTGTCTTTTGTCTTTAACATTTTTATATTTTTTTTTGTAAAAACAAACTTTGATGTTTAAATTTTTAACTTTAAAAAAAAAAAAAAAAATGTACAAACCAATGGTTTTGAAACCAATTATAATTGGTGTTTTTCAACAATTGGTGCATTTCATTACAATTACACTCAAAAAAAAAAGTTTGTAAAATGACATAAAATCCCCGTGATTTTACGGGGCAGGTTTTGTAAAATATGTACTAGCAAGAATCCCCGTAAAGTTACGGGGATAATTTGTAAATTGATTTAACAAAAGAAAATGTAAATTTACAATTTTTTTTTGTAAAATATCATCTTCGAGGTGAACATTTTTTTTGTAAATTTGCAAAAAATTTGGTAGATTTACAAAACAAAATTGTAAACTTACAGAAAAAGGTTGTTATTTTACAAGGAAAAATAGAAAATGAAAAAAATAAATTGTAGATTAACAAATTATTTGGTTAAACTACTGTTTTTTATGCAAAAAACTTGTATATTTACAAAAAAAGTGGTAAATTTACAATTTTTATTGTATATGTACCATTTTTCCTTATTTTTTTTTGCCGTAAAAACCGTAGTTTAACCATAAAATTTGTAAATTTACAATATTGTTTTTGTATTTTCTATTTCATTTTTGTAAAATTACAACTTTTTTCGTAAGTATACAATTTTGTTTTTTAAATTTTTATATTTGTTTTGTAAATTTACAAAAAATTGGTTTATTTACATATTGGTTTTGTAAATTTAAAGGTTTTTTCCATTGGTGCATATTATTTTTCCTTTTTCGGCAGCTGGAGTAGCACTTCAACAACCTGAAAAGATTTTTTTCACTTGAGCCCTTTTAACAAACTTTTTAATGTATAACACTGCACTTTTTTATTTTTTTCGACATTTCGTTTTTCTTAAGTAGAACATATCGTGAACCTATATTCAAAATATGCCAACTCAAATTTGCCGGAAATGAGTTTCCGATGGCAAATAGCTCCCCTATGTAATACCTATCTGCCATAAAAATTTCAGAGCAAAAAAATAATTTGTTGCCGTTTTACATCCATTTTTGTTATTCTGCTAACTCAAAGTACATTTTTTTTTGGTGGAAATAAATGCCAACTCCCATTGTAAATTTCCAAAAAATTTTCAAAAAATTAAAAAAAAAAAAGTTAGACCACATATCTTATTGCATTTGCCATGCTAAACACGAATCTGGTAAACATTTTGATATCTAATGACTGGTTCTCGAGATATTGCCATTTTGAAAATATCGGTAAATAGTGTTTGCAAAAACAAAAATTGCTTATATTTATGTAACTTTCAAACTATTTATCAGATTGAAACATTGTGAATGGGGCAAATAAAGTTAATGATATAAGCTTTCGAAATAGCTAGTTTGGAGTGACCTTATTGCAATACAGCGTGAGTTACAGAGTGCCAAAGTTGACCACCCTGAGATTAAAAGACTTTCGGAGCTAGTAACTTTTAAAAATATGCAAAGATTTTTTTTTTTTTGTTCAGTTTTTGCAATTACCGTACTAAGGATAACAAAAACCAAAAAAAAAAAATTTTAAAAAATTTTTCCAAAAAAAAATTTATTTTTATTTTCCGACAAAATATGCCAACTCTAAAAAAATATTTGTTTTTTGATATAGAAATAAATGCCATCTCTCAAAAATACGCAAACAAGTGCAAAATATGAAAATTTTTGCATAGGTAAAAATTGTTTAGAATATTTAAACCATGTTATGGAAGGTACATTGTTAATTTTTACAATAATTAGCGAAATAACTAGTTTTTTAGCTCTCCTGAACAGTAGCATTTTCGAGTTGGCATTTATTGAATATAGTTCGACGATATGAGAATTGCGAAGGAGGCTACACAAGAAATTTCTTATATTTTCAGGAAAAATTAGTCAAAAAATAAAATTTTTTTTTTGAATTTTTAATTATTTTCACAAGTATTTTTAAAAAATCGGAAAAAAATGTTTGGATATTGTACACGCAAAAAAAAAATCTGTGTAAGATTGAGCAATCCTACTTGGTAAAACTTTTTTCATACCAAAAAAAAATTTTTACCAAATTTTTGCTAATATTATGCTTGTCGATGTTAAAGTAACATAATTCATTTTTTATGTAAAATAACCAAGTAGCTTGCACAATAACGCAAATTACCTGCACAAAAATTTATCGAAAGAAAACAACAAAAAAACAAATACAGACCGCCATTTTCATTTTTTTTTTGTGTGCGTTGTTTGTTTATTTTTTGTGTTATAAAAACGTAAAAAGGAAATTGATAAATAAAATAAAAATAAATTAATAAATAAAAATAAATAATTAGTTTTCTAAAAGATAAATAAATGTAAGATAAAAGAATGTTAAAGTTAATTTTGCTTTCATCACTTAAAACACCATTCATTAAGAAAAACCAATGGAGTCCCAGACGTATGTTTCGATGAATAACAAATGGAATGATAAAGTGAGTATACCCGCATTCCGAAGACACCAATAAGGTTTAATAGATTTTTAGTTAAAAATTAGTGTTTGGTAATAATTATCTATTTTTACAGGGTACTGCTAAATAAATTTTTGAAGCTATGGCGAATCCTTCACTACAATAAAGAGCGTGGACACCAATCCTGCATTTAGGTATAAAATTAAAACCTAAAAACCCAAAGCCAAGGGAGTCCATACTTGTTTTGAGTTACAAATGGAATGACAAAGTAAGTGTTCCTCCTTACCAAGAGACCAATGGGGTTTACCAATTTTTTAAATTAAAAATTTATGTTTTGTAATAATTTTCTATTTTTACAGGATGCTTTTAAATAAATTCGTGAAGCTATAGCGGATCCTTTACTTCAAGAAGAAGCGTAGGCAGCAGTCACTCGAGAAAATTGTACAAAAAGGGTCAGTTGGTCGGTGGTAAATTAAATCCTACACAACATTTATTACATTAATATGGATTTATTCTGTGAAAATTTTAAATTCAACAAATATACAAATTTTTACAAAAATTTATTGAAAATTTATTTTAGCATAAATGTGGTAATTTTTAGCATTATTTTTAGTCATCTTTTCTAATAGTTTTGGAATATTTCACCATATCTCTTTTGGTATATTTTACCAAGTTTTTACTTAAATAGCATTAGCATTTTCTTCAAATTTTTTTACATAAGTGTTTTGGCTAAATTACGAAAACTACTTCGTCGGTTGTAGTTTTAGCATATTTTTGGTAAAATTATGCCAGATTTTTGCTCACTCCGACACAAGTTTTTTTTTGCGTGTAGATTCGATATTTAAGTACCAGTTAAAATAAGAAATATTTGATTTTTCATAATTGGCACTGTTGCCAACTATTTTTAACCAAAAACCTCTAAATTTCACAAAAAAAGCGCTAGAAACCGCCAAAAATTAATTTAGCGGGGAAAATTTAAAATTTTCCCGCTAAATTACAAAAAAAAGCGCTGAAAACCGAAAAACTTGGCATTTTTGATTGACAAAAAAGAAAAATTAAAAAAAAAACCTCCAAATTATTTTTTCTACGAAAATTTACTTTTCATTAAAAATGCGCAAGAAACGGTCGAAAAAATTTTAGCGGGAAAATACAAAATTCTCCCGCTAAATTTCAAAAAAAGCGCTAAAATTAGACAAACTTGGCGTTTTCGATTGAAAAATTGGAAAAAAACCTCTAAATTTGTCCCACTAAATCCAAATAAAAAGCGCTAGATTTTCCCGCTAAAGCACCGTTCCCGCTAAACCCAATTTTTCCCCGCTAAATCCAAACAAAAAGCGCTAGATTTAGCGGGAAAACCTCCAACTTGGCAACAGTGATAATTGGCAGCTTTCTATTGACATTTTAGGTACCAAATTTAAAAAAAAAAACAAGTAAGAAAATTATTGTCGGTCAATACCGACCATATAATACCCTACACCAGAGTTTCCCGAAAAATGGGTCCGATGGACCGATTAGATCTATATTTTGTCAAATCTTTAATAAGTGTAAAAAACAATCACAAATCAAATTTGAGTGAAATAGGCTTCTATTTGTTGACACTAAACCGCTTCAACTGAATATCGGGCGAATAATCGGGCAAGGGGCCTAAGTCCATAACTGGTCCGATGATTATAAGATTTGATAAGGTTATTTAAGTACGCGTTAAACATACACAAACAAAAATTTTATTAAATATTTTCAATTTTCATGAAATTTGAGAGATTTATGTGAAAATCGGGAAGGTGGTTTGTATGGGGGCTACAAGAAGAACTGGTCCGATTTCTTTAAAAATCGGAATGATGATTTGTGTGGATGAAACATGATTCCCTGCCAAATTTTGAAACGATACATATTATAATGCGGTTATTAGAGTCATTTGAGTCAAAACTAAAGGGGACCTTTGTATGGGGGCTAGGTCTAAATATGGACCGATTTTTTTCAATTTCAATAGGCTTCGTCCTTGGGGCAAAAGAGGCCTAAGTTCCAAATTTCAAGTCAATTGATTAAAAATTGCGACCTGTATCGTGTTTACACCGTTTACATGGACAGACAGACAGACAGACGGACGGACGGACAGACGGACGGACGGACGGACATCGCTAAATCGACTCAAAAAGTGATTCTGAGTCGATCGGTATGCTTAAAGGTGGGTCTAGGACCAATATTTCGGGTAGTTACAAACATCAGCACAAACTCATTATACCCTGTACCACAGTGTGGTGTAGGGTATAATTACCAAAAAAATATGGTAAAATCACAAAAAAAAAATGGTAAAAATACAAAAAAAAACTAGAACAATTATATAGTAGAAACACATAAAAATTGTTGTATTTTACTTTACGCAAATTACCAAAAAAAAAAAACGGTGTAAAAATTATTTATAAAAAATTATTTTTAACTAAATTTTTTACTCCAAAAAAAAATCTGAACTTAGAAAATTTTTGCATGTCCTATTGTTGAATAATTATTTTTTTTTTTTGTAAAACAACATTAATTCTAGTAATAAAATAAGTTTTGTAAAATTATATTGGAATTTTGTACTTTTCAACACATACATTTCAAACTGAAAAACTTGTAAATGATCTTTAAAAAAAATGTTTGTAATAAAACATTTTTTTGGTAAAAAGACTAAATAACATCAAGTAAAATTATGTTATACAATTACAGATTTCTTGTGTAAAAAAACTAAACACCTTGTAATATTTTTTTAATTTGTAAAATAATTGACTTTTTTGTAAATTTACCTAAAAAATTTGTAAAATAAATTTACCAACATATAATAGTAAAATTACAAAGCAAACTGTAGTTTTCGTTTTATTAAATATACAACAATTTTTGTAAAAAGACAAAAATATTAGTAAAATAGAATTACAAGACCTTTTACTTGTAAATTTACAAACTTTTTTTTTTTGAGTGTAGTAATTATTTTTTCAATTAAAAAAATTTAATTACCATTAAATGGTAATGAACATTTTTTAATTACCATTGATATCAACCAATGGTAATTAAATTTCAATTGTAATGAAAAATTCCCATCTATGCCCTGGATCCAGGTTGCATTCCGAGCAATGGGTTCTAAATAACGTTTCAAGAGTATCCATCTCCAAGGCTGTCTAAAGGTGTGTTTAGATCATCCCACCGAGTCTTTGGATTTTAAGAAAGTAAAATACTACCAAAGTCTTAATACTGCCAAAAAATCATAAACAAAATCAAAAGACATTTTTAAAAACAGCTGTTTGTATGCAAATCTAATAACACACAGCCATTTTTTGAAATATTTCATAAAATCAAAAGTCTTATTAGACTGTCAACAAAATCATATTACACACGATTTTTTGACAGGTCTTAATACTCAGTGGTATGATATAAACACAGCTTAAGTACCACCTGAAGATTTTAATGTTTCTGGTACATGTTCCTGTTTCGATATCAGCTTTTGCAGTCTTGATGTGTCTTTTATGGTCTCAATGTCGTTAAAAATTTTTGTATAAACCTTTCTCTTGGATTTCCTTATTTTTTTCTTGAATTCTTTTCTAATTGTCCATAGTTCGTCAGTAAATGTCTTCGTGTCTTCTTGCATTACCTAATCCCTTCCTATTACTTTTCATCAGCGTTTTCGGTTCGTTGCTCCACCATGGCTGGTGTTTTTCCTCTGTTTCTGCCCATCGCGGAGAATTTGTCAAATGCTTTTTTATGTCAGTTCTCGATTTCCTCATCGTGTAGCCTATATCATTTATATTATCTATTTGCCTCCTGGTCCATATATTTGATTCGCGTGTACTTTCCTCGAAGATATGAAAAACTTCACCGAAATATTTGTGATCCAAAAAAGGTATTGCGTTGGATACTTTAATATTCTTTATCTCAATATCGCCCTTTCGTCTATAACGTTATCACAGACTAATACAGACTCGACATAAGTGACAGGTGTCAAAAAAGTAGTTCTTGACCATATGGTTAATTTTTTCAAATAATTCTACAGGTGCCCACACACTTGCAGTCTCGTTGTACAGCTTGCTGGATAGACATGTGAATTTTGTTTTTGTAATGGTCGTCCAACCAGCCCATACACGATCAAAATCACGTTTTCATCCAGCCAATTGTACAGCATGCAGTATCGTGTATGGCCCCCTTACGAATTAGGTTAGAAAGAGAAAGCTAATATAACTCGCCATAAGAAAAATAGATGCCAGATCGGTTTTTATTGTTTCACTGACTTCTAAGACAGAAATCCTTTTTCAAAATCTAAAATCCCGGTATTTGTAAAACTCAATCCCATTTGGCATCCCTACTACGCACAAAATGTATTTTTAAATTGCACCCATTTTAAGTGGTTTACGCATCATTTAATTGAATTGTGTAAAATCAAGTTTTACATATACACCCAAAAAATTACATAGTTGATGATTACTATTTTTTCAACTATGTCATAGGTGAAATAGCCCCAACTTTGTCATAGTTGATGTGACATAGTTGTTGCTGACTATGTGTCATTTAAATCTACAAATTAACTATGTGAAAAGTTAATGACAACGATGTGTTTGATAAACATAGGTAAACAACTAGGCCCATAGTTAAATTTTTTATAAAATTTAATCATAGTAAATATTTACTATGTAATTTAATAAATAGTTAATTAATACCCTATAATTTGTATACAAAAAAAAAAACAAAATTTTGAGTTTTTGTTTTCATAAACATTATTTTATTAAAATTGCATATAAACTGCAAACACCAATATTGTAGGATCCAAAGCCAGCCTGCAAATATGAAAAAAAATGTATTATTTTGTAATCTTTTTTTTTTTTGTATAGAAAACTCGTCAGAAATTGAGATATTTTTTCTCTAGAAAATATCATTTCAGATTTTGAGACATTTTGTCTATAAAAAAAATCAGATTCTGAATTAAAAATCCCAACAAAATATCAGACTGAGACATTTTTTCTAAAGAAAAATTATCAGATTGAGATATCTTTTTTTTAATAGAACAATTCTGAGATTCCGAGACATTTTTTATAGAAAAATTCCAAAATTCTGAGACATTTTTTCTATACGAAAAATCTCAGATTATTACTTCTATAGAACAAATCTCAGATTCTAACACATTTTTTCAATAGAAAAATTATCAGACTGAAGCATTTTTTCACTAGAAAAATTCTGTGATATTAAGACATTTTTTCTATAGAAAAATATATGAAAAGTGCTTAGAATTTGAGACATTTGGTATAGAAAAATACTTAAATTTTGAGATATTTTTTCTATAGAAAAATTCTCCGATTCAAAAACATTTTTAAATAGAAAAATTCTTAGATTTTGAACAATTTTTTAATAGAAAAATTCTGAGATATTGAAGACATTTTTTCTTTAGAAAAATATATGAAAAATGCTTAGAATTTGAGACATTTTTTATACAAAAATTCTTATATATTTTTTTTTTTAGAAAAAATCTAAGATTTTAAGATATTTATAGATAAATTCTCAGACTCGGAAACATTTTTCAATAGAAAAATTCTCAGATTTTGAGACATTTTTTCTATAGAAAAAATCTGAGATTCTGAGACATTTTTTTTTAATAGAAAAAGTCTCATATTCTGAGAAAAATTTTCTATAGAAAAAGTCTCAGATTCTGAGACATTTTTTCTGTAGAAAAAGTCTCAGATTCTGAGACATTTTTTCTATAGAAAAAGTCTCAGATTCTGAGACATTTTTTCTATAGAAAAAGTCTCAGATTCTGAGTCATTTTTTCTATAGAAAAAGTCTCAGATTCTGAGACATTTTTTCTATAGAAAAAGTCTCAGATTCTGAGACATTTTTTCTATAGAAAAAGTCTCAGATTCTGAGACATTTTTTCTATAGAAAAAGTCTCAGATTCTGAGACATTTTTTCTATAGAAAAAGTCTCAGATTCTGAGACATTTTTTCTATAGAAAAAGTCTCAGATTCTGAGACATTTTTTCTATAGAAAAAGTCTCAGATTCTGAGACATTTTTTCTATAGAAAAAGTCTCAGATTCTGAGACATTTTTTCTATAGAAAAAGTCTCAGATTCTGAGACATTTTTTCTATAGAAAAAGTCTCAGATTCTGAGACATTTTTTCTATAGAAAAAGTCTCAGATTCTGAGACATTTTTTCTATAGAAA
Organism: Pegoplata infirma; assembly: GCA_963921195.1. Classification (NCBI taxonomy): domain Eukaryota; kingdom Metazoa; phylum Arthropoda; class Insecta; order Diptera; family Anthomyiidae; genus Pegoplata; species Pegoplata infirma. The sequence continues at coordinate 199,390,930 of OY992537.1, forward strand.
AAGTCTCAGATTCTGAGACATTTTTTCTATAGAAAGTCTCAGTTTTTTTCTATAGAAAAAGTCTCAGATTCTGAGACATTTTTTCTATAGAAAAAGTCTCAGATTCTGAGACATTTTTTCTATAGAAAAAGCCTCAGATTCTGAGACATTTTTTCTATAGAAAAAGTCTCAGATTCTGTGACATTTTTCTATAGAAAAAGTCTCAGATTCTGAAACATTTTTTCTATAGAAAAAGTCTCAGATTCTGAGACATTTTTTCTATAGAAAAAGTCTAAGATTCTGAGACATTTTTTCTATAGAAAAAGTCTAAGATTCTGAGAAATTTTTTTCTATAGAAAAAGTATCAGATTCTGAGACATTTTCCAATAGATAAAATGTCTCAGAATCTGAGATTTTCTATAGAAAAAATGTCTCAGAATCTGAGACTTTTTCTATAGAAAAAATGTCTCAGAATCTGAGACTTTTTCTATAGAAAAAATCTCTCAGAATCTGAGACTTTTTCTATAGAAAAAATCTCTCAGAATCTGAGACTTTTTCTATAGAAAAAATGTTTCAGAATCTTAGACTTTTTCTATAGAAAAAATGTCTCAGAATTTGAGACTTTTTCTATAGAAAAAATATCTCAGAATCTTAGACTTAAACTCAAAATCGGATTCTCAAACATTTTTTCTAGAGACAAAAAACTGAAACATTTTTTCTATAAAAAAGTCTCAGATTCTGAGAAACCATATTAGATTCCGATACATATTTTCTATAGAAAAAATCTTATATTCCAAGACATTTTTTCTGTAAAAAAATATAAGATTCTGAGAGATTTGTTCTGAGATAATTTTCTTTAGAATCGCTCGGTGTACAGTTAAATTAATTTTTTATGAAAATATTTCTTACCAAATCCTTCCATCCTTGTTCATATTAATGTTGTCCTCCATTTTTCATCTATTGTGCTGGTTTATTTAGCAAAAAAAATATTTTGAACGTTTGATTTTAATTTGTTAATTTTTATTTCTGACACTTGTATTTTTTTTATTTTGCTTTTTCAAATATAAAAAAATCGTTGTTATCAACTTTGTCCATAGTTGTTATTGATTATAAATAGTTGATTTAAAAATGATTTGAAATAACTATGGATTTTCTTAACTATGCTACTATGTAATTTTTTGGGTGTAGAGACATTTAACGAAAATTATGTGTGTAACAAAAATTTCACTTTCAATCAAATTTTATTAATGCCTTATTAGACGACGATATTCACAGACGGCTGCAAAGATTGCTGCAAAGCTCTGTGAACATTACACCGTTCTCAGTTAAGCGACCCATGAGTTTTTCACTACTATAATTATCGCTCCCCACTAGTGCATAAAAATCGCTAAAAACCAGATTGATGTCGCTGTCACTTATGTATATTATCTAGATTCTAGACCCTTCGAAAGATTGTCGTAAAAGGCGTTTTTCGGTCGGTTTCAGCAACTTCAGTAGGTACCTAACATTGTATGCATGAGATTGGGCACGTGGATCCTAAATCGGGTCAAAAATATGTCGCAATTTCTCTGCCCCTCTTTTAAATTAAATTTACTGCACCCAAAGCCATTTAAGAACAAAAGGGCAGAAAAAGTGCGAAATTTTTTCCCTGAAAGACAACAACTATAATTTAAAATTTTGCTGGATTGATTCTGGAATCATTTAAATATGACTTCATCAACAAAACAGTTCGTTATAATTGTGTCATAGACATCAAATATTGCCCAAATTTATTTAAACTAATATCTTTGTTGTCTCATTAATATTCTTTTTAGTTATTTGATTGAAAAAAAAAATCAAACAGATAATCAAATAACTTGTTCTTTGAGTACATAACAGAGATGAACACGTGGGAGAGTAAACATACACAAACGACAGTGTTTGTGAAACCAAGCACGGGAACTTTTTCTTATGATACACGCCGATCTTCAATAAATTTTTGACAGTGTGTGGCTAACAAAAGAGCTTTTCGCTTTTTAAGGTGATGGACAGCATGGTAAACTGGCATCTTGTTAACTATTTGGAGGCTTAATTACTTTTAAACCATAGAAAGTATGGTTTTCGCAGAGCTCGTTTTACGAGAGACCACCTGGCGTCCCTTTATAATAAAATACATAAAAAATCGGCTTAACTTTGAACCTGAATAACTTCGTTCCTAGAAAAGCTATGGGGTCGAGACTGTTTCCAAAATAAAGCTTGTTTCATTGGAAATTACCTCTCCAACGATACCCTATTTATTCCAATCGGATTATTTCAAGCATACAATTTAAAGCGATCCTTGATTTTTGGTTTGTTGGAATCTCCTTGATGAGATCTATCAATGAAGCTAATTTTTAGAAGTTTGAAGTTATGCCAGTAAACTGCAGTATAGCCAAAAATTTCCCCCGATATTAATTTAAATCGATATATTGGCAACAAAAACAAGCCTATTTCACTCAAATTTGGGTTGTGTGTGCTTTCCACACTAATTAAAGATCTAACAAAAGATAAATCCAATCAGTCCATGGTTTGACTTGGGAACAACATGGTCGCTCTTGACCAGCTATAATTTTTTTACTTGTTATAGGTCTAGCTCTACCGAATTTGTGATATTTTTGAAAAAAATTTAATTATATTTCATTTTAATCCAGACAATTCCCGACATGATCGTGTCACGTTACCATCCCTAATACACAAAATTTGATGAGAAATAGCAACAACAAGAAACAAATTTTCCTTTTGAGTCAACTGTCATTCCAAAACAAAGAGAGTTTAAATCAAAATTTGAAATAAAATAACGGTTCAGCTAAAGCTTGAATTAATAAAAAATTTTTAAAGATTTAACTGAAACAAAGTTAAATAAAAGTTTAAAGTCATAAATTTGTTATAAAATTATATTATTAATAGCATTTGAAGCACTTTTAAAGGATTTATTACCTTGTTTTTACATTATTCAGGCAATTTTACATTGTCGCAAGTTGACATCACTGTTTGAAATACAATAGAGAGCTTTTTGATCTTTGTTGAGTACTGTTTCGCTCTCATTTAATTCCTGCTCAAAGTTTTTTTTTAAAGCTTTTTGCCATTGCTTCTTCTTTGTTTTCAAGTTTCTGTTGATGACAAAAACAACAATAAAAACAAAATATCAATGTGCAAAAAAAACTATAACAACAAAACAAAAGAAGTTTTTTTTACTCAAAAGTTTGTTGCTTCTTTTTGTTCAATTCGTTTTCATCCCATTTCATCCATAGAGTTTTTGCACATCTGTGCTTTGTATTTGTTGTAAATTCGCCATCGGTATAAAATGATCGTTGTTTGTTTGCAACTCTTTTATTAAAGTTTTGCAAATTGTCGTGTTAAAAACGGTGAAGACGCTGTAAAAAATTTATTAAAATAAAAAAAAAAATATATTGTGAAATACAGTAGTGGTATTCATTTAACCGTATATTTATACGCGACTCGTATTTGTATAATTATACGAGGTGGTTTTTATGAATGCCCCTTTTTGATTACCTGGTATTACTTACACAATTGTCAAAACAAAAAAAATAATTTTTGTATTTGGAAAATTTACAATGCCACAAATAAAACAAAATTTCAAACAATTAATAAATTTTAAATAAATTAATAAATTTACTGCAAACAAAAATACTTTTTACTTTATTTTTTTAATATTTGTCATTTTTAACAAGATTGCCAAATTGTAAAAAAACAAAAAAAGCAAAAAAATATCCAAATTATTTGAACATTGGCAATCCTAGACCTGTATAATTATACGGTACAAGTTTACGCACCAAAATATGTGTACAAATATATCAGGCCTCGTAAAATATTTTTGACAATAATTGTGTAAACTAACCAGATATACACGGTATACGAGGTGTTTGTACGGTTAAATGAATACCACTAGTGTTTTAAAAGTTTTTATAAAACAAAAAACCAATAATATATAGCGTTGATCGTCAAAAAATAAAATAAAATTGGTTTAAAAATATTTTGTTCGTGTCATAAATAATAAAATTAATTAATTTTGCAATTTAAACAATTTGTGTGTGATTTTCTAACGTATAAACAGCCGGTATTCAACATTTTATTTGGATTATTTTAATTCTTTTGGTAAGTTTTTTTTGGATAACAAAAATTTGGAAATGGATTTGCTATTCTTTGTTTGATAAATTGTGATAAATAAGGTTATGTTTGCCCTTTTGTTGCAACTTCCATTTGGTGTACTTGTTTTAGTTGTACATTTTTTTTGGAGTTGGTGTGTTTATTAACACTAGATATACCCATCCTTTAAATCAATTAAAAGGAGTGTTAAAGAAAAATTCTGTAATTCTAAGATATTTTTCTTATAGAAAAATTCTCAGATTCTGAGATATTTTTCTTATAGAAAAATTTTCAGATTCTGAGATATTTTTCTTATAGAAAAATTTTCAGATTCTGAGATATTTTTCATGTGGAAAAATTAGGGCAAAAGTGCACTTTACGGGGCACACATATTTTAGGGGGGGAAAAAATTGGACCCCCTCTGGAATTAAAAAAGAAAAAAACCGAAATTAAAATTTAAGGGGGCTGGGGCCCCGGGGACCCCCCTTGATCAAAAAAACTGACCCTCCCACCTACAGGTTTGTGTGGGTACTTAAGTTAAAGGTAATTAAAAAAGAAAAAGAAAATAAAGGGGAGCTAGGTCCCTGGGCCCTTCTAGGTCCAAAAAACCGACCTGATCCGTTTTTTTTTCAAAAAAAAGTCCACCAAAAAAAAATTTTTTTTTGCTTAAAAGTATTTTCTGCGTAGCCGGCCTTCGGCCGGGCTTAGGGATTACAAACTCCATGCATTAAACCCACCCTCCCCGCAAAATAAAACTTTTTTGAGAATCAAGCCTTTTACGTTGTTAATTACTGAATGGCTTAATTATTGAACTGAAAGTTACTAAAATGGATTTAGGGGTTACAATATTGTTAAAATACATACAAAAAATACATATTTGCAATCGTGAGCAAATTACCTTTCATTTGAGTACCCATACGTACAGGTTTGTGGGTGGGGCGGTTTTTTGGCTCCAGGGGGTCCACCGGGGCCCAGCCCCCTTAAATTTTAATTTCGGTTTTTTTTTTTTTTAATTTTAAAGGGGGTCACATATTTTTTTTTGCCAAAATATTTGTGCCTCGTAAAGTGCACTTTAGCCAAAATTAGATATAATTCTCAGATTCTGAAATATTTTTCTAATAGAAAATTCTCAGATTCTAAGTTACTTTTCTTATAGAAAAATTCTCAGATTCTGAGATATTTTTCTTATAGAAAAATTCTCAGATTCTGAGATATTTTTCTTATAGAAAAATTCTCAGATTCTGAGATATTTTTCTTATAGAAAAATTCTCAGATTCTGAGATATTTTTCTTATAGAAAAATTCTCAGATTCTGAGATATTTTTCTTATAGAAAAATTCTCAGATTCTGAGATATTTTTCTTATAGAAAAATTCTCAGATTCTGAGATATTTTTCTTATAGAAAAATTCTCAGATTCTGAGATATTTTTCTTATAGAAAAATTCTCAGATTCTGAGATATTTTTCTTATAGAAAAATTCTCAGATTCTGAGATATTTTTCTTATAGAAAAATTCTCAGATTCTGAGATATTTTTCTTATAGAAAAGTTCTTAGATTCTGATATGTAAAAAAACAAGTAAAAAAGTTAAATTCTTATAGAAATGTTCTTAGATTCTGAGATATTTTTCTTATAGAAAAGTTCTTAGATTCTGATAAATAAAAATGCAAGTAAAAAGTTAAATTCGGCCTTGCCGAATGTAGTGATACCCTCCACAATTTCAAAAATTTTATTGCAAAAAACTTTTTAAAAGGAAATTATTTTTGAAAAAAAAAAAAAAATTTTTATAAAAAAAAATTTGCGAAAAAAAAATTTTGGTAAAAAAAAATCCGCGATTTTTTTCTTTTTTTTTGATAAAAAATAGGTTCGTAGTTGTTTAAATACTATTTGGTGTTCAATTGTGTCAACCAGCAGCCGAATTAAAGCATTTTGTGTTTTTAGGTTATGTTGGATGTACTAAAATATTTGAGGTGTCCGTACATTTTTGTTCATAACTTTTGAGCCGATATCGCTCAAATGCAATTCCAAACTTCTCGGGTGAACTTCCAATAAAATTGTTAAGTTTGAGTCATCTCCGTGTAATATTTTGGTCGTGATCACCATTTCCACAGACAGACAGACACAGACGGACATAGAAAGTCTTAAAATCGATCGGGGATCATGAATATGTACACTTTATGGGGTCCCAGACCGATATTTCGGTGAGTTACAAACGGAATGACAAACTTATATATACCCTCGATCACTAAGTGTAATCTAAGAATTTTTCTATAGAATAAATATCTCAGAATCTGAGAATTTTTCTATAGAAAAAATATCTCAGAATCTGAGATTTTTTCTATAGGAAAAATATTTCAGAATCTGAAACTTTTTCTATAGGAAAAATATTTCAGAATCTGAGAACTTTTCTATCGGAAAATTATGTCAAAATCTGAGAATTTTTCTATAGAAAAAATATCTCACAATCTGAGACATTTTATATAGGAAAAATATATTAGAATCTGAGAGTTTTTCTATAAAAAAATATCTCAAAATCTGAGAATTTTTCTATAGAAAAAATATCTCAGAATAAAATGGAAAAAATCCTATTAAGGTATAAAAAATTTTTCTATACATTTTACAAATATATTATTCAATTAACATAATTAATTTTAAATTTATGACTATCTAGTTGTTATTGTCATTTAAAGACGTTACTTATATTGACCACATTTTTATGGTCAATAACATGAATAATGATAATGAAAGATATCTTCTCCCCCCATCATTAATTTACTATAATAAGATGTCTTCTTAAACCAGCAAAAATTAAACTTACAATTCACACATCCTTTTTGAAATGGGTAAAACTAATGGCACAGGTAACCTTCGATTAACGTGGTTAATTTTTTAACCAATTTCGCTTTTAAACGGTTAGAAAAGTTTCCAGTTTTGAACCTTAATAAGGACGGTCCATTTTTATACCCTCCACTTCGAGGTGGAGGGTATATATAAATTGTCATTCCGTTTTTAACTCATCACAATATCGGTTTGAGTCTCCATAAAGTAGAAAAATTTTTAATTAGTGACCGATTCTAAGATTTTTTAGCGATGCCCGTCTGTAAAAAGGACGATCACGGGCAAACTATTTCACAGATATTACTGAAACATAAAAAATTTACTCGTTGTTGGTCCGGCAAGTTTGGTATTGCATTTAAGTTATATCGGTTCTAAAGTTATGAAATTTTGGTACATTCTACATAACCTTACAATTCAAAATGACTTAATTCGGCTGCTGGTTGACATATATGAACAGAATTGCATACCAAATGGTATTTTAGACAAAATATTGTTTTATGTAAATTTTTTTTCACCACAAAAATTTTTTTCCACTAAAATTTTTTTCCACTAAAATTTTTTTTTCACCACAAAATTTTTTTCACCACAAAATTTTTTTCACCACAATTTTTATTTTCGGCAGAATTTTTTTTTGTAAAAATTTATTTTATTCACCAATTTTAACAAAATTTTTTTCAATAACGTTTTTTTTCGATAACATTTTTTGATATTGTAACAATTTAAAGTGTTTTGTTTCTAATAAATGACATAAATCGAGATGTACCTGTACTCACTCACTCTAACATTTTAAGTCTAATTTGTGGCGGTACCATAATAAAATGTTAACGTGACACGCATACCTTGACCATAAAATCTTTGCGGTTGCAAAGTGGATAAAAATGACTTGTTTCACTCATGTACTACTTGAATTTTGCGGGTTTTGAAAACAGACAGTACACGCTATTTAGAAGCCAATTAAATTAAGGCAGCAATTAAAAAAGAAATCGTTGACGTCGTTTGTTGTGGAAAATGGTATTTTAATAGAGCACCAAGTTTGCAAACAAACAAACGAAAAAAAAGACATGAAGTAAATTGGTGAAAATGTCAAACCATTTATAATAATTGCCTGGGGAGTTTGCTATTCTTGGGGAAAAAATTGATAACTTTAAATTATTTGAGTTTATGATATAAAGATAAAATAATATGAATCATTTTTAATATTTTCTTAATTTTTTAGATTTTTTTCAGTCTTATAACTCAAAAATGGTTTATCCAGTTGAAAATACTACTGCCGCTGCTGCTGAGCAAGTGGAAATTGAATCTGCAGAAGGTAAGTGTATAAAATTATACAAATAAAATTATTTTATATTAGATGTGGTACCCAACTATGCTAATTAAGGCCAATTGTCAAGCTACAAGACGGTTTTTGATGTTTTGTGTAAAAAAGTGCTGTATACTTTTAGGCTCAAAAAATAAACCATGCCAGTTAAGACCAAATGATCTTTTTTGAATTGTCATAAATTAGAAAAAGTCATAAGCTTCTTAAAGAAAAATAATTTTTTTTTCCTCTGCCTAAATATATGCATTAAAAAAAAAATTTTTTACAAATATTTTTAAAAATAATATAAAAAATTTCATCGCGACAATTGTTCGTTAGAGTGCTGAGTGGCGCACACTTATGTGAATCACGCACGAGTATTTTTTTTCACTGACATGAGTAAAATAAAAATTCATGCGTAATATTTTATTTTTTTTTCAATTGCTGACTTTTACGCTAGCCGAAATAAAAAAATGAGCCTGATTCTTAGACAATAGACTCATGTTCTGGTACATTTTAAGTATTGAAAAATTCTGAGATTTTGAGACATTTTTCCCATTTATATTCTCAGATTCTAAAACGTTTTTCTTATACAAAAGTCTCAGGTTCTAAGCATTTCTCCTATAGAAAAAGTCTTAAGATTCTGAGTCTTATTAGATTCTTATACCTTTTTCAAATTGAAAAAAACCTCAGATTCTGAGACATTTTCTAAGATTTTAAGAGATTTTTTCTATTAAAAAAGTATTAGATTCTGAGTCATTTTTCGTAAAGAAAAATTTTTAGATTCTGAGTAAATTTAAATTCTCATACATTTTTCAATAGGAAATTATCAAATTCTGAGACATTTTTATACCCTCACTTAGAAAATTATTGCAGTTACTAAAAAATCTCAAACAACTATTTTTTGTAGTTTTAAAAAGAAATAAAAAAAATTACTACATTGCAGTAACAGTTGTTTTATGTAGTTGTTTTGAGTCCATAAAATAACTTATAAATTTCTAGAAACTTTAAGAAAAACGAATGTGTTGGAAGTGTCAGATGCAGCAGGAATTATAACGAAACAATTCTAACCGTTTTTGACATTTAGAAGTTTTTTTTGTTAATAAAAAAATTCCGACAATTTGTTACAGTAAAAACAACAGTTGTTTTTACCGTTTTTTGTAGTTGTTAATCAATAGTTAAAAAACAAAAATGTTTGGTTGATTTTACCGTTAAATGTAGTAGACGCCTAAACAACAACAAATGTAGTTGCTTTAACTGTCTTTTGTAGTAGAATCTACCGTCATAATTTTTTGACTGCTCTAACCACTGTATGGGGGTATACTCATTTTCTCATTCCGTTCGAAATATCAGTCGAAGACCCCATAACTTATACATATTATTGAACTATGATCGAGTCTAAGACATTCTATGAATGTCCGTCTGTCCGTCCAAAATAAAACAGCTAGCCTCCTAAAATTTTCCACGAATATGCCTTATGGTCCTAGGCAGGTTAAGTTCGTAGATGGACAAAATCAAACCAGGGGGATAAAGTTCCCCATTGAACTACTTAACCAACCTCTGAAAATACAATTTTTTTCCTTAGAGAAATTAAAAGTCTTGTACTTAGACCCGGGGGATTAGAAAATTTCGTTTTTTCGGACCGCCCGCTTTGAGGGCGTGGATTAAAAAAAGTTAAATAATAATAAAATTGTATAACAAAAAGCATTATAAATAAATAAGTAAACATTTTTAGCGAGGGGGAGGTGTTCCGCACATTCCCCTACGAATCCCCCATCCCCTCGAAAAACGCCCTTGTATTTTTTTTTTGTAGCGTGTTGGAGGGTATAAAAGTTTCGGCATAGCCAAATTTAACACTCTTACTTGTTTCTATTAAAGTCTGAGATTCTTAAAATTTTTTTCTATAGAAAACAGTATCAGATTCTAAGATGTTTTTCTTATAGAAAAGGTTTTAGCTTCTGAGAGACTGAGTCTCAGATTCTGATACATTTTTTTTATAGAAAATGTCTTAGATTTTGAGACATTTTTCAAAAATAAAAAAAAATTGATTCTGAGACACTTTTCCTAGAGAAAAAGTTTCACAATTTAAGTATTCGATTCATTAACATTTTTACTTTAGAAAAATACTCCGACTCTGAGACATTTTTTCGATAGATAAGGTCAGATTCTGAGTAATATTTCTTATAGAAAAGGTCTCAGATTCTGAGTTATTTTTCCTATAGAAAAAAATTTTGCATTCTACACCTTTTCCAATTGTATTTCAGAAATTATCAATTGTATTTCAGAAGTTATCAATTGTATTTTAGAAATTATCAATTGTATTTCAGAAACTAACCTTCGTAAAACAATTGAAAATTTCTAGAGTCCGACCGAAACCAGTTTTCGAGGCCGAACCGAAACCGAACCGAATATTCGGCCGAAAAAGTAATATTCGGCCGAAACCGAACCGAAACCGAAACTTAAAAAAAATTACCGACTGGCATGAATAAAATTATTAAAAAGCAGTTAAAGATTAATATACAGCATATAATGCTTTTAAACCATAGGAATTGTTGTATTAAAAAAAAAAAAATATGTTTTTTAAAAAACTTACAAAAAAATTGTATATTTCATTTGCAGATTAGGAGAAAATAATTTTTGAACTGAAACAGTTTTACATTTATTGCATAAACTTGTAACATTTTCTTCAATTGAACTGAAGTAATGAAATACGGCATCAAAAAATTCACCGACTTTTTTATATATTTTTTAAAATACCAAAAAGTTTCGGTTTCGGCTAATATTCGGCCAAAATTTTGCCGAATACCGAATAGAAGCCGAAACCCCATTATTCGGCCGAAACCGAGACCGAAACCGAATATTCGGTCGGACTCTAGTTTTAACTCATTTGTTTTTACGGAATATCTAGTCATTTAATAACGTTTAAAAATAACTGAAAAAGTATGTTGTTTTAAATAAAATATAAGTAGTCCGTTTTTTAAAGGGAAAAACGATTGTTTTAAACGTTTTTACAGTTGAATTTACTTACAAAATATTTTGAGAGCAAGAATTTTTTATCCTATAGAAAAATTCTTAGATTCCGAAACCTTCCAATAAAAAAATTTTGATATTTTTGGACACTTTTCCTAGAAAATGTTTTTGGAATAGTTTCTTTTCTATGTTATGTTTTCTATTTGAATTATATACTTATAATTATAACTTATTATAACAGTTTATAATTCATTATAATGAATTATTTTATTATTATTTAATGTTGGCTGTTATATAATTCGTTATAACACGAATATTATTTAAAATAATACATTTTTACACTTTAAAAATGTACTAAATTTAATACATTTTCTCAAAATCTATTTGTTTCCCCCTTCCAAGTAAATCCTTAATTCTTTTCATAGACTAGGCTATCTCAACCAAACATAATTCCCCATAAAAATTGCATGTATTGAAAATGAGTACCCGAGTAAAAAAAGTTTTTGCATATATAATTACATAAAATTTGATAATTTTTTTTATAATTATATAATATTTTAGAAAATTGGATAAAATTAGATAAAGTTTTATATATAATTTGATGAAATTTAATCCGAAATTTGGTTACATAAAATTTTATAAAATTAGATCAAATTATATAAAATAAGATCAAATTATATAAAATAAGATCAAATTATATATAATTTTATAAAATTATATCTAATTTGATAAATTATTTATAAAATTATATATACATTTATCGAATTTTATACAATTTTCTGAAAACTGAAACCTGTAGATATAATCTTATACAATTATATATAATTTTATCCAATTATATATAATTATATATACTTACGTTTATACTCGGGTATATGTTTTATCATAGTTTTTTTTTTATTTTTTATTATTATTTCCAACCATTTGTGTTAAACTATGTATTTAAATAGTTTTTTTTTCTAGCCAACATAATCCTTCCCCGTATTTTCCCCTTATAAACTACAATGAACAATTTTATAAAACTCAGCATGATTGTTCTAGTTTTGTTTAGTTTTTTTAGTTGCCTTTTTCCATAGAAATTTTCATAGATACATATGTATAAAAATATTTTCTAGTTTTTGCATGTAAATTCTAGTGACGTAAAGTGCGAATATAAATTTTGTTGTTATGTAAAATATTTTTATATGTTATCCTTTATTGTTAAACAAAAAAAAGAACAAGAGGAATTTTTAGCGTAGTTTTTATGATTACAAAGCAATAAACTACATAAAGGAAGCTAAAGTATCGTAATATTTAGTAGTTAAATATCCCAGCAAAGTGAGGCATTTTTCCTATAGAAAAAAACTCAGATTCTGAGACATTTTTCTTATAGAAAAAGTCTCAGATTCTGAGACATTTTTCTTATAGAAAAAGTCTCAGATTCTGAGACATTTTTCTTATAGAAAAAGTCTCAGATTCTGAGACATTTTTCTTATAGAAAAAGTCTCAGATTCTGAGACATTTTTCTTATAGAAAAAGTCTCAGATTCTGAGACATTTTTCTTATAGAAAAAGTCTCAGATTCTGAGACATTTTTCTTATAGAAAAAGTCTCAGATTCTGAGACATTTTTCTTATAGAAAAAGTCTCAGATTCTGAGACATTTTTCTTATAGAAAAAGTCTCAGATTCTGAGACATTTTTCTTATAGAAAAAGTCTCAGATTCTGAGACATTTTTCTTATAGAAAAAGTCTCAGATTCTGAGACATTTTTCTTATAGAAAAAGTCTCAGATTCTGAGACATTTTTCTTATAGAAAAAGTCTCAGATTCTGAGACATTTTTCTTATAGAAAAAGTCTCAGATTCTGAGACATTTTTCTTATAGAAAAAGTCTCAGATTCTGAGACATTTTTCTTATAGAAAAAGTCTCAGATTCTGAGACATTTTTCTTATAGAAAAAGTCTCAGATTCTGAGACATTTTTCTTATAGAAAAAGTCTCAGATTCTGAGACATTTTTCTTATAGAAAAAGTCTCAGATTCTGAGACATTTTTCTTATAGAAAAAGTCTCAGATTCTGAGACATTTTTCTTATAGAAAAAGTCTCAGATTCTGAGACATTTTTCTTATAGAAAAAGTCTCAGATTCTGAGACATTTTTCTTATAGAAAAAGTCTCAGATTCTGAGACATTTTTCTTATAGAAAAAGTCTCAGATTCTGAGACATTTTTCTTATAGAAAAAGTCTCAGATTCTGAGACGTTTTTCTTATAGAAAAAGTCTCAGATTCTGAGACATTTTTCTTATAGAAAAAGTCTCAGATTCTGAGACATTTTTCTTATAGAAAAAGTCTCAGATTCTGAGACATTTTTCTTATAGAAAAAGTCTCAGATTCTGAGACATTTTTCTTATAGAAAAAGTCTCAGATTCTGAGACATTTTTCTTATAGAAAAAGTCTCAGATTCTGAGACATTTTTCTTATAGAAAAAGTCTCAGATTCTGAGACATTTTTCTTATAGAAAAAGTCTCAGATTCTGAGACATTTTTCTTATAGAAAAAGTCTCAGATTCTGAGACATTTTTCTTATAGAAAAAGTCTCAGATTCTGAGACATTTTTCTTATAGAAAAAGTCTCAGATTCTGAGACATTTTTCTTATAGAAAAAGTCTCAGATTCTGAGACATTTTTCTTATAGAAAAAGTCTCAGATTCTGAGACATTTTTCTTATAGAAAAAGTCTCAGATTCTGAGACATTTTTCTTATAGAAAAAGTCTCAGATTCTGAGACATTTTTCTTATAGAAAAAGTCTCAGATTCTGAGACATTTTTCTTATAGAAAAAGTCTCAGATTCTGAGACATTTTTCTTATAGAAAAAGTCTCAGATTCTGAGACATTTTTCTTATAGAAAAAGTCTCAGATTCTGAGACATTTTTCTTATAGAAAAAGTCTCAGATTCTGAGACATTTTTCTTATAGAAAAAGTCTCAGATTCTGAGACATTTTTCTTATAGAAAAAGTCTCAGATTCTGAGACATTTTTCTTATAGAAAAAGTCTCAGATTCTGAGACATTTTTCTTATAGAAAAAGTCTCAGATTCTGAGACATTTTTCTTATAGAAAAAGTCTCAGATTCTGAGACATTTTTCATATAGAAAAAATCTCAGATTCTGAGACATTTTTTCTATAGAAAAAGTAACAATTGACTGTACAAAGTGGCGCCCAACTTGGGGCCAAACCCACTATGTTTAAATTAAGAGTTATACTCTACCGATTAAGATAGCCGGGCTATAGTGGATTCCTTTTTTTTCCGCTGGGATATTAAATAATAGTTATTAAAGGATTAAAAGAATTTTTAGTAGTTTCTATTTTAAAAGCGGTTTAATATTGTATGCAATAAAAAAATCTAACAAATGAAATTAAGGAAGTTTGAATGAATGAAACAATTGAAAATACTAAACATGCAATTTGAGGCAGAAAATCTGTTTTAAATGTTGTTAAACACTTGTAAAATTTGTGTTAAGATTGAAAGAAGTTTAGCAAAATCTAAATGTGTTTTTTAATATTTCCTTTGAATGTGAAAGCTACCCAGCAGAAATTTTGCTAAACTGGCAGCAGCTTTTTGGAAGGGAATCCCGAGTCAAGGAGTGCATAAAAACCAGCTGAATTTATGCATGATTCCCTAAGGCGATGTCACAGTTTAGAGCTCCAATTGGTAGCACTGAAAAAGCGCTTTTAAGATGCAGTGAAATCATGTCTCTTTTCGGCGCTATTTGGAGCATTCTTTCGTATCATTTTTTTTATCAGCATTGAATTTTATATTTAAATGTTTTTCCCATGCTTTTACTGCATCCTAAAGACCGTTCTTTGGATGCTCTACGGTATGCTATAAAAAGAAGATGTGCTGCTAAAATCTCGAGTTATTTTTCCTGGGTAAAGTTTTAAAGCGGCTCAACATTTTCGCATAACTTTAAAGTTTTTGTGCGACAATTTCAACACCAACTCATAAACTGGTATCGAAAAATCTGTACAAACTCAAGAATTGTAAAAAATGTTGTCAATGTTGAGACATTAAGGCAGATTTATTAAAATGTGTATTAAGTTTAAACTTAGTTTAACGTAGTCTAAAGCTCTGACTTTGCCTGTGATATGTGATTTACATGTTGTTATTTCATTAAAAACCAACATTTACATCAAATTTAACTGGTTTCGCCAAAATTTTGTTCACAAACTTGGTAATGGCAACACAAATAGATTCCGGATTAATTAAACCAAGTTTAACTAAGATTTCAAAAACTCAGCCTAAATCTAAAGAAAAGAAGTTTACATTTCCACCTTCTCAGATTTCAATCAATAACAATAGTATTTTCTAAACTCATTTTCACTTTCTATTCCCCTGGTTGAAATTTGATACCAACCATAATAAATGTTAATATAACAAGATTTAGTACCTTAAAAGCTTTTTGGATAATCTGTTAAATTAAGATTTTTTTTCTGCTGCTACAGGTAACACTTGTTAACACAAATACAATAGACAAGAAATTTCTCCAAGCAAAATAAAAAACATAATCATATTAAATGATATAAAAGATCACATTTTTCTACAAAAACAGGAGCCAAAGAAAAACACAGCATTGAATGTATTAAGATGACATTGCTAGGATAAGGACGACAACAAAAAACATTTTCATTTCCATTAAAAATAACCTAACGAAACCAAACAGCACGAAAAAGGTTAAATTATGCATTCCATCCATATAGAAAAAAGAAACATAATCAAATGAGATGAAACAAAAATGATATGGACTCTACTATGACTACTGCTAGGACACCATTTAAAAAAAAAAAAATTAAACTGTTATACATATTTATTAAAGAAACTTGAAGGGTTACTCTTTTAATTTTGAATGGTTAAATTAAGAAGATCTCTGTTGAAATGCATTATTTCATGATTATAAATTGTTATACAAATTTAACACACGATTACAAATTGAAATTGCTTATTAAAACATGATTATAAATTGTTATAATGCATTATACCACGATTATAAATTATTATAATGCATTATCATGCATTAATCATGTATTATATCACAATTATAAATTACTATAATAAATTATACCACAATTATAAATTGTTATAATAAATTATACTACGATTATAACTTGTTATAACAAATTATACCAGTATTAGAAATTGTTATTACCTATTACACCACAATTATAAATTGTTATTATGTATTACAACACGATTTATAAATGTTATAACGCACTATGCCACGATAATAACTTGTTATAATGAAATTTATCACGATTATAAGTTGTTATAATGTCTTATACAATGATTAGAAATTGTTTTCATGTGTGGTACCACGATTATAATTTTGTTGAATGTATTTAACTACTCATTATAACACGATTACAAATTTTTATTATACATAAAAACATGATTATAAATTGTTATAATTTATTATGCCATGAATATAAATTGTTAAAATGCATTAAAGCACGATTATTAATTGTTAAAATTTATTATACCACGATTATAAATTGTTAAAACGCATTTTACCACAATTTTATATTGTAAATAATCCATTAAATCAGGCTGAAAAAGTGTTATAAAATGTAATAATGCATTATACCACCATAATAAAGTATTATTACGCCTTCAACTACGATTATTAACTGTTATAATGCATTGTACCACAATTATAAATTGTTATAATCAGTGTTGGCTACCGTTACCCTTTCAATACCGTTACCGATTAAAAACCCTTTAATTTTGACTACCGTTACCGTTACCAATACCGAAATAAAAATATTTAAATACCGTTACCGATAAAAAACCATTACCTTTATTCGGATTTTTACCGGTATTATATCGGTTTTGTTTCGGTTGTCATAAAATACGGATAAAAACAAAGTAAAATATTTTTAATCTACTATTCGCATTGCTATATGGACAAAAAATAATTAGGAAATCGGCCAAACCAATGTCACATTCGCAATTAACTAAATCTTGACAAAGAATATGTGAAAATCGGTCCAACCAATTATCACATTCTCAATTTAAGAAAAGTGAGTGCCACGTAATGTAAACATTTTTTAGTAGGAAGATGAAAGAAGAGATAAACCTGAATTGTACCAAATTGCTAAAGTGTTGTTGGCGGAGTTGTTTTAAAAATAACAGAATTTTTTTTGTACTTTTACTGACTCTGGTTGCTAACTTCAAAATATTTTTTGTTCAAAACTTATTATTTTGTAATTTTACAAACATTTTTTATGTCAATTTTTGTTTAGTTTTTGTCTAATTTAAACGATTAAAACTAAAAAATTTTCAAATGATAAAAAATCTGATGATTATTTCGATAATTTTACATAAATATTTAGTTGTCAAGTTTTTAAGAAAAATTTCTTGAAAAAAATTTAAAAATTTTATTAAAAAATTTGTAAAATTTGAATTTTATTGAAAAACAAGCAGCATAACAAAAAAATAATTGTCGCTTTAAAAAAATCAAAGATTTTCTTTCTGTAAAATTTTTGCGTTGCTAATTTGTTTTGCTCTCTTTTCCCCCTGACATTTTTGATAGCTCATAGCGGATGAACCCGATGTGATAGCGACTTCAAAATAAGTCAAGGGTAAATCTTAAACATTGCTCTTAAGGATGCTGAACCTATTTGGACAGTCGCCTTAACACTTATGGCACCAACTGTCAATCAATGATGTCTTAGTTCCAAAAACCATTTTTTCTGCTTCAAATCATACGAAAAAAAAACTTTTATACGAATGGAACGTCACCTTATGCACGTGATTGCAATTATTTTTTTGGCCACAAATCCGGTGGATAAGATTCCATTACATCACGTTTTTGAGAAATTTTAGATACAAAAAACCGCGTCTTCGGAATTATTTGACAACTCATAGCGGATGAACTCGATGTGCTGACGACTTAAAAATAAGTCAACGGTAAATCATAAACATTGCTCATTAAGATGTTTAACTCATTTGATCAATCGCTTTAACCGTTGGAGCACTAATTGTAAAGTATTTTCCCCGACGTCATTGAAAGACAATTGGTGCCCAAAGGGTTAAGGCGACTGACCAAATGAGTTCTGAATCTTAAAGAGCTTCACCCTCGATATTTTTTTGAAGCCACCATCCCATCGGGTTCATCCTCTATGACTTTCCAAAAATGCCCCAAACGGCAATTTTTTTGAACTTTGACCTCTAATTTCTCAGAAACCTGAAGTGATGGAAAAGTTTGGAGAATGGATTTTGACCAGCAAAACTATTGTTATTAAGAGTATAAGGTCGCGTCCCAGTCGAATTTTCGATGTTTGGTAGTGTAATTAATAGTTAGTATAGTTAAAAATGCACTTAATTTAACAGTTTTTTTAATTTTATTAAATACATTTTTTATTTTTTACGTGTTTTTAACAAATTTGTGACTTTTTAACACTTTGGCTAAATTTTTTCATAATACCGGTACGTACCGGTATCGATGTTTCGGTAACGGTTTATCGTTACCGAAATAATCGAAAATACCGTTACCTTTACCGTTACCGATATAAAAAATATGTAATACCAATACCGTTACCGATACCGTTATTCGTTTCGGTTGCCAACCCTGGTTATAATACATTATACTACGATTATAAATTGTTATACTTAATGCAATTTATCAAGACTATAAATGTTTGTTCTCATTTAATCAGGATTAGAAATTATTATAAAGCAAAACACACAATTATAAATTGTTATAATGCATTATACTACGATTATAATATTTTTATAATGCATTATAACACAATAATAATTTTATATAATGTATTATACCACAATTACATATTGTTAAAATGAATTTAAGTACGATTAAAAATTGTCAAAATTCATTATACCACGATTATAAATTGCTAAGAGCATTTTAGCTCGATTGTAAATAGTAATAATCCATCAAACCACACTTTTAAATTGTTATAAATGTATTATACAAGGATAATAAAATGTTATAATGCTTTATACCACCATCATAAAGTGTTATAATGCATTATAATGCGATTATAAACTGTTATAATGCATTGTACCACGATAATAAATTGTTATAATACATCATACTATGATTAAAAATAGTTATAATGCAATTTATCAAGACTATAAATGGGTTTTCTCATTAAATCAGGATTATAAATAAATATAACGCATAACACATAATTATAAATTGTAATAATGCATTATAATACGATTATAATACGATTATAATATTTTTATAATCATTATAACACGATTATAAATTAATATAATTTATTATACCTCTATTGTAAATTGTTACAAGGCATAATAGCGCGATTATAAATTGTTATTATTCATTATACTATTATAAATTATTAAAATGCATTTAGCACGGTTTTGTATAGTAATAATTTTTAAATTGTTATAATTTGATATTATGTATCATACAAGGATTATAAAATGCTATAATGCATTATACCACCATCATATAGTGTTATAATGCATTATAATATGATTATAAACTGTTATAATACTTTGTACTACGATTATAAATTGTTATAATGCATTGTACTACAATTATAACAGTTATAATGCAATTCATCAAGACTATAATTTTTTTTTCCGCATTATATCAGTATAAAAAATTACGCATAAAAACACTATTATAAATTATTATAATGCTTTATACAACGATTATAATATTGTTATGCAATATACAACGATTATTATATCTTAATGATGCACGATTATAATTGTTGTAATAGTGAATTGTACCACAATTAGAAATTGTTAATAAGTGTAATAATACGGTAATAAATATAATGCTCTATAAAACAATTTTGAATAGTGAATTATAACACGACTATAAATTGTTATAATGCATTATACCGAAATTAAAATAGTTATAATGCATTATACAGCAATAAAGTTTGTAAAAACGCATTATACCGCAATTATAAAGTGTTATAATGTATTATACTACGATTATGTACTGTTATATTGCATTATACCATGATTATAATATGTCATTACGAATTATAAAACAAT
Organism: Pegoplata infirma; assembly: GCA_963921195.1. Classification (NCBI taxonomy): domain Eukaryota; kingdom Metazoa; phylum Arthropoda; class Insecta; order Diptera; family Anthomyiidae; genus Pegoplata; species Pegoplata infirma. The sequence goes on from OY992537.1 coordinate 199,411,161, forward strand.
TTTTCGTTGTTATAATACTTTATACCAAATATATAAAGAGTTATAATGCCTGGCATCATAATTACAAACTGTTATACCGCATTAAACCACGATTATAAATTGTTATAAGTTCTTAGAATACATTATACCACAAAAATAAATTGTTATACATTATAACACGTTTATAAATTGTTATAACTAATTATAACATGATAATTATTTATTATAATGCATTATACTACATTTGGAAATTGTTGAATTGTTTTTAATTCAGAAAATGGTGTAGTTTAAGTGAGCAAACAGGGAATGAAAGTGGGTGTTTAAAAAAACCAGTCATATGGAAGACAAAACAACGGCAAAACACATACCAAACCTAATAACAATTGTCACCAAACTCCCACTCCTTTATGCATTTAAAAGATAGACGAACTAAATAGTTAAAAAAACAAGTGACAATTTTACATTCGGCATTTCTGAGTCTTGTATACCCTTTGTCATATTTTTATGGGGGAAAAAAATAGTTCTTTAAATTTATTTATTGAGAAAATTTTTTTATTATAAAAATTTTTAATCACCACGCCCAGAAAACGAACGGGGTAAGAAAAAAAATAGCATTTTCAATTTTTTTGTCCAAACCCAACACAATAAATCTTTAAAAATTACAAAATTTCTATAAGAAAATTTACTTTTTTCAGAGGTGGTGTCAAATTAGCAATGGAAAACTCTTCCCCTGAGATCTGATTTTACCACCTTACGAACTTAACCTGACCGGGATTATAAAACATATTACTATTAAATTCCAGGCCTCGAGCTTATTTCTTGTAAGCTCTAACATGCTTTAAACTGACAGTAAGGCTTAAATTTGATCAATAATCAACATAATATATACTTCTCCGATCAAAATTTTAAATGTGTTACGTACGGTATGACAAAGTAAGGATACCCCATCCTTTTTAATGGAGGGTTTACAAACAAGGAAAATAGAGGCAAATGTAAGCAACTATTTAGCCTTAAGGTTGGAGCATTTGTTTTGTTAGTACGAGTTGTGAATACATTATCAGACATGTAGAGTAGTATGAGATTGGAAAGATGTTTTTTTTCTGTGTGATATCATTCACGCGGAATAATGATTATTGTGTTGCTTGAAAAAAAGGCCTTAATTCAAGGATTTTTTTTTTCTTCATCATAATCATTATCGTCGTCTACATCTTCTTAAGCTCATCTATACCTTTTTTTAAGTAGATGCATACTGTCACAGACACCATCTAAGAAAAACTCATGCATACATACATATCTTTCCCATTTACATGCTGATGCTTTAACGGGTAATAAAGTTATATTATCCTTAACATTTATGATAATCACGTGTAAATTGTGTAGTCTACTTTGGTGGGCATATGAGTGGTAATAATGTCAATTCATTGCTGTTGTTTTGCGTGTTTCAAAATAACAGAAAAATTCGAAAAAAAAATTCAAACAGGTTTCAAATTAGATAATAGAAAAGTGTGAAAAAATTTAAATTTAATTTAAAAGGAATTTCATGGTAAACAATTTTTAAGGAAGACATAAATTATTTAATACAGATATTTGTATTTAAGGAATTTCTACATTATACAATGATTATAAATTGTTATAAGGTATTATATCACAATTATAAATTGTTATAATGCATTATAACATGGTTATAAATTGTTATAATGTTTTATAACACGTATACAAATTTATGAAATGGGTTATACCACAATTAGAAACTTCAATAATGCATTATAACACAATTAATAAATTGTGACAAGCTTTTGAGTTTTTGTTATGTGTTATACTATAATCTTAAATTTAAAAACATTTTTTTTTGTGTTATACAACCATGCTAAGTTAGTGTAAATCATTTGATCACGATTTAAAATTGTTATAATTTATAATACTACGAATTTTAATTTTCATTGCTTATTACACCACAATTATAAACTGTTATAATGCATTATACCACGATTATAGGAAGAAACAGAACAAGCACGGCACGGGGGACGGTTGCCGTTGCCGGAGAATATAGGCCCAAAACAATGACGGGGGACGGTTGCCGTTGCCGGAGAATATAGGCCCAAAACAATGACGGGGGACGGCGACGGCAAAAAATGTCATTTGTTTGTTCAGTGGTACCAACTTTTAATAAAATTAGAGTAATTTTACGGAAAAAAATCGCCTATCACATAGTCAATGTGATTAAGTTGGCACTACTGTACGTTTGTTACACCATTGTGAATGAAAAAATTAACAATTGTTGTGAAAATGCGGCAACCCTGGAGTGTGAGAGGGAGGGAGATTGAGAGAACCCGGAGATAAAATAAAATAAGTTTTAATTTTTTGTCGTGCCGGTCGCGGTTTTTAACTGTCAAATCGTATGGAAAAAGTCGTGCCGGGCTTGTTCTGTTCACAACTTATAAATTGTAACAATTTATTATACAAAGATTCTTAATTGTTATAATAAATTATGCCACAATCAAAAATTAGTATAATATAACCCGATTGTTAACTGTTTTAATTATTTATTACACATTGTTATAATATGATTTATACAATGATTTTAAGTTGTTATAATGCATAATTACACGATTTTTAATTGTTGTAATGCATTCATGTCTAAATCCATTATATCACGATTAAAAATTGTTATAATAATTTTACTATGATTATTAATTGTTATAATGCATTATATCATGATTATAAATTGTTATAATGCATTATATCATGAGTATAAATTGTTATAATGCATTATATCATGATTATAAATTGTTGTAATGGATTATATCATGATTATAAATTGTTAAAATCTATGATATCACGATTATAAATTGTTATAATGCAATACCACGATTACAAATTGTTATAACAAATTATACTATAATTATATGGTTACAATGCATTATATAATGACTATTATATCATTATTAATAATTGTTATAATGCATTATATCATGATTATAAATTGTTATAATGCATTATATCATGATTATAAATTGTTATAATGCATTATATCATGATTATAAATTCTTATAATGCATTATATCATGATTATAAATTGTTATAATCTATGATATCACGATTATAAATTGTTATAATGCATTATACCACTATTACAAATTGTTATAACAAATTGTACTATAATTATATGGTTACAATGCATTATATGATGACTATTATATCATCATTTATAATTGTTATAATGCATTATACTATGATTATAAATTGTTATAATGCATTTAAACACGATTATAAATTGTTATAATCCATTATTTCAAAATTAAAAATTGTGATAATGCATTATACCACGATTACAAATTTTTAAAATAAATTATACTGTGATTATAAATTGTTAGTGTCCGACCGAATATTCGGCTTCGGCTTCGGCCAAAAAGCACTATTCGGCCGCTATTCGGCTTCGGCCACAATTTTGCCGAATAGGCCGAATACCGAATAATTGTATAATATTTGTGCTCACGTGTTGAAAACACACTAAACTAACTTTGAATCACATTAGAAAGCCACAAAAACATTTTACTAAGTGTTTTTGCAACTAAAAACATATTTTTTTTTAATATTCGGCTTCGGCTTCGGTTTGGCCGAATAGTGAAAATTTGGACGAATATTCGGCTTCGGCCAAAAAAGGTGTATTCGGTCGGACACTATAAATTGTTATGATGCATTCAAACACGATTTTAAATTGTAAGAATGCATCATGTCATAATTAAACTGTAATAATCCATTATATAACGTTTAAAAATTGTTATAATGCATTATAGCATGATTACAAATTGTTATAATAAATTTTACTATCATTATAAATTATTATAACGCATTATATTTGGTAAAATCCATTATATCATGATTAATAATTGTTGTAATGCATTATATTACGATAACAATTTGCTACAATAAATTATACTATGATTATAAATTGTTATAATACATTATAACACAATTATGAATTGTAATAACAAATTATTCTGTGATTATAAATATTTATAATGCATAATAACACGATTTTCCAGCTAAATTTTTCGTTTCAAATAATTGGTTGCAGTTAGCATTATAATTATAAGCCTGGGATCAATTCAAGTAAACATTCTAACAAAAGGAATCGTTTGCTAGATAGAACGTAGCTTTCTGAAAATTTTTGCACATTTTAAAATTTACCATAAAATGTATTCTATAATATGTTGCAGTAGAAATCTTTTCAAAAAAAATTTCTCGGTAATCTGTATGTTGGTGCAATTTGATATTATGGAACATTTCGTTATGGAATGCCTTGTACGTATAAACATTACATTTTATTGATTCTACAGCAAATGCTGTCTGTGCATATTCTGCAATTTACCTCCTTTAAGCATTAGAAAACTTATTTCTTAAAGTTCAAATTTCACAAGAAATACTTGTTTTTAGAGTTTCAAAATTAAACATACCATATATTTAGCCAACAATTTATTGCAAATAGAAAATTGATTTGAAAACTTTAATTTTGCTAGGGATTTTTTGTTTAGAAAAAATTATCTAAGTTATGCTCATAGTAGGGAACATTAAACAGTTAAAGATTGCATATGTTATAAATCTTAAAAAAAGTTATGAGCTTTAAAGAAAAAACATAATTAAAAAAGTTAGTTTTTAAGAAATTTTCCTTAAAGAAATATTTTATGAAATGTTCATATTGCGAACAATTTTCTACGTCATAATCTAAAATTAAGTTTTTAGTTATTTTTAGAGGATTGCAATTTATGCTAACTGACTTAAAAAATATTATAGCGGAGTTATAAGTAATTATAATATGGTTTTAATGTATTATAACAGGATTGTAATGTATTATAACAGAATTATAATGTGTTATAACCGAATTATAATGTATTATAACATAATTAAAATGTATTTTAACAGAATTATAATGAATTATAACAGAATTATAATGAATTATAACAGAATTATAATGTATTATAACAAATTTATAATGTATTATAACAGAATTAAAATGTATTATAACAGGATTTTAAATGTATTATAACAGAATTAACAGAATTACAATGTATGATAACAGAATTTTAAATGTATTATAACAGAATTATAAGGTATTATAACAGAATTATAATGTATTATAACAGAATTATAATGTATAACTGAATAATAATGCATTATTAGAGAATTATAATGTATTATAACAGAATTATAATGTACTATAAAAGAATTATAATGTATTATAACAGAATTACAATGTATTACAACAGAATTATAATGCATTATAACTGGGTTATAATGTATTATAGCAGAATTATAATGTATTATAACAGAATTATAATGTATTATAACTGAATAATCTTGTATTATTACAGAATTATGATGAATTATAACAGAATTATAATGTACTATAACAAATTTATAATGTATTATAACAGAATTAAAATGTATTATAACAGGATTTTAAATCTATTATAACAGACTTACAATGTATTATAACAGAATTATAATGCATTATAATTGGGTTGTAATAAATTATACTAAATGTTGTTTTTTTATTTTTAGTACCAAAAGGTACATAAAAATAAAATGTATTTATTCGGCCTTTATATATGTATATATATTCGATTAGAGTTTTATTCTAGTTCGAGGCCCAAAAATATTTCTATTTATGATATTGTCATAATAGAGTATTTTTAATTTATTGCTTTAAAAAAGTTACTATCTCATAGTATGTCTGTACTGATCAGTTTCATCCCCACTAAAGGAATCTTCAGCAGACTTTAGAGAATCATCGTTGGTCAATCAAACATCAAACCAGACATAATATTTGATATATTTCCCAAGTTATATGAGAAGTACTATTATGAAGGTCCGAAATCTGTTTTCCAACAAAAATAACTCTTTTAAAGCAAAAATTGTATATATTAAATCACCGTCGGTAACTATTAATATATGTGTTGCTGTTATTTTACAATAACAACAGTGCCTGGTTTGATGTTTGATTGACCAACGATGATTCTCTAAAGTCTGCTGAAGATTCCTTTAGTGGGGATGAAACTGATCAGTACAGACATACTATGAGATAGTAACTTTTTTAAAGCAATAAATTAAAAATACTCTATTATGACAATATCATAAATAGAAATATTTTTGGGCCTCGAACTAGAATAAAACTCTAATCGAATATATAATTATACTAAATTTTAAAATATTATAACAAGTTTTGTATTATTATTGGTTTTTAGGTATATTTAGATGATTAAAATTTATACAATCTGACTTATATTAATACGAAATAATAATTAATTAAAAAATGATTATAATGAAGTATAACAGAATTATCTGTGGCCCTATGTTCTTCTTAGGAATTTTAAAGGATTATATATATAACAAAATTATAATATATTATAACAGAAGTATAATGTATTATAACAGTATTATAGTGTATTATAACATAATTATAATACATTATAACAGAATTTTAATGTATTATAACAGTATTATAATAAATTATGTAGAATTATAATGAATTATAACAGACTTATAATGTATTATAATCGGATTATAACAATTTATAACGCTATTATAAAGTATTATAATTGTGTTATAACAAAATATTTTCTGTAGTTTAAAAACTACTGCTAAACGCGAACACCTAACTGTGGGTTAAAACTTAAGGGCTGCCAGAAAAATTCATCTTACCATTCATTAACTGTTAAGTAAAGTTTTCGTTAATATACAATTTTATTTTGCTTGTTGAACTCTTAGCTACTTTATTATTTTAATTCGTATGTCACTCTTTATCTCAAGGTCAAATTATTTACGCCTGTAAAGATTTTATCTTCAATTAAAAGTCCTGAAAATCAACTAACATGTGACAGAAAAAAAAATATTCTATAAATCTCGTACTTACAACGTGTAACATCTGCTTAACATTGTCCTGTTTCTAATTTTTGGTCATGTATTAAAAAAGTTTACAAGAATATTAGACAGAAAAAAAAAATAATAAAACCAAACTTTGTTTTTTGGTAAGGATTTAATGGCAACTTTATAACCTCTCTATATAAGTTTTAATGTAAAGAGCGACAGGATTATGCTAGTTTATAACCTTTGGTTACGTTGAAAACACTATGCAGCTAACAAACCTTGTAAGCGGACCAACCAAAACGCGTTTGACGGGATTATCCTGGTGTTTAATAGGGTGGCTCGTTTTTGGGCTTTTCTCTCTGATCAAATTCTAATACCCGCCAAAAGTGTCGGTCCCCTAAGGGTAACTCACATGCAAAATATCACTCCGATCAGAGTTTATCTTCTGTCTCCACTTTGAGCCTCAAAATTGGGGTTTTCGCAAAAAAGGAATTAAAAAAAAAAAAAAAAAATTTTAAGTTTTTTTATTTAAATAATTAAAAAAATATTTTTGTATAATATTTGATCGTAAATACTTAAATATGAAATTTAAAGATTTTACGGTATCATTAACCCGTTCAAACTTGATACCAAAAAAATGGCATGATTTTGGGAGCGTTCTCAAAACACCTTTTTTCAAAATTTGAAAATTTTATTAAAAAAAAATTTTAAATATACCATTTTTTCTTTCTGAATTCATTAAGAACACCTTGGAGAAGAAAAATGTGAAATATGGCGGATATCCGTCGAGCCACTTTTTGGGAATCGCGGGGGGAAGTTAGCGGATTTCAAGGAAATGTTGGTTTTATCAATAATTTGGATTAATAAAATCTTATAAATTTCATTTTTATGCAAATTAACGGTTTTTTGGTGTCGTGGCATTCTATTAGATAACTTTAAGTCTGTCATGAAATCTTACAGATCTAGGACGTCTTAAACCCACATTGGCTGGGGGTCAAAAATGACCCCCGCGGAAAATTTGAAGTTTAGAGCTTAAATTTTGTGCTAAAAACAAGTATAAAACGGCTTTTATGTTTTTTACCCCAACTTTTATTTCGTATTAATACATTATCTTTAAAAAAATCGTTAACCCTTCTTGGTAGGGGGTCAAAAATGACCCATTCAATAAAAAGTATATATTTTTTCATATAAAATTAATTTGTGGCAATCTATTAGATAACTTTAAATCAGCCCTTAAATCTCACATATTTAAGATATCTTTAACCCACATTGGCCAGGGGTCAAAAATGACCCCTGCAAAAACTTTTAGGCATAGTGCTTGAATTTTTTGATATAAACAAAATATATATTTTTTATTGAATGGGTCATTTTTGACCCCCTACCAAGAAGGGGTAATGATTTTTTAAAGATAATATAATAATACGAAATAATAGTTGGGGTAAAAAACACAAAAGCCGTTTTATACTTGTTTATAGCACAAAATTTAAGCTCTAAACTTCAAATTTTATTCGGGGGTCATTTTTGACCCCCAGCGAATGTGGGTTAAAGACGTCCTAGATCGGTAAGATTTCATGACAGACTTAAAGTTATATAATAGAATGCCACGACACCAAAAAACCGTTAATTTGCACAAAAATGAAATTTATAAGATATTATTAATCCAAATTATTGATAAAACCAACATTTCCTTGAAATCCGCTAACTTCCCCCCGCGATTCCCAAAAAGTGGCTCGACGGATATCCGCCATATTTCACATTTTTCTTCTCCAAGGTGTTTTTAATGAATTCAGAAAGAAAAAATGGTATATTTAAAAATTTTTTTTAATAAAATTTTCAAATTTTGAAAAAAGGTGTTTTGGGAACGCCACCAAAATCATGCCATTTTTTTGGTTTCAAGTTTGAACGGGTTAATGATACCGTAAAATCTTTAAATTTCATATTTAAGTATTTACGATCAAATATTATACAAAAATAATTTTTGAATTATTTTAATAAAAAAAAACTTAATTTTTTTTTTTTTTTTTTAAAAAGTCCTATTTTGCGAAAACCCCAATTTTGAGGCTCAAAGTGGAGACAGAAGATAAACTCCGATCGGGGTGATATTTTGCATGTGAGTTACCCTTAGGGGACCGACACTTTTGGCGGGTATTAGAATTTGATCAGAGAGAAAAGCCCAAAAACGAGCCATCCTAGTGTTTAACCCTCTGATGCATAAGGCAGCTTTTTGGCAGCCTGGTGGATTTCGTTGTAACTTTTAATTGGCAACATTTACAAAACAGAGAGTGGTCGATTTTGAAAGCTAACATTGCACAGATTTATAAAGTGCTCTTCTTTATTATCTACTTTCGTTTGTTTTTAAATAAGCAAACAGTGAATTTGAAAACAAAAAAAAGTAGATAATGGAGAAGACCACAATGTAAATCTGTGAATGGTTAGCTTCCAAAATCGACAACTCTCTTGTTTGTAAGAGATGCCGATCAAGAGTACACACAAAAAATAATTCGCTAAAAATTTTCAATTAAATCTATTGATCAACAAAATTAAAATGAGTCAATCAATGTTTTGATTAACATTTTTGTTATTTTTTTAACTGTCAAATTACAAATTTTCAACATACCAGATTTTTTTCGCTTTAATTTATTTGAATAGATTAATTCAAAAATATACAAAATAATAGGGTTTTACTTTTTTATTGTTGGCAACATATTGGAAAGCAAAAAATATGACTTTGATAATTTTGTCATAAGCTTACAATTCATTTGTTAAATCAATCATTATTTTGATTGACTATAAATAAAAAATTGATAAATTTTTTCATCAAAATCGAAAAAATTTTTGATTGAAAAAATGTTCAATCAACCACCTACAATTTGATGATTGGTATAACAATTTTTTTAATTGGAGGAATTTCAATCAAAAAATTGATTGAATCCGTGTTTTTGTTGATTGAAATTTGTTTCAAAATTTTTCTGTGTATCAACAAAAAAGTAAGACCGCTAAAAAACGGCCCTATGCATTAGAGGGTTAAACATTCATCCCGCTTTTTAACTCGAAATTCCGCCTTATCCCGCTTTTCATTTTTGGTTTTTTACTCCCGTATAACTTTGTTTTGTTGAGATTTTTACTTAAAATTCAGCTTTCCGATCTACCCGTTTGCCGATTTCTGATTTTTTAATCTCAAGCAGTTGGTCACGTTAGTGACCACAACACCAACAATATTGAAGTTTTTAGGGTACGTTTTCAACACATCACTATAGGTTCGGAATCTAAAAATAAATTTTACTGCTAAAAAAGACATAAGGATTTCAATATGCAGCCCTAGGGGGTTTCCCAAGTGTTCGGATAAATTTTTATTCTACTACAACATTTACAATTAATCTTTTTCGAATTACAATTGGTCTTTTTATACCCTCCACTTAGTGATAGAGGGTATATATAAGCTTGTCATTCCGTTTGTAACTCATCGAAATATCGGCCTGGACCCCATAAAGTATATATATTCATGATCCCCGATCGATTTTAAGACATTCTAGCGATGTCCGTCTGTCTGTGGAAATGGTGATCACGACCAAAATACTACACGGATATGACTGAAACTTAACATATTTATTGGAAGTTCTCCTGAGAAGTTTGTTATTGCATTTGAGCAATATCGGTTCAGCGGTTTAAAAGTTATGAACGAAAATGTAAGGACACCTCAAAAATTTTAGTACATTCAACATAACCTAAAAATACAAAATGCTTTAATTCGGCTGCTGGTTAACATATGTGAACATAATTGAACACCAAATGGAATTTAAACAAGTACGAACATATTTTTGACAAAAAAAGAAATAAATCGCGGATTTTTTTTTACCAAAATTTTTTTTCGCGGAAATTTTTTTTTTAAATTTTTTTTTTTTTTTTTTTAAAGTAATTTCCTTTTAAATAAAGTTTTTTGCAATAATCTTTTTGAAATTGTGGAGGGTATAACTACATTCGGCAAGGCCGAATTTAACTGTTTTACTTGTTTTATCTCAAGCAGTTGGTCACGTTAGGGACCACAACACCAACAATATTGAAGTTTTTAGGGTTTGTAGTTCGTCGTCGTGGTTTTTCAACACATCACTATAGGTTCGGAAACTAAAAAAGTGTTAAAAATTAATTTTACTGCTAAAAAAAAGATATAAGGATTTCAATATACAGCCCTAGCGATTTTCCGGATAAATTCATATTCTAATACACCATTTACAATTGATCTTTTTCGAATTACAATATAACTTTTTCGAACTACAATTGATCTATTTCGAATTACAATTGATCTTCATCAAACTACAATTGATCTTTTTCGAACTACAATTGATATTTTTCGAATAACAAGTAGAATCTCTGAATTATAATCGATCTTTTTCGAATTACAATTGGTTTTTTTCGAACCACAATTGATCTATTTCGAATTATAATGGATCTTTTTCGAATTACAATGGATCTTTTTCGAATTACAAGTGGAATCTTCGAATTACAATTTATCTATTTTGAATTACAATTGATATTTTCTGAATCTATTTCGAATTACAATTGATCTGTTTAGAATTACAATTGGTCTTTTTCGAATTACAGTTAGAATCTTCGAATTACAAATTGAATTTTCGAATTACAAGTGGAATCTTGGAATCGAAAATGAAATATTCAAATTACAAATGAAGGAAATTGCGGAAAATTATATTTACCTTAATAATTTTGACGCGCTGAACACGAATATCAAAGAAATTTTAAAAATCGCTCGAACGGTTTTTGAGATATCGCTATTTGAAATTTGCAAAAAATGGCGGGTTTTTTCTACGTTCAAGATTTTTATACCTCCAACCACAGTATGGGGGCATACTCACTTTGTCATTCCGTTTGTAACGCATAGAAATATCGGTCGGGGACCCCATAAAGTATATATATTATTGATCTATGATCGATTATAAGTCATTCAATGAATGTCCGTCCGTCCGTCCGTTTGTATAAAGCACGATTCAGTCCAAAATGAAAGATCTAGACTCCTGAAAATTTACACGAATGTGTCTCATAGTTATAGGCCGGTTAAGTTCGGAAATAAGTCAAATCGGATAAGGGGTAAAAAAGTTCCCCCTTAAAGAACTAAAAAAACCTCGATGAAAGCGCCATTTTTTACAGCTTTTTTTGCATTTTTCTTAAACAAATGAAACCTTTTTATGTCAGAAAGGGTTAAAAGTCATACACTTAGACCCCGGGGCGCTACAAAATATTGTTTTTTTTGCCCCGCCCCCTTTTGTGGGCGTGGATTAAAAAAAAACATAAAAATTATGAAAAAATGGTATAACTAAAGTTTAAAAAGCATAATAAATAATTTAGTAAACATTTATCGCGTTGGGGAAGGTATCTCCCAGCACCCCCACAGAGCCCTCTCCCCAAACACGCCTCTGAAATTTTTTTATATGTATTTTACAATGTTAAAGGGGATTCGGCACAGCCCAATTTAACACTCTCACTTGTTTTTTTTTTTTAAATCTTAAAATTTTTTCGCCTTGACTCTTGCATAAACCTTGAGACAATATTGCATTTAAACTAAATTTGAGCCAAATCCGATCATTTTAAGCCGTGGCGCCCAAAGATCAAAGTCTTGTTTTTTTTTAGAAGATGTTCACCAAAAACCCTAAACTTTGAAGGGCCCCATGAAGTTAATATGGTCTGATTTGGCTCAAATTAGGTTTAAATGAAAGGTTGTCTCACTCTCCACAAAATAGTCAATGGAAAACAATTTGGGACTATAATTATATTCGTTATAAGTGTTCAAGTTGAAAAAATGCAGAAGAAAATTGAATTTCTAAAAATTATAGACATTTCAAACACTCCAGTTAGTGTTACCATCAGTAGGATTTAAAATGTCGGTTTGTCTTGTTAATGAAAATTGTTTTTTATATATGTGAATATTTATAATTACTACAGAATAAATTTTGACAGTTTCCAACACTACAATTCTATTTCTAGCAATCTCAACCGCACCTCACTTTCTTTCAACTTTTGTATCTCTTACATTATTTCGCAAGGGTTACCAACATGATTTGGAATTTCAGACACAAATGAAGGAATTTGCATTTTCTATTTCGGAGACTTGGCTAATGATCTAATCTTTGAGATTCAAATGTAATCTTTGAAGTTCAAATGGAATCTTCGAATTCAATTGATATTTTACGAATTATATCTGAAAATGTTGACCTGGAAATAAATCCAAACAAACCGAAACTTTTTCTACTTTTGGACGACACTGAAATTGCTCTCTCTCTGATGTAGTCCATTATCTTATTCCTAGATCGAAAATAGTTCTTTTATTAAGAAGTTCGGTAAAGTGAACTATCCCATAGTTCATCAAAGTTGTTTTAATATTGTCATCCACTAAAACAAACTACATATGGGTGTTAAAGTGGGAGTTGATACAAACTACAATTTCCATTTATATTATATTTTCCCCGTATACAAAATATGTTTATATGATTTTCATGTATGACATATGGTTGGTTTTTGTAACTTAATTTGCTACTTTAACCTCTTTAGAGATTAAAAGTTCACTTGTCTTTAGGTTCCCCTTAAAATAAAGTCTAAACACTATCCTCCCCTCTTTAGCTACAACTCTAAAGGTTACAAAAGTTTGTGTTAAAAGTTTTGTCTGTAGAGTTAGATTTAATAACACAGTCATACAAAATCGAACTTTCCGAATCGGAATGGGGTGAAATAAAAAGCAAATGAAAGTTGACATTTCACATACCAAAACCCTCAAGGTTTTTTTTTAGTTCAAGGCAAGATTTTTTTAAACGCATTTGAAGTTGGTAATTTTAAAGCATTTAAAGTTTTTATGTACTTAACATGTCCTACTTTAGTGGCCCCTGGTGGTTCCTTATTGGACATGTGGGGTCCAGTTTCCAAACTTAAGCTCACAATTACGTGAGCTATAACTAGTATGAATTTCGCTGCTATCGGTTCAGTATTCACTTACTGAATAGGCAAATTATTATCACTGTGCACCGTTGCGTATGAATGTTATTTAAAGTCAATTACATAACTAACAATAAGTATACGCCGTATACAGTTTTCAAGCAATTATTATTATAATTGTAATAAAAGTTTACCAACTTTAAATGTGTGTAAAAAAATTGTTATGAAATATGTCAACTTTAATTTTCTTTTGTTTTCAATCTCATTTCGATTTTTGTTGTTGCACTGTGTAATCGTAGAACCTAATATAAGTAGACTCTGTCACTTTCCTTAGAGAATATTAAGTTTTACGTCTTCTTTTGATTAGATTTTATGCCAAGATGATTATATTTTTACACATAAAAGACTTTTGACACAGATTTTTTTGATTTGTTACAATTTAATATTGTCTAAAAAATTCAAGATATTTATGTATCCTGCGTACTCTATATGAATTTCATGTTAACTCTAATAAAATATAATGATGGTCGGTTTTGCCATGTATATTTCATATGAAATGCTTAAATATGCCACAATGCATGTTTTCATTAGGGTTTCAATATTTAGGGTTTCAATATTTCGCAAAGTTTTTTTAAACTGAATTTTCTTAAAAGATTGATTCTAATTCGAAGATTCTGCTTGAAATTTGTAGATTCCAGTTGTAATTCAAAAATTAAATTTTTAATTTGAATAAAATTAATCGTAATTCAAAAAAAATTTCAATCTTAATTCGAAAATGATTAATTGTAATTCGAAAAAGATCAAATGTAATTCAAAGATTCCAATTGCAGTTCGTAAAAGACCAACTGCAATTCAAACAAGTACAAAAATTAAATTCGGCCTTGCGAATGTATAAATACCCTCCACAATCTAAGAAAAGATTTTTTGCGAAAAATTTTTTTTTGAAAAAAAAAAAAAAATTCGCGGAAAAAATTTTTTGGGAAAAAAATTCCGCATTTTTTTGTTTGTAAAAAATAGGTTTGTACTTGTAAAAATACCACTCTGTGTCCAATTCTGTTCACATATGCCAACCAGCAGCCAATTTAAGGCATTTTGTATTTTTAGGTTATGTAGAATGTACTAAAATTTTCGAGGTGTTCTTACATTTTCGTTCATAACTTCTGAACCTCTGAACCGATTTCGCTCAAATGCAATACCAAACAACTTCTGACAACAACAAGTAAATGTGCTAAGTCTCAGTCATAATTGTTAAATGCTTTGGCCGTGATCACCATTTCCACAGACGGACATCGCTAGAATGTCATAGAAACGATCACTGATCAATAGTGTCCGACCGAACGCACTTTTTTAGACCGAACCCGTACCCGAATCCGAACTTCGGTAAATTTTGCAAAGTTCGGCCGAACCCGAACCCGTACCCGAACTTTTTTATATTTAAAAAAAGGTGTTTTTGCGAATAATTATGAAAAAAACAACTAAAAAAAGTATTTTTTTATTAGCTGTACTATTTTAAGTTAAAAAGTAAATATTTTGTACTTTTGTATACTTAAAGAAATTGGAAAAATATAGCTCAAGTTGATTTTTTTGGAAAAAAATATATTTCTTTTTAACAATAGCCCAATTCGAGGTGTAAACTAGTTGCACTGATAATATGGCTTAATTTTAAGACGATAAAAAGCAATACATACAAAAGTTCGGTGTTCGGTAAAGTTCGGCCATAATTTGGCCGAACACCGAACAGTGGCCGAACGTCACTTTTTACCGAACTCCGTAACCGAACCCGAACGTTCGGTCGGACACTACTGATCAATAATATATATGGGGCAAATCAAAATCAAATAATATATCTTTTGAACGGGTCATCAAAAAAATCTGAAAATTTACCACGAAGGAGTTTTCGAAGGGTACTAAAAACTGTTAACAAATTGGGAAAATGTAAAAAATTTTTTTTTTCAAAGTGTCCGATTTGACATGGAATGCCCCATATACTTTATGGGGTCTCAGACCGATTTTTCGATGAGTTACAAACGGAATGACAAACTTATATATACCCTCTATCACTAGTGGAGGGTATAAAAACATCAATTCTAATCAGTGTTGGCTACCGTTACCCTTTCAATACCGTTACCGATTAAAAACCCTTTAATATTGACTACCGTTACCGTTACCAATACCGAAATAAAAATTTTTAAATACCGTTACCGATAAAAAACCGTTACCTTTATTCGGTTTTTTACCGGTATTATAACGGTTTTGTTTCGGTTGCATTAATATTACTTATTTTAATTTTTTTGTGGATTAAAAACATTAAAATATTTTTAATATACTTAAAATAAAAAAAAAACAAATTTTTGTTCATTGCCAATCCAACCAATGATTATATTCGCAATTAACAAAATTCGAATATAGGTCTTGGACCTCATAAAGATTTTATATTATTAATCAGTGATCGATTGTATGCGATGTTTGTCTTTCCGTCTGTAGAAGATACGATACCATCCAAAATAAACGTGTTACTCTTCTGGTACGAATACGTATTATGGTCATAGGCTGGTTAAGTTCCGGAATGGGAAAATCGGAACAGATGAAAAAAGTTCCCCCCTGAAAAACTTACAAGACCCCAAAAAACATATTTTATTTAATTTTTTTATCTATTTGTTTAGAAAATGAAAAATTTTTATGCCGTGTGAAGTTCATTGATCAAGATTAGAAAATGCGATTTTTTTCGGTCTGAACCTTTTGGGGGCTTGGCTATAGCAAATTAAATTAAATATTGATAAAATTGTATTATTTATGCGTAAATATAAATAAAATTAATTTCCCAACATCTATGGCGAGAGGAAAGGTGCCCCTCCGATACCGCCCACCCTCCTCGTTAAAAAACATCCCCTGTAACATCCTTGCCTAATTTTTTTTATCCCTGCCGATTTTTTTTAACAACAGGATAAACAATTTTGATCACATCCTGAACTGTTTATTTGAAATCAGCAGATTTCTCTATTAAAATCAGCAGATTTGTCTGCTGTCTTGACGGTTTTTTTTAGCAGATTCTACCTGGATTATCCAGACAGAAATTTAGCAAACCGCGTCTGCTATAATCAGCAGATTTCTCAACTGGCTCAAAATGCAGATTTCTCATATGGTGTAAAATGAAGATTTTTTTGCTTAATGGACAAAGGTGTCTCAACGAACATGAGTTCGTATTTGTTGAATTACATTATTGCGTGAATATTTTTTTTTTAATTTTTTTTTCGGTTTTTTAACAAATTTGTGACTTGTTAACATTTTATTTATAATACCGGTACGTACCGGTATTGATGTTTCGGTAACGGTTCACCGTTACCGAAATAATCGAAAATACCGTTACCTTTACCGTTACCGATATAAAAAATATATAATACCAATACCGTTACCGATAGCGTTATTCGTTTCGGTTGCCAACCCTGATTGTAATTCGAAAATTCTACTTGTTGTTCGAAGATTCCATTTGTTATTCGAAAATTCTATTTGTAGTTCAAAGATTCCAATTGTAATTAAAAACAAGTAGGGTAGTACATTTTTTAACGTGAAAAAATTAACAATTTTGATTAGAAATAATTTATTTTGAGTAAAAAACTCTTTTTTTGTCATTTTTTAAAAAAAAAAGAAAAATTACTAATTTTTTTTTGAGTGTAAAATTTTTTTCGAGTGTAATGTTTTTTTTACTGTAAAAATATTTCTGAGTGAATGCGCGTACGTATGTACACAAAATATTGTAATTTTTGTAAAAAAAAAAAATTTTTTTTTGTGTACATTTTTTTTGAGTTTAAAATTTTTTTTGAGTGTAAAATTTTTTTTGAGTGTAAAATTTTTTCGAGTGTGGGTTTTAAGTTATCAATGCTTTTAAAACTAAACAAGTTTAAAAAGCATTGCTTTAAAATTAAACAAGTTTGAAAAGCAATGCTTTTAAAACTTGTTAAAACACGTGGCATTTTAGATGAAACTAATCTGAAATTCAGGGTTTTGCTTATAACTTTTGAACCACTGGACTGATTAAACTGAAATTTAAAACCAAACAGATCCGGGGAACGGCAAAGATATGTGCCAAGCTTCAGTAGTCTCACTATTGTCTTTCGAAAGTTATCGTGTTTTTTATCTCGTAAATTCGCGAAACACCCATGCCCAAAATTTACTCTTTTGCTCATAACTTTTGAACCACTGGACCGATTTGGCTGGATTGCAATACCAACCTGACCAGGTAAATGACAAACATATATGCCAAACTTCAGTAGCCTCTGTAAAGTCTTTCGAAAGTTAGCGTGTTTTCTACGGACAGACAGACAGACGGACGGACGGACGGACGGACGGACGGACGGACGGACATCGCTAGATCGACTTAAAATCGATCGAGGATCATAAATATATATACTTTATGGGGTCCTAGACCAATATTTCGAGGTGTTACAAACGGAATGACAAACTTATATATACCCTCTATCACTAGAGTGGAGGGTATAAAAATCAATTGTAATACGAAAACATAAAATGCAGTTCTTTAAAGATCAATAGTACTTAAAAGGTCAATTTTAATTCGAAAAAGTTCAATTGTAATTCGAATAATATCAATTGTATTTCGAAGACTCCAATTGTAATTCTAGAACGATCAATTGAAGGTCTTATTGTAAAAACTTGTTAAGCCACATTTTTTTATGTTTTTAGCCGTTTTCTACACGTGCTTCAACTCAAAAAATAAGGCGAAAACCGCAAAAAAAATCAATTGTTCAAAAAAGATCAATTGCAATTTGAAGTAAATCAATTGTAATTCGAAAAAGATTAATTGTTATTTGGAAAATCGAATCGAGTAAATCGAAAAACATCATCTGATTTTCCATTGATCTTTTTCGAACTACAATTGGAATCTTCGAATTACAATTAATCTATTTCGAATTACAGTTGATTTTTTTCAAATTACAATTGATCCCTTTCGATTACAATTGCACTTTTTCGAATTACAATTGATCTTTTTCGAATAACAATTGATCTATTTTGAAATGAAATTTATCCTTTTTGAATTACAATTGATGTTCTTCAAACTACAATTGGAATCTATGAATCACAATTGATTTTTTCGAATTACAATTGGTCTATTTCAAATAACAATTGATCTTTTTCGAATTACAACTGATGTTTTTCGAATTAAAATAGATGTTTTTTCGAATTAAAAATAGAATCTTCGAATCACAAGTAGAATCTTCGAATCACAAGTAGAATCTTCGAATTACTAGTATAATCTTCGAGTTACTAATTGAATCTTCTAATTACAAACGAAATCTTCGAATTACTAGTAGAATTTTCGAATTACAATTGATTTTTTTTGAATTACATGTGTAAATAGTGAATCAGAATCTTCGTATTAAAATTGATATTTTTCGAATAAAATCTGTAAATCTCCATCCTTTCATCTCCATTCTTTCTTCTTTAAATATCCACCTCTTTAATTTAAGAACTCATTAAAATTTTTACCCTCACTTAAATGTCACCCTAATGTTTATATTTAATTTGTATGCCACATGTTCATGTCATTTAGACTGTCTTGAAATTGAATCCTGCATTTGCTGCTGGCGTTAAAGTTGGTGGATGTGAAGGTGTCTACCATTTGCGCCGCCTTGTTAAGTGTTAATAAGATTTGTGCTAAGAAATAATGTTGAGAAATTTATATGCAATAGGAGTAGAGAAGAAGGGAATAGTCATATTAAGAAGTGTTTGGAGTCTTTAAAATGAGATTTGTTTCTAAATAGAAACAACAAAAATAAGGTTAATTAAATATGTAATAATATGTAATAATATTTAAGAAAAGTAGGTCAAACGTAGCTGATTAACACATTTTTCAAAATTGCTGAAATGGCTTTCTAGATATCAGGACTTCAGAAAATTTTAGGAAATTCGAAAAACCAATCCAAATGTGTTGTCTAAATCTATTTCTAACCTCTAAAGTTAGTCAGAGAGAACTTCTTTTAAGTGAAGGGTTGCCGCCATTACGCAATTCATATGACACAATCAAGTTGTTTGATTAAAGAAAAATTTTTAATAATAAAAGACAACTACTTAAAATGACTGTTACTACATGCAGTACTTTTTTGTTAGTTATTTCCAAAACCATGTGTCAAAAATAGTAAATAACTACACTAATACCGATTAATTAACTAACCCTTTAATGCATAAGGCCGCTTTAAGCGGCCCTGTGGATTTGGTTGCAAGTGAAGTGAACGGCATCACTTACAAACAAGAGAGTAGTCAATTTTGAAAGCTAACATTACACTGATTTATATTGTGCTCTTCTTCATTACTTACTTTCTTTTGTTTTCAAATTCACTTTTCGCATATTTATAAACACAAGAAATTAGGCAATAAAGAAGAACACAATATAAATCTGTGCAATGTTAGCTTTCAAAATCGGCCCTTCTCTTGTTTGTTAGTAATACCGTTCAAAAGTTACAACCAAATCCCAAGGGCCGCCAAAAAGCGGCCTTATGCATTAGACGGTTAACAAACATCTAACATAGTTTCTACATGTTAGCAATTTGCAATTTGGTTGTAACAAATTTATTGGGGTTGTGACAACCGAAAAGTAGGTGGTTGTTAAAACTACTTTTCGATGACCAGTTGCGACAACCACAACAATGAGGTTGGAATATTTACAGTTTTGGCAATTTAATTTGTTATGTGAGTATGTTCGTAAAATTTTTCTGAGTGTAGTATTTTAAAATAGCCTTCAACATTGCTTAGTACTATTTCACTTTGTACTATCATTTCCATTATCCATTACTTTCTTTTCGTTAGCCAATAACAATTACCATTGCCATCGAAAAAGATTAAAATTAAGCTAACAGTGGTTTCATACGAAAAAAAAAACTATTTTTAACTAAAATTTTTTCAACATTATGGGTATTCATAAATGACCCGCCGAATAGTGCAGGTAGGTTCGGTGGGAGACGTTCGGTGGGAGACGTTCGGGGACACCTTCCCATCGCGATAAATGTTAAAAGATTTATTCATTACGATTTTTGAACTTAATAACATTTTATTATTATTAAAATTTCGGGCCGCTCCAAAAAAGGGAGCGGCCCACAATTTTTTTTTTTATCCTTTGGTCCAAATGTAGGACTTAAAACTTCTTCTGACATAAAAATGTTTAATTTGTTTCACAAAAGTACAAAAAGAAACAAGTAAGAAAATTAAAGTCCGTCAAGATCGACCATATGATACCCTACACCAGTGTTTTCCGGAAAATGGGTCCGAAGTGCAAACATGGAACGATTGGATCTATCTTTTGTTAGATCCTTAATTAGTATAAAAAACAACCATTCCAAATTTAAGTGGAATTAGCTTATTTTTGTTGCCAATAGACGATTAAACTGAATATTGGTCAAAATTTTTTTATGGAAGACTAAGTCCAAAACTGATCTTTTTTTATTTATATTAAAGTTACCAAAGTAATTCTTAAATATTTATAAACCAAATTGTAATCCAATTTTTTCCATTTTCATGAATTTCGAGAGATTTATGCGAACATCGGGAGGGTGGTTTGTTTGGGGGCTACAAGAAGAACTGGTGCGATTACTTTAATAACTTTAACTTTGGAATGGTTTTGGCTATTTGAGTCATTTGAGCTAAAATTAAAGAGGACCTTTGTAGGGGAACTAGGTCTGAACATGGACCGATTTTTTTTTAATTTCAATAGGCTTCGTCCTTGAGAAGCTTTAGTTTAAAATTTCAAGAAAATTGACCAAAAATTGCGACCTGCATCGTATTTACACCGTTTACATGGACAGACAGACGGACGGACATCTATCGGTATACTTAAATGTGGGTCTGGACCAAATATTTTGGGTAGTTACAAACATGAGCACAAACTTATTATATCTGGTACCAAAGAGTGATGTAGGATTTTTTTAGAGATTGGCTTGCATCATTTACAGATGGTATTCGAAAAAGATTAATTTTAATTACACACAAAAAAATATTGGTTAAAATTTTCTGTTAAATCTATTGATCAACAAAATGTAAATGAGTCAATCAATGTTTTGATTAAAATTTTTGTGATTTTCTTTAATTGTCGAATTACAAATTTTCAACATACCAGATTTTTTTTTCTTTAATTTATTTGAATGCATTTATTCAAAAATAACCGGTTGTAAACATTTGGAAAGCAAAAAAAATGATTTTTTTCATAATTTTGTCGTAAGCTTACAATTTATTCGTTAAACCAATCATTATTTTGATTGACTACAAATTAAAAATTGATCAAATTCGTCATCAAAGCCGAAAAAATGTTTGATTGATAAAATTTTCAATTAATCACTTACAACTTGATGATTTTTTATTAAAGGAATTTCAATCAAAAATTGATTGAATCCGCGTTTTTGTTGATTGAAATTCGTTTCAAATTCTTTCTGTGTAGAAGATTCTACTTGTAATTCAAAGATTCCATTTGTAATTCGAAGATTCCATTTGTTATCGATGATTCCATTTGTAAGTTGATGATTCTACATGTATTTCGAATATTACAATTGTAATTAAAAGATTCTATTTGTAATTCAAATATTCCATTTGTAATTTGAAAATTCTAGTTTAACACTCTATTTAATTCCTAAAAGATCAACCGAATTTTTTTTCGAATTCCAATTTTTACAAATTACTGTTGATCTTGTACGATTTGCTATTGATAGTTTTCGAATTCCCATTGATCTGTTTTTTTTTCGAATTGATCTTTTTCCAATTTCAATTACTATTTTTCGAATTCCAATTGATCTTTGTCGAATTTCAATTGATCTAATTTATTTCTTTCGAAATACAATTGATATTTTGCTAATTTCAATTGATCTTTTTTTAATTTCAATTGATTTTTTTCGCTTTCCAATTGATTACAATTAATGTTTTACGAATTACAATTGGTCTTTTATGAATCACAATTGATATTTTTCAAATTTTATTTGGAATCTTCGAAATTCAAGAGATTGATCAATTGATCTTTTACTAATCTCAAGTTGTCTTTTTATACCCTCAACTCTAGTGATAGAGGGTATATACACAGAAAGAATTTGAAACGAATTTTAATCAACGAAAACGCGGATTCAATCAATTTTTTTATTGATATTTCTCCAATAAAGAAAATTGTTATACCAATCATCAAACTGTAGGTAATTATTTGATTTTTTTTTTCATTTGAACATTTTTTCGATTCTGATCCCAAATTTGATCATTTTTTATTTATTGTCAAAATCAAAATAATGATTGATATACCGAATGAATTGTAAGCTTATGACAAAATTATGAAAAAATTCATATTTTTTACTTTCCAATATGTTGCCAACAATAAAAAAAGTAAAACCCGATTATTTTGTATATTTTTGAATTAATGTATTCAAATAAATTAATGCGAAAAAAAATCTGGTATGTTGAAAATTTGAAATTCGACCGTTAAAGAAAATAACAAAAATTTTAATCAAAACATTGATTGACTTATTTAAATTTTGTTGATCAATAGATTTAATTGAAAACTTTTAGCCAATTTTAATTTTTTGTGTGAATAAGTTTGTCATTCCGTTTGTAACGCATCGAAATATCGGTGTGGGAACTCATAAAATATATATTTTATTGATCAGTGATCGATTCTAAGACATTTTAGCGATGTCCGTCTGTCTGTCTGTCTGTGGAAATGTCAAAAATATTACACGGATATGACTGAAACTTAACACATTTACTTGTTATTGCCCCGAGAAGTTTGATGTGGCATTTGAGCGATATCGATGTAGCTGTTCAAAAGTTATGAAGGAAAATGTAAGGACACCTCGAAAATTTTAGTACATTCAACATAACCTAAAAATACAAAATGCTTTAATTCGACTTCTGGTTGACATATGTGAACAGAATTGGATACCGAACAGTATTTTAACAATCATATTAAATTTTTTTTTCCAGCAGATTTTTTTTTTTTAAATTTATAATTTGGAGGGTATCAATACATTCAAACGCGAATATCTCGAAAATGTACAGTTTTAGAAAGTTTCGGATAACTGATTTGCAATAACGAGGTTTATTTTATATTAAATCAAGTCACATTTTGTAGGAAAAACTTCAGAATACGTTACTAAGGAGACCCAAACAAAAAGATGTAGATCCTTGAAGTTTGGCACAAATTTGTGTTTTTGTCATACGATGGTTAACCAACCTCTGTTAAACAAATAAAAAATTTTAATGTCAAAAAATGTTCACGGTCCTGCGCTTGGACCCTGGGGATTTAAAATACCATTTTTTTAACCTGCCCACTTTTGTGGGCGTGTATATAAAAACCACTGTCCCACAACACCAAACTCCCATTCACATTTATTGAGCACAAAAGGAGATGTAATTTTAACTTATCACCTTTTAAAATTTAATGTTACATAAAAATTAACTGTGTTACAAAAATCCATTATTGCATATCGTGAAACTCATGGAATGATTCCAAAGAAGAAGGAGGAGGAGGACAACAAACAAAAAAAAGTTAAATCTACTTAGTAACATTCATACGTCCGCCACATAGTTGAGGTTGAGAATAACTGAACCACAAACTGTAATAAACATTTATATAGTCTGCGGTTTTTTATTGCACTTTTTTTTTTATTTTTTGGTTTTTTCGATGTGTTTTAAACAGGAAATTCAAGAAAGAAAGGGAGAATAAGTAGGAAAAATATAACAGTATTTTTTTTGTCACTTAAAACTATATTAACAGTTATTCTAATAGAGAAAGAAAACAAGAACAGGTGTTTTAATGAGGTACACTTAAACAAATAAATCGGTAGAAATTTGAGTAAAGCTTTTATAGTTTTTCACACATTTTGGTGACAGTGTAACTGCGAGGATTTCAAAATTCGGTATGGTGTCGGAAATACAAAATGTTGCCTTTCCTACAAATAAACTCTCATCACTGTAAGGCATGGCTTGGTTTTTATTTAAGAGCCCTTGGTGGGAATTGAAGATCCTTGGGTTTAAGTTCTTAGTTTCCAAGGATTGGGTCTCACTAAGAGCCTGCATCTTGGCGAGAAAGTTACAGCGGCTAACTTGAAGTTTAATGGAAAGTCTGTTTGGCTCGTCTCTGCGTATTTTTCTAATACGGTACCAATACCAGTGGAGAAGTGGGCAGTCTGATTCGGGAGTCTGAATTTAGGGGCGACCAGTTAGTAGTGTGCTGTAATGCTAATGCCCATCATTCGATATGGGAAAGAACAGACACAAATGATAGAGGCGAGTCACTTTTGGAGTGCGAACCAACTTTCGTTACAAGTACGCGGCAAGAGGTTCTTGACGTAAAATTTGCATTAGATACATTGTCTGATAGAATTGATGACTGAAGAGTTTTGGAAAACATTTTTTCTCAGATCATCGCTACATTGAGTTTTTACTCAGGGAGCATGGCCCCGGTTGAGGAACTCAGTAGAA
The DNA here is from genome assembly GCA_963921195.1 of Pegoplata infirma. Taxonomy (NCBI): domain Eukaryota; kingdom Metazoa; phylum Arthropoda; class Insecta; order Diptera; family Anthomyiidae; genus Pegoplata; species Pegoplata infirma. The sequence continues at coordinate 199,436,403 of OY992537.1, forward strand.
ATCTGAAGAGAACAAACTGGGTGAAATATAGGGAGACTTTTTCTTTTGGGGAGGTACCCTTATCCTTATGTCTGTATGACCATATAACAAATGTTTGTAATAGGTCGCAGGATACCGCTTGAAGAGAACAAACTGGGAGAAATATAGGGAGACTTTTTCTTTTGGGGAGGTACCCTTATCCTTATGTCTGGTTGACCATATAACAAATGTTTGTAATAGGTGGCTGGATGCCGCTTGCCCTTCTGCAAAGCCTGGGGGCAAAAAGAAACCAACTTGGTGGCCAAATGAGTTGCAGACGAGCAGAGGTTCCTGCAGAAAGCTCTTTGATAAGGCAAAATCTTCAAGAGCGGACGAGGACTGGGGTGCATGTCCAAATATATGCCAAATATAATCCTTGAAAAAACGTCTGTAGAAACAAAGAATGCGTTTCTGAGGCATCCAGGCTGCCTAAAGTTCTGGTTTCTTCTCTTTGCACCTTGAAATACCCAAGGGATCCTTATGGGGTAAAAAAGCTTCAGGCCCAATAAATCCCCGGGACCTGATGGTATAATCCCGGCTGAGATGCAGCAAGTGTCAGGCTGGGAAAAAGTTCCCACACAGCTCCGAAGTATTTCAGAGCAATTAGTCTGTCTTCTTTTTTGTTAAAAACAATGGAACGAATGACAGACTCATATTTGCGTAGAGTGACTGACCCGAGGTGTCTTTCGACTAGTCAACATGCCTACAGTAAGGGTAGATCAACAGAAACTGCACTTCATGAGCTCGTTGGTACCATCGAGAGATCGCTTTCGGTGAAGGAGTACTCTATGGTGGCCTTTCTTGATATTGAGGGGGCTTTTAATAATGTCATCCCAGACTCGATAATTCTGGCATTGTCTGGTCTGAGAGTAAAGCGTGGGATAGTTTTAATGGTGGAAAACCTACTTGCCAATAGACGTATAACGTCTGAATTGGGAGAGTCTGTCATACATCGATGCTGCTGTCTCTAGAAACACGTTGTTGTCATGTTGCGGTAAAAGGGAAGCATCTCCCAACATCGAGGGAAATTCTTCAGGGTTCTCTAGAAGATCTGTCTAAATGGGCAAGAGGCTGTGGTCTGGGAGTTAATCCAAGTAAAGCAGAGCTTGTATTGTTTACAAGGATAAATAAGATTCCTGTTTTTGATGCCATTTCTCTGGACATAACTGAAATCGCCTTCTCAAATGGAGCCAAGTATCTTATAGTATTTCGAGATAGGAAGTTAAATTTCAGGTTTATATTGAGGAACGGGTGAGAAAAGCAAGGATTGATTTATATTCTTGTAAAAGGGCAACTGGAAAACCATGGGGCTTTAGACCTAATGTCTTTTACTGTATTTATACAGCAGTGGTAAGACCAATTCTGCTGTATACTATCATTGTCTGGTGGCCTGCTTTAGAGACAAAGGGGAACTGTGCCTTTTTCACGAGGGTACAGAGAATGGCGTCGATGTGGATCACTGGTGCTCATCGTACTCTACCTACGGCTGCATTAGAAATCTATCTTCACATAATACCATTGTACATACTGGGTAGGTAGTATGCGGGAACGTCGTTATTTCGACTTAATAGCACATTGCAATAGAGGAGCAGCGATTGTGGCAACAGCGCGATCTTGTAAGAGATAACATTACCACAAAATGTGGACTGTGCTCCCTCTATAAGCCTTTTCGAGCGCCACTTAACCACTATGATACCATTTAGGAAGTCTTTGATGTGGGGCATTCCGGGTAGTGCATCCTCTATATATTTTTACACAGATGGATCGAAACTACACGAAAAAGCGGACTTTCAAGTCTATACGGCGGAGCTTGGGCTGAGCCTGGCTCGAAGATAACCATATCATTGCAGTGTTTATTAAACAGATGCTGGCAATAAAGGAAGTGGCTGACTGGTTAAGTTGCATTGTCTTGTCTACAACCGCAGTCAACATATATTCCCACGAGTGAATATATCTGAAAACAACATCTTCCCTTAACTGTCGCACGTTTTTAATTAAGGGCATTGCAGGGAATTGCAAAGCCGATGAGCTTACAAGACTGGGAACTACCTTACATGGTTCCACCAGAATTGGAATGTATTGGTATGCCTCTAGAAACTTGCAAGCAAAATCTACTGCTTTGTTTAGCGACGGAGACTAATCAGAGATTGACACATGGATGGACGTGTTAGACTACTCGACAGATTTTGCCTTCTCTAAATCAGAAGCGCACAAGTGAGCTGATATCTCTTCCAAGAGGAGAAATTTCGACGGTGGTTGCTGTAATTACTGGACACTGAACTTGCAAGCATAATCTACGTCTTTTTTACACGACAGATTTAGCAATCTCTTAATCAGAAGAGCACAAGTGAGCTGATATCGCTTCCAAAAGGAGAAATTTCTAAGGTTATTGCTGTAATTACCGGTCACTGAAACTTGCAAACAAAATTTACGGCAATGTTCTTAACGAAGACTTATCAGAGATGGGCACATGAATGGACGTGTGAGACTAAACTACAGGTTTAGGCTTCTGTTAATCAGATGCGCACAAGTGACCGGATATCGCTTCCAGAGGAGAAATTTCAAGGGTGGTTGCTTTAATTACCGAACTTTATTTGAAACCACGCTGCACGGTTAATTTTGCCATTGCCCGGCACTTTCTGATCAGAGACTTGCTTCACTGGGTTCAAGGAAGCTGCACGATCTCTCTGATTTGTCAGATGTAAAAATTCAATATCTTAGGAATTTCATAAGGAGCTCCAATTGGTTTAACGACATCGACTAGTAGGGGAGCCCCAATGGGGCTGCCCCATTACCGTCCTGTGCTATCACAACGGACCTCAGATTCCATGTGTGCCGACGTTAAGCGTCAGCATCCACTTACCTAACCTCTTTCCCAGGATTGTTTATTTTTTGCCCCTTAAAGTATGCTTTAAAATATTGTAAAATTGGAATGTTCGCTGTTTTAATTATTCTTTTCAGTGTTGATAATGACATTGTTTTGTCGTATTACTACACCAAAAAATCAACGCCTCTTTTTAACACTTAATTTTAATGTTTGACATTGTATTAACTATTTTGTTGTTCAATAGACCGTTATTTTAATAAACTTTGATTAATATTGATGATGTTGTTGACAGTTTTTTTTTTCTTGAATTTTCATTTATATTTTCGGTGATATTGATTGTCTGTAAGTGTGCTGCCATGTAGTTTATAAAGCAATTTCCGTTTCCGCTCAAAAAAATAAATAAAACTCCGAAAACACATCATTGTGTTTTATGAAAATTAATGATATTTCCGATACAAAATATTATTTTTGTATGTTGATTTTTGTTTGTTTTTCATGAAAAATTAAAACAAAAATGTAGATTTATATTTGGTTGCCTACATTTTAAAAATATGGGGGTTTTCGTGTCAACTGACACAACTTTTGAAACCGATGTCTTCCGCTCGGGATGAAATTTGCACCAAGGTTAGTCCTATTGGATAGTAGTTCAGACACAATTTTTCAGCGAGATCGGTCAAGGACTCTCTGAGTTAGAGGGGGTCGAAATTTGACATTTTGGCCAAAGAGGTGTTTATTCTCATCCATGTAACTTCTTACCTATTGTTTTTAGCAAAATGTGTCCCAAAGAGTTTAGATAGCTACTTCTTCAGTCTTTCGAAAAAAAATTATAAAAAAAATAAAAAAAAAATTTTTGATTTTTTTTCTTAAAAATCTAAAACTTTTTTGACTTTTTCCTCAAATTGGGCCCTTTTTTTTTTTTTTTTTTGATTCAAAAGAAAGCTTAGGTCTTTTCCTTTAAGAGATATGGGGTCGCTTAGTGGGATGCGAGTGGGATATCTATGAAAAAATTATTTTTTTAACTTTGGAACACAAAAAACGGTTCTTCAATTTGCACTATTAGGCGTGGGATAGATAACCAGTTTTCGATTTCGATCCGCGATACCCTCAAATTTTTATAGGTTCGAAAAAGAAAGCACAAGCCAAAAATGAGAGCAGTGGGGTTGGGTCACATGGCTCCTCATCGGGGTCAAAATTGGGCGTAAAGAGGTTACAATCCTCAAAAAGCCCAACAACTTCCCTGGAACTGCCCACGGAGGGGTGCAATGTGAGACCGACCTCTATTAATTTTCTGCCCCCAACATTTTTCTTGAATATACCTAACCTCTATTTCCACTTCCTAAGGGGGCTCCCATACAAAATGACATTTTTATATAATTTGCTCCTACCGCTGTAACTGTCCATAGGGTGCCCCTAGAGAAGTAAAATATATGACCGACCCCCAATATTTTTTCATCTCCAACATTTTCTCAGAATATACCTACCCTTTATTTTCAACTCTTAAGGGGGTCCCCATACATTTTTTTTTATTTTTTTATTAGTTTTTAAAAATATATGTTTTTATAACGTATGGGAGCCCCTTAAGGAGTGGAGATAGGGTGTTATTATGTTCGGACAAAATGTTGGTAACTAAAAAGTAATGGGGGTTGGTCATAAATTTTGCCTCTCTAGGAGGCACGGTAGGGGCGGTAGGAGCTGGTTTAATAAAACAAATTTATAAAAAATAAAAGAAATGTATGGGGACCACCTTAAGGGTTAAAGATACATTGTAGGTGTGTTCACAAAAAATACATTTGGCTCCACTTGGGGCACTTTAGGGTAAGTTATAATGGTAGGATCAAATTTTTTAAAAATGTTTTGTATGGGAGCCCCCTTAGGAAGTGGAAGTAGGGGTAAGGTATGTTCAAGAAAAATGTTGGGGGCAGAAAATTATTGGAGGTTCGTCTCACATTGTACCCCTCCAGGGGCGTTTCTAGGGCAGTTTTGGGGCTTTTTGAGGATTTTACCTCTTTACGCCCAACTTTGACCCCGATGAGGGGCCATATGGCCCCACCCCACCGCCCTTAATTTTGTGGCTCGTGCTTTCTTTTTCGAACCTATAAAAATTAGAGGGTATCGCGGATCGAAATCGAAAACTGGTTAGCTTTCCCACGCCTAATAGTGCAAATTGAAGAACCGTTTTTTGTGTTCCAAATTTAAAAAAATAATTTTTTCATAGATATCCCACTCGCATCCCACTAAGCGACCCCATAGCTCTTAAAGGAAAAGACCTAAGCTTTCTTTTGAATCAAAAAAAAAAAAAAAAAAAAAGAGCCCAATTTGAGGAAAAAGTCAAAAAAGTTTTAGATTTTTAAGAAAAAAATTCAAAAATTTTTTTTTATTTTTTTTATAATTTTTTTTCGAAAGACTGAAGAAATAGCTATCTAAACTCTTTGGGTCACATTTTGCGAAAAACAATAGGTAAGAAGTTGCATGGATGAGAATAAACACCTCTTTGGCCAAAATGTCAAATTTCGACCCCCTCTAACTCAGGGAGTCCTTGACCGATCTCGCTGAAAAATTGTGTCTGAACTACTATCCAATAGGACTAACCTTGGTGCAAATTTCATCACGATCGGAAGACATCGGTTTCAAAAGTTGTGTCAGTTGACACGAAAACCCCCATATGTAAAATTTTGTTTTTTAAGTTTTCTTTTGAAAAACATTTGTCGGCATATTCTTTATGGTATGTGTTTAATTTATGTTAAAGCAATTTATATTTCCGTTAACAGAAATGGCCAAACAAAAGTCTAGAGGTTTTTCAGTTATCAAGGATTTGTGGTAAAAATTTTATACCTTTCCAACTACATTATGGAGGGGTAAACTGGCATTTTTTTGTATGTCAAAAAAGTTTTTCTTCTGATTTTGAAAACTTATGTGGTACAAATTTGAGCCCAATTGCATCATTTTAATCGTTGGCGCCCGGCGATCAAAGTTTTAGATTTTTGAAGATTTTTTTAAAACAAATTAAACAACAAAGTAAGAAATTTATAGTCGGTCAAGACAGACCAAATAATACCCTACACCAGTGTTTTCAGGAAAATGGGTCCTAAGTCAGAACATGGTTTGGATCTAGCTTTTTTTAGATCTTAAATTAGTGTAGAAAACTAACACAGACCAAATTTTAGTGAAATTGGTGTATTTTTGTTGCCAATAGACCGATTTAACTGAATATCTGTCGAAATTTTCATATGGGGGACTAATTGTAAGTCCAAAAATGTTCGAATTTTAATTAGATTTGATTAGGTTACCAAAGTACACGTTAAACACCTACAAGTCAAATTTTAATCAAATATTTTGCATTATCATGAATTTTATGTAAATATCGGGAGGGTGGTTTGTATGGGGACTACAAGAAGGACTAATCCGATTTCTTTAAAATTTGAAATAGTGATTTGTGCATAATATCACTTGTCAAATTTCAAAATGATACCTACTATAATGCGGTCATTAGAGTCATTTAAGCCTAATTCAAAGGCAGCGTTTGTATGGGGGCTAGGTCTTAACATGGACCGATTTTTTCAGTTTCAATAGGCTTCGTCCTTGGACCAGAAGGTGCTTAACCCAGCAAAAACTTGGTAGTGGGTACCCCTTCCTGCCTCGCTTACGTGGTAATGGTTTTGAATACTACTAATTACCATTAGCATTACTTTACGCCAAAAAGGCAAAATGTGGTTACCTCCAATGACATCACTGTGTTAATGTAATTAATATTGCAATTGGTAGGTAACTAGTTACTCATATTTTTGCTAACCCCTTAAGTTAATTACTTGGTAAGCGAAGTTTTTGCTGGGAAGTTTCAAATTTCAAGCCAATTGATTGAAAATTGCGACCTGCATCGTGCTTTACCCGTTAGATGGACAGACGGATGGACATCTTTAAATCGACTCAAAAAGTAATTCTGAGTCGATCGGTATACTTAAAAGTAGGTCTAGGAGCAATATTTTGGGTAGTTACAAATATTAGCACATGCTCATTATACCCTGTACCACAGAGTGGTGTAGGATATAAAAAAATTAAATCGGTCGAACGTTTTTCCAGATATCGCTCTTTGAAATTTGCAATAATGGCGGGTTTTTCCTACGTTTAAGAAATTAAAAAAAAAAAAATCACCATTTCGCTCCCTTGACCCTTTCATAGAGCTTGAGACAGTTTTACCAGATAATTTAGAATTTTTGGAAAATTTTTACCAAAATTAAATTTTTGGAAAATTATCACCAAAATTTTTGAAAAATAAAAAAAATTTTCCGAAAATGGCGGTGAATGTGTCAAACGTGTTTTCCAAAAAGTGCCGGGCAATGTTTTCAATAGTTTACAACTCCTCCTCATCCATGCAACTCCGGTAAAAGTCATTTGACGGCACATAATATAGTGTTCGGAAATTACAGCAACCACTGTCGAAATCTCTTCTCTTCGAAGCGAAATGAGCTCACTTGTGAGCTTCTGATTAAGACAAGACCAAATCTGTTGTCTTGTCTCACATGTCCATCCATGCTCCCATCTCTGAATAGTCTCCGCCGCGATACAAAGCCGTAGATTTAGCTTGCAAGTTTTTAGAGGCATAGTTACACATTCTAGTTCTGTTGTAACCTGTAAGGCAGTTTCCAGTTTTGCAAGCTCATCGCCTTTGCAATTCCCTGGAATTTTGCTGTGCCCTGCTTGGCCATCTCATTTAAAGACTTGCGGCGAGGGCAGATCTTGTTTTCAGAAACATTGACTTCAGGGACTTGACCGCGGCTCGATGTTGACTGCGGTTGTAGACAAGACATTGCAACTCAACCAGTCGGTCACTGCAATGATCTGGAATTTCTCTGTGCCCTGCTTGGCCATCTCATTTAAAGACATGCGGCAAGGGCAGATCTTGTTTTCAGAAACATTGACTATAGGGACTTGACCGCGGCTCGATGTTGACTGCGGTTGTAGACAAGACATTGCAATTCAACCAGTCTGCCACTGCAATGATCTGGCAGTCATCGAGTCTCTAAAACAGGTCACCAGACAGTGAGTCCATACAGTAGAATTGGACGCACCACTGCTGTATAAATCCAATAAACGACTTTAGAGCTAAATCCCCATCGTTTTCCAATGGCCATTTTACAGGAATCGTGACAGTTCTCACCCGTTCCCTTACATTATGCCTAAATTCAGTAGCTCCATCTGAGAAGGCGATTTGTTTTACTTGGATTAACCCCCAGACCACATTCTCTTGTCCATCTATACAGTTCTTTCGGAGAACTCTGAGGAATACGCTTTCAAGTTTCTATGAACATTATTTAAGGAGATGAAAAAGGCACTAAAGTACTCTATGTTGCCCCTTTTTACCCCCTTAGAATCGGAGTTTCCAAAAAGTACAAAATGAGTTTTTTCCGCCAAAAATGTTTTTGGGACCATTATTTTTGGAAATATAAAAAAGTACCAAAGTACTCTTTTTTACACCCTTTTTAGCCTATTTGAATCGGATTTAGATCTTATGATTGTCATTATGATTGCCACAAAAATTCCTAAACTACCTTAAGAATTTATAAACTTTTCCTCTCCCTGCAATTTAGCATCTCTAACGGAAATGTCAAGACGTGTACAAACATGCAACATAATTATAAATTGGAAAATTAAAAAAACAAACTTTTTTTAAAAACAAACTTCAATTGAAAGTACAAAGAAGAAAAAAAGAAAAGATAAATGTTGTCACTCCTAAACAGGGGTGTCCAAGCATGAGTACTACATAATAAAATATATATTCTTGATCCGTGATAAATTAAAAGACGATCTGTCTGGCTGTATGTCTGTCTTTCTTGTGTATTTCTGTCCTGTCTGCACATGAGTATTCCATAAATCAATTGTAATTTAAAGATTTTGCTTGAGATTTTAAGATTCCATTTGTAATTTGAAAATTCCAAATGCAATTTGAAAATTCAACTTGAAAATTCCATTTGTAATTCGAGGATTCCAATTGTAATTCAAAAAAGATCAATTGCAATTCGAAAATGATCAATTGGCCAACATTGTACAAACTTTACAGAATAAACAAGTAAAAAAGTAAAATTCGGCCTTGCCGAATGTAGTGATACCCTCCACAATTTCTAAAAGATTATTGCAAAAACTTTATTTAAAAGGAAATTACTTTAAAAAAAAAAAAAATTTTTTGAAAAAAAATTTCCGGGAAAAAAAAATTAGGTAAAAAAAAAAATTCCGCGATTTTTTCTTTTTTGTCAAAAAACATGTTTGTACTTGTTTAAATACCATTTGGTGTTCAATTATGTTCACATAAGTCAACCAGCAGCCGAATTAAAGCATTTTGTATTTTTAGGTTATGTTGTATGTACTAAAATTTTTGAGGTGTCCTTACATTTTCGTTCATAACTTTTGAACCGCTGAACCGATATCGCTCAAATGCAATACCAAACTTCTCGGGAGAACTTCCAATAAATTTGTTAAGTTTCAGTCATCTCCGTGTAATATTTTGGCCGTGATCACCATTTCCACAGACAGACGGACATCGCTAGAATGTCTTAAAATCGATCAGGGATCATGAATATATATACTTTATGGGGTCCCAGACCGATATTTCGATGAGTTACAAACGGAATGACAAACTTATATATACCCTCTATCATTAAGTGGAGGGTATAAATAGATCAATTATAATTTGAAAAAGATTAATTGTAATTCGCGGAAAAAGATTTCAGACAACCTAATTTGTGAGCGGCACTAAACTAATCAAATTTGACATTGTACAAACTTTACAAAATAAAAAAAACATTAAAACTTAAACAACGAACAAAAGTTGAAAATAAAACATGATTAAGTCTGCATCTCTTCTGCACATCCTAGCAACATTTTTAAGGACGATTCTAATTTTATTACTTCCAAACTCCTAAATAACAGATTTCAAAAACGATTTGTAGACATTGAAAATTTAGAAAAAAATTTCTCAGAAAAAAGGATGTTTTTTAAGGAAAATAAAGGATTACATCTGGTGTGATCTGCTCATTTCTAATTATATCTAATCATATTTATCAAATTTTGGTCCCCATTTCCGGAATCTGAACAAACCTGATCCGTTATAATTTGATATGAGTAGATCAAACCCGATTATCCATGTGTAACGTAATAAATTTTAATTTCGTAAGTTCTGCACATGGATCCAGGGAATAAGATTTATTTTTTCGGCCCGCCCCTTTTAGGGCGTAAACATAAAATATTGATAAAATTGTATTACTTAAGTGCAATTTTCATAATAAAACATATTTCTTTTTCAAGTTTATTGCAAGGAGAAGGTGTTTCCCCAACCGACACCCCTCCTCCCCCACTACAACAAAAAAAATCCTGCTTTAAATTTTTTTAAAAACATTTTGGAGTTTGGGAAACATTTCTGAGAATTTTTTAATAGGAAACATTTTTTAGAATCTGAAAGCAAAAAGGTATCAAAACCCTAGAAACCCTTACGTTTAAAACCACTCTTTCACTTTTCTAAAAATGGAAATATGGATCGATTGGATCCAATCGATCCATGTTTGGACTGGGGATTCATTTTCCGTTTATCACTGGTGTAGAGTTAAATATAGTGGGTATTGATCGACTAATTGCTGTTTTAATTGAGTTAATTAAAAAAGTAATTGATTACGATTTTTTATTCAATTAACATTTTAATTGCACATTTTTTTTTTCCCTAGTAAAAATTTTCTGATATAATCATATATAATTTGATACAATCTTATATGAGTTAATAGGCTTCCGTATATATTTATATAAAATTATATCTATCATTTTGATACGGTTGATCCACTTTAAATGGTTATATATTGCTCCATATATGATTAGATTCGTATTTGGTTTTGCTTATCAAATTGTATAAAAATAGATATTATAAGATCAATTTGATATAATTAGATTTGACCAAATTCCGGATCAAATTGTATCAATTTTTATATTTTTTGATCTAAAGTAATACAATTAGATATTATTTGATACAACCATTTTACGGATCAAATTAGATCTATTTAGTAAAATTAACATAATATTTTTACTAGGGTTGTGAAAAATTGATCAACATTAAAAATCTAAGAATCTACAGAAAATATTTTCAAAAATTTTGCTGAATCTGGAACACATTGCTGGAAAATTTTTCCAGTAGTAAACAATTTTTTAAAAGGGATCACAACCCCAGAAACCCTTTTGTTGAAACCACTCCGGTCTCTGTCGTTATCTAAAATGGAAATATACTTAAATTCCAAAAAAGTCAATTTTCATTAGCACTCGTTTAGAGTTAAATATAGTGGGTATTGATCGATTAATTGCTGCTTTAATTGAGTTAATTAAAAAAGTACTTGATTACGATTTTTTATTCAATTAAAATTTTAATTGCACATTTTTTTTTTGTGATAAATTTATCAAATCTAAGAATATACAGAAAATATTTTCAAAAATTTTGCTAAATCTGGAACACATTGCTGGAAAAATTTTCCAGTAGTAAAAAACTTTTCTAAAAATTTTATACTAACAATTTTCCCAACAAATAAATATACATAAGATGAAAAACAAAATAAAATTTAACATCATCTCTCATCCTGAGTGCACAAAAGCAACATATGAATTCTTGTTAAGGAATGTTATGCTAAGAATTATAAAGGAGGTGGTGGTGACGGTGGAATGGGACTGGGTTTGAGTCTATGAAAAGTAAATACTATACTGATGATGACATCTTGCAAAATGTTAAAGACATGACCGGAATAGATAATTATAAAAAGGAATTTTTTTCTTCTATTATATTTATTGTATAGTAATGTAGTTGCTGTTCCTGATGGTGTTCTTAGTTTTTTTTTTGTTATTGTCAGTCTACTTTCTTAACCAATATTGCTTCCTAAGAGACTTTAAGATGTAGATGAAGACAAGTTGTAATATACAAAAAAAAAATGCGTAATATTCTACATGTTTTCAATGATAAAAAGGAAATGTTTAAAAAAATGTCTTTGTAGTGATGGAATTTACTTTTTCCTTTTTGTTTGTTCTTATTGTTAAAATCTCAGGGATGTACCATGTTGTTCACGGTGTTTAAAATTTTTAGAAAATTTTAAATTGTATGGAGGAAACTATACAAATATTCTGAAAAAATTTTAAAAATTTTTAAATTGTATGGAGGAAACTATACAAATATTCTGAAAAAATTTGGAAGATCTGAGAATTTTTGCATTAAGAAAAATTTCATAGAATGTGAAAAATTTTTCTTTAGAAAAAGTGTAATTATCTCAAACTAATTTTTTTAAGAATGTTTTTCTTGTTGGATTTAATTTTAAAAATTTAAGTTTTTTGGTCCATTAGAGATTGAAAAGTAACAAATACAATTTTAAACTTAATTAAAATTGAAATTTCAAAAGGGTACCTTTTTTAGGTACCTTTTGCTCACTTTAAATTTCAGGTTTCTATGACCATTATTTCAGGATATCGAAAAATCACCAATGAACACTTTTTTACGCAATTAAAGTTGAATTTTCCAACAGGTACTTGTATAAAATGTTTTTTTTTGTTTGATGATTCTACCTTTTAAATTTAAAGTTTCCAAAACCATTATTTCACGAGACAGAAAAAGTACTAAACTACACTTTTTTTTATTTTTTTATCCAAATAAAATTATACTTTTAAAAAGAAACTTTCAAGATTTTTTTTTCTACTGAGGATTTTTCTTTTACAATTTAAATTATCCTGGACCATTATTTCAGGAAATAGAAAAAGTACCAAAGTACACGTTTTTTTGAGATGACTGAAGCTTAACATATTTATTGGAAGTTCTCCCGAGAATTTTGGTATTGCATCTGAGCGATATCGGTTCAGCGGTTCAAAAGTTATAAACGAAAATGTAAGCACACCTAAAAATTTTTAATAAATTCAACATAACCTAAAAATATAAAATGCTTTATTTCGGCTGCTGGTTTACATAAATATGTCAACATAATTGAACACTAAATGGTATTTAAACATGTACGACCATATTTTTTGACGAAAAAAAAAATAAAATGAAAAAAATTGCGTTTTTTTACCAAATTTTTTATTTCGCGGAAATTTTTTTTCAAAAAGGTTTTTTTTCAAAAGTAATTTTTAAATAAAGTTTTTTGCAATAATCTTTAAGAAATTGTGGAGGATATCACTACATTCGGGCAAGGCCGAATTTAACTTTTTTATTCGTTAAGAATATTTTTTTCTGCTGGTGGATCATAAATACTTTTCAAATTTCAAGTTTCCAGAACCATTATTTTAGGAGATACAAAAAGTACCAAAGTACAATTTTTTACCCTTTTTAAACGTACTTTGGTGGAAATGTATTTACCGCTGGATGAACCTTCATTCCAAATCTCAATTAGTACCATTATTTCAGGAGATATAAAAAGTACCACAGAACAATTATTTAGCCAATTTAAATTGAAATTTCCAAAAGGTACTTTTTTTAAAAAGTTTTTTTCTGCAGAAGAATACTATTTTTAAAACCTTTTTAACCAATTTAAATTGGCATTTCCGAAAGGTACTTTTCGAATTTTTAGATTCTCGGGACCATTTTTTTAGGAGTTAGAAAAGTAGCAAAGCACACTTTTTTCCCTTTTTCCATACAATCGAAATTTTCGGAAAAAGTACCAAAGTACAATTTTTTACCCTTTTTACAAAAAAAAATAAATAAATCTCAACTAGTGCCATTATTTCAGGAGATATAAAAAGTACTAAAGTTACTTTTTTCAAAATATTTTTTTTTTTCGCTGAAGGATCTCTAACGTTTCCAGGACCGTTTTTTATGAGACCAAAGTGAACTTTTTTGACCCCTTAGATTAAAAGGTACTTTTTTTAAAAGTTTATTTCCGCAGGATGATTTATTCTACTTAAAGTTTCCCGAACCATTATTTTTGGAAATCGAAAAATTACCAACTTTTTTTTATACTCGTTTCAACCAATGGAATTTCCAAAAGGTACTTTTTTACATTTTTTTTCTGCTGGAGGATACTACTTTTCATGTTTTCTGGACCATTATTAATTTAGGAGATAAAAAAAAGAACCAAAGTACACTTTATTACTCTTTTTGCCTACATGAAATCCGAATTTTCTAAAAGTACTTATATAAAAAGGTTTAGAATACTAAAACGTACAAGTGCTTTCCAAAAGGTACTTTTTTTAGAATGTTTTTTTCTCGCTTAATAAAACTTTCAATTTTCCTGGAGATAGAAAAAGTACCAACTTAGGACTTTTACCAATTTAAATTGAAATTTTCGAAAGGTACTTGTTTTAAAAGTTTTTTTTGTCGTTGGAAGATTTTGCGTTTTAAATTTCAAGTTTCCAGGATTCTATGGATGAAAAAAAGGTTAAAAAGAGTACCTTGGTACTTTTTCTTTCTTCTAAAAAATGGTCCTGGAAACATGAAATTTTAAAAAAGATCTTCCAGCGTAAAAAACATTCCAAAAAAGTACCTTAAGGAAGTGTGAGACTTTTCTATAGAAAACATTTCTCAGAGTCGGAAAATAGAATCGAAAAATTCAGAAAGAGTACAATTTTTTGTCCTTTTTACAAAATAATATTTTGAATTTCCAAAGGTTTTTTAATGTTTTTTTTCCGCAGCAGGATCCTTGTTTTCATACATTAAGTATACAGTACCGTTATTTCAGAAAATTGAAAATGTACCAAATTCTTGTACTTTTGTTACAATGTTTTTTAAAATTATAATTTCCAAATAATACTTTTTTAAATTTTTATACCCTCCAACCACAGTATGGGGGTATACTCACTTTGTCATTCCGTGTGTAACGCATCGAAATATCAGTGTAGGACCCCATAAAGTGTATATTTTATTGATCAGTAATCCATTCTAAGACATTCTAGCGATGTCCGTCTGTCCGTCTGTCCGTCGGATCAGGGGAAAAAAGTTCCCCTCTTAAGAAATAAACAAACCTCTAAAAAAAAGCCATGTTTTATAGGTTTTTTGTACTTTTGCTTAGCAAACGAAACATTTTTATGTCAAAAGAAGTTCAAAGTCTTCAAGTTGAATCCAGAAAGGTTGTCTTCCATCGACGTAACCCCCCCTGTTTTTTTTTTATCGTGTTGGAGGGTATAAAATATTCGGCACAGCCGAATTTAACACTCTTACTTGTTTTTTTTTTGAAGATCTTACTTTTAAAATTTTCAGTTTCCATTAGGAGATCGAAAAAAATTTAAAAGTACCAAAGTACACTTTATTACCCTTTTATAACTA
This sequence comes from Pegoplata infirma, assembly GCA_963921195.1. Lineage (NCBI taxonomy): Eukaryota > Metazoa > Arthropoda > Insecta > Diptera > Anthomyiidae > Pegoplata > Pegoplata infirma. The sequence goes on from OY992537.1 coordinate 199,451,507, forward strand.
AAACTTTCTTAATTGTACTTTCTAAATGGTACTTTTTTTTAGAAAGTTTTTTTTTCGTTGAATAAAAATATCAAGTTTTCCGGAGATTGAAAAAGTACCAAAGTACAATTTTTTACTCAATTAAAATTGGAATATCCAAAAAGTACTTTTTGCTGGAGGATTATACTTTTTAAATTTCAAGTTTTCAGAATTCTATGAATGCAAAAAGGATAAAAATTTGTACTTTGGTACTTTTTCTGTCTTCTAAAAAAAATGGTCCTGGAAATTTGAAGAAATTTGAAAAGTAGGATTCTCCAGCGAAAAAAATCTATAAAAGTACCTTAAGGACATCGATACTTTTCTATATAACAAGTTTTCAATTGATATTTAAAGATTTTCAATTAATATTTAAAGATTTTCAATTATGATTTTTGTAATTTCTATAAAAGTACTTTTTTTGGAAAAAAGTACTTTTTTGGAAAAAAGTACTTTTTGAAAAAAAGTACTTTTTTAGAAAAAAAGTACTTTTTGAAAAAAAGTACTTTTTAGAAAAAAAGTTACGTTTTAGAAAAAAATTTACTTTTTAGAAAAAAAAAATCTTTTTAGAAAAAATGGGATTTTTTAAAAAAAAAAGTACTTTTTCAAAAAGTACATTTTTAACTACTTTTTTCTACAAAAATGGACTTTTTTCTTATATAATACTTTTTAGGAAATAAGTACAGTTTTTTTTTTTTATATTAGTCCTTTTTTCCTGAAAAGGTACTTTTTTCCTGAAAAGGTAATTTTTTCCTTAAGGTGCTATAGCACTTTTCTAAAAAAGTAGTTTTTTTTCAAAAAGTTCATTTTTTCTATGAAAGTACTATTATTTTCTAAGAAAGTACTATTTTTCTAAAAATGTACTGTTTTTCTAAAAAAGTACTATTTTTTCTATAAAAGTACTTTTTTTTCTAAACAAGTACCAAGTTTTCTAAAAAATTCTATTTCTTTTTAAAAAAGTACTATTTTTTTCTAAAAAAGTAGTGTTTGTATAAAAGTACCTTAAGGACATCGAGAGTTTATTATAGAAATTTGTTTTCAGAATTTCAGACTTTTTCAACAGATTTTCAATTGATATTTAAAGATTTTCAATTATGATTTTTGTAGTTTCTATATTTTTTTTGTTCATCATAATTTGTTTTATTAATTTTTACCCATAAAAATCCTAACGACAATTTGATTGTGTAAACGTGGTAAATATTTTTTTTTTTTTTGGGTATCGAATGTAAATTACAGCCATAAACAATTAAAAAACCATAACTAGCAATTGTGTTCGACAATGACCATCCAACGAAATTAGTCTATACCACAAATGAAACCATTACCTGGATTTGATGGCCTCCAGCACAAAAATCAGAGAAGCAAAAAGAACAAAAAAAAAATCATTAATGAAACATAAATTGGTAAAATCACGTTTGTTGTATTAAAAAACATTTCCTGGTGAAATAATTTGTTACATTTTTCTTTTGGGTTTCCTTTTTTTTGGGAAATTAACAAACTGTTACAAGGTTTTAGAATTGTTTTTTTTTTTTAATTTTGGAAAAGGTTTTCAATGTTAATTGAATATTAATTTTCTAAAGAATTTTTATTAAGGTTTTATTGTATTCAAAACTGGAAATTTAGTATGAAGTGAAAAGGATGTTTTTTTCATGGAAATTTATTCAATGTTTCAGAATTTACATTGGTCCTTCTCAATGCCGTGGCTAGTGTGAATGAGTTTTCCTCATAAAAGTCATTGAAAAATTTTTATTAGAAAAGTTTATGATTCTAAGAAAGTTTTGTCTTGTCTATTCAATGTTAAATTATGATTTGGCCAGAATAATAACCAAAAATGTTTGTTTAATTAAACCAACTCATTTTGTATTCTATTAAACTTGTCTGTGTTCAATTAAACAGACCGATTGTCTATCTGTATCTTTCCTTTTTTTAATTAATTGTAGTAACTGAAAAGGATTTTAATTGTCTTTATTGGTTGAAATTGAAAAACATCTTAAAATCTACGTTTGATGAGAATTATTAGTCTAAGAAAAAAATTGACTTTTTCAGGAAAAAACACTTATTTAGAAAAAGTTTTACTTTTTTCATAAGAAGTATTATTTAAGAAAGTATTGTACTTTAAAAAAAAAATACTTTTTTAAAAAAAGTACTTTTTTTTGGAAAAAAGTACTTTTTTTTGGAAAAAAGTACTTTTTTTTGGAAAAAAGTACTTATTGGAAAAAAGTACTTTTAAGAAAAAAAGTTACGCTGTGGAAAAAAATTTACTTTTTAGACAAAAAATTCTTTTTAGAAAAAATGGGAATTTTTTTAAAAAAGTACTTTTTCAAAAAGTACATTTTTAACTACTTTTTTCTACAAAAAAGTACTTTTTTCTTATATAATACTTTTTAGGAAATAAGTACCGTTTTTTTTATTTAAGTCCTTTTTTCCTAAAAAGGTACTTTTTTCCTAAAGGTGCTATAGCACTTTTCTAAAAAAGCATTTTCTATTTTTTCTAAGAAAGTACTATTTATACCCTACACCACACTGTGGTACAGGGTATAATGAGTTTGTGCTGATGTTTGTAACTACCCGAAATATTGGTCCTAGACCCACTTTTAAGTATACCGATCGAGAATCACATTTTGAGTCGATTTAGCGATGTCTGTCCGTCCGTCTGTCTGTCCATGTAAACGGCGTAAACACGATACAGGTCGCAATTTTTAATCAATTGACTTAAAATTTGAAACTTAAGCCTCTTTTGGCCCAAGGACGAAGCCTACTGAAATTGGAAAAAATCGAACCCCATACAAAGGTCCTCTTTAGTTTTGACTCAAACTACTCTAATAGCCGCATTTTAATAGGTATCTTTTCGAATCATGGCAGGTAATCATGTTTCATCCACACAAATCACCATTCCGAATTTTAAAGAAATTCCGATTTTTACATAAATCTCTCAAATTTCATGAAAATAGAAAATATTTAATTTAAATTCTGTTTGTGTATGTTAAACGCGTACTTTAATAATTATATCAAATCTGATTATCATCGGACCATTTTTGAACTTAGGTCCCATGTGAAAAATTTCGCCCGATATTCAGTTGAAGCGGTTTATTGTCAGCAAAAAGAAGCCTATTCCACTCAAATTTAATTTGTGAGTGCTTTTTACAGTTATTAAAGATTTGACAAAATATTAGAGTCCGACCGAATATTCGGTTTCGGTCTCGGTTTCGGCCGAATAATGGGGTTTCGGTCACTATTCGGTATTCGGCAAAATTTTGGCCGAATATTAGCCGAAACCGAAACTTTTTGGTATTTTAAAAAATATGTAAAAAAGTCGCTGAATTTTTTGATTTCGTATTTCATTACACTTGATTCAGTTCAATTGAAGAAAATGTTACAAGTTTATGCAATAAATGTAAAACTGTTTCAGTTCAAAAATTATTTTCTCCTAATCTTCAAACGAAATATAAAATTTTTTTGTAAGTTTTTTAAAAAACATTTTTTTTTTTTCAAAAATACAACATTCCTATGGTTTAAAAGCATTATATGCTGTATATATATCTTTAACAACTTTTTAATAATTTTATTCATGCCAGGCGGTAATTTTTTTTAAGTTTCGGTTTCGGTTCGGTTTCGGCCGAATATTACTTTATCGGCCGAATATTCGGTTCGGTTTCGGTTCGGCCTCGAAAACTGGTTTCGGTCGGACTCTACAAAATATAGATCTAATCAGTCCATTTTTGAACTTGGGCCCCATTTTCCGGGAAACTCTGGTGTAGGGTATTATATGGTCGGTCGTGACCGACTATAATTTTCTTACTTGTTTTTTCTATGAAAGTACTATTTTTCTAAAAATGTATTATTTTTTCTAAAAAAGTACTGTTTTTCTAAAAAAGTAATATTTTTTTCTATAAAAAGTACCAAGTTTTCTAAAAAAGTTCTACTTCTTTTTAAAAAAGTACTATTTTTTTCTAAAAAAGTAGTGTTTTTCTAAAAAAGTACTATTTTTTCTAAAAAGAAGTTAAATTTTTCCAAAAAAATTTACTATTTAAAAAAAAAAAAAAAAAGGACCAATTTTTCTAAAAAAGTACCAATTTTTCTAAAAAAAGTTTGCTTTTTTCTAAAAAAGTACTATGTATTTTTTTCTTAAAAAATATTTTGTTTCTTAAAACAATTATTGAAAAAACGGTCTGAAATGTGCCGTGATCCCATAACTGGCACACGGCACAAGTTCCATTTTCCCTTGTATGGCACACGGTACAATTCACTTTTTTTTTAAAAAGTATTTTATACTACATTTTTAGAAAAAAGTACCTTTGTTTTCTAAAAAAGTAGTACAAATGTACTTTTTTTTCTATAAAAGTTGTACAAAAGTACTTTTTTAAAAAAGGATTTTTTTTTTTTTTAAAGTAGTAAAAATTTACTTTTTTAAAAAATCACTTTTTCTTAAAAATCCCTTGTTTTCTTCCAAAAAGTACTTTTTTGTCTAAAACGTAAATGACTTTTTTTTCAAAAAAAAAGTACTATACAAAAAAAATAATAAAAATTTAGTTCTTTTAAGGAAAAAAGTACTTTTTTCTACAAAGGAACAGTTTTTTCTTAAAGACGCCAAAGAACTTTTCTAACAAAGTACTTTTTTCGTAAAAAAAAACTTTGTTTTTTTTAAAAATGTTTTTCTAAGAAAGTACTTATTTAAAAAAAAAACACTATTTTTTTTAAAAAAGTACTATTTTGTTTTAAAAAAAGAACTATTTTTTTTTAAAAAGTACTATTTTTTTTAAAAAGTACTATTTTTTTTTAAGTACTATTTTTTCTAAAAAAGTACCAATTTTTTTAAAAAAGTTCTATTTTGTTCTAAAAAAGTACTTTATTATTTTATTTCTTAAAAAAACTATAAAAAAACGTCTGAAATGTGCCATGAGCCCATAATAGGTACACGCTATGGGCACACGACACATTGCTAAATGTGATATGCGGCACATGTGTGTGCCATTCCTTACCCTGGGTTTCTCCCCTGGTTTTCTCTTCGGAAAAATGTTTCAGAATTTAAGAATTGTTGACACATCAAAAAATGTCTCAGAATCTATAAAACAAATACCTCACCACCTGAACCCCCTTAATAATTCCTTAACATTTACAAAATTGACATTCGAAAAAGGGTTTTTGTGTTTTCGCATTAATACGATTTAATTTAATTAATACGCTCATCTCACTCAACTTGTTGTTGTATACCTTATTCCACCTTCCACTACTTCAAACTTTACATTTGTCTACTTGTTGTTTTAACAAGCAGGGATTGTCTGTTATTCTATATTGAACCCTTGGCTAAAACCAGTAAAATGATACTTACACAAGGTACAATTTCACTTAAATATTCTATTCTGCCTATTACTTTGCATTTAATTTGATAGACTATAATTTTCTGTTACAGCTCTCAACTTATTTTACCATATCAATTTATTGTTACTTACAACTGTATGGAGAAGGTATAAAATGTTTTCAATGAATTGTAAAATTTTACACTATAAAAAAAAAGTGAAGAGAAATAGAAAAATTTTACTGTACTACTTGAAAAATTAAACAAAAAAAAAAATTTTGTCCTAAAAAAAGTGATTTTTTTTTTACCATTTATGGAATTTAAATCTATATGGGCTATTTCACGTCAACGGGAGACCCCCCTCCCCCAAAATTCTGTTGGTCGTACAAAGTTGTATTATGGCTTAAAATTTAGCCAATGATCTCTACTTTTGAAAGCCGAGTGGCGGAAGTTGAACCCAATGGTAAGTGAGCCAATATGGCGGCGCGAATTGGGATACCCCGATCGGGATATGCTGGAAACTAATGAAGGAGTTATCGGATTTTTCTGAAATTTGTTATCAGGGGGTTTATTGGGACGCTAATTTCGAATTTTCATTCAGATTTCAAAAAATCAAAATGGCGGAGCCAATATGGCGGATGATTTTTTCGAGATTTTCGAATTCAAATAAAACTCGGTTCCCGGGTTTATTATGGGTCACTAAACACGATTCTGACTTTAGATTTACAAAATTCAAAATGGCGGATCCAATATGGCGTTTTTTTTTTTTTAATTTCGATTTCCTTGAAACTTGGTGTACGGGGGTTATTTGGGACGCTGATTTCGAATTTTTATTCAGATTTCAAAAATTCAAAATGGCGGACTCAATATGCCGGATGTTTTTTTTTTTTTAAATTGTCGAATTCAAATAAAACTCGGTTCCCGGGTGTATTATGGGTCACTAAACACGATTCTGAATTTCGATTTCCAAAACTCAAAATGGCGGATCCATTATGACGCTTATTTATTTTTTTTAAATTTCGATTTCCTTGAAACTTGTTATCCGGAGGTTATTTGGGACGCTGATTTCGATTTTTTATTCAGATTTCAAAAATTCAAAATGGCGGATCCAATATGGCGGATGATATTTTTTTTAAGTTGTCGCATTTAAGTTTAACTCGATACCCGGGAGTTTAATGAGCCACTTACAATTAGTACTAATCTGACATCAGATTTTCAAAATTCAAAATGGCGGATCCAACATGGCTCTTATTTTTGTTTTTTTTTAAATAACGATTTGCTTTCAACTTTTTGGTCTGGCATTTTTGGGGTCACTGGATCCGCCATTTTGAATTTTGAAAATCTGATGCCAGATTAGTACTAAGTGGCTCATTAAACTCCCGGGTATCGAGTTAAACTTAAATGCGACAACTTAAAAAAAATATCATCCGCCATATTGCATCCGCCATTTTGAATTTTTGAAATCTGAATAAAAATTCGAAATCAGCGTCTCAAATAACCCCCGGAAAACAAGTTTCAAGGAAATCGAAATTAAATAAAAAAATTAACGCCATATTGGATTCGCCATTTTAAATTTTGTAAATCTAAATTAAGAATCTTGTTTAGTGACCCATAATACACTCGGAAGCCGAGTTCTATCTGAATGCGACAATTTAAAAAAAAACAATCCGCCATATTGAGTCCGCCATTTTGAATTTTTGAAATCTTAATAAAAATTCGAAATTTAATTTCGATTTCCTTGAAACTTGTTTTCCGGGGGTTATTTGAGACGCTGATTTCGAATTTTTATTCAGATTTCAAAAATTCAAAATGGCGGATCCAATATGGCGGATGATATTTTTTTTAAGTTGTCGCATTTAAGTTTAACTCGATACCCGGGAGTTTAATGAGCCACTTAGTACTAATCTGACATCAGATTTTCAAAATTCAAAATGGCGGATCCAACATGGCTCTTATTTTTGTTTTTTTTTAATAACGATTTGCTTTCAACTTTTTGGTATGGCATTTTTGGGGTCACTGGATCCGCCATTTTGAATTTTGAAAATCTGATGCCAGATTAGTACTAAGTGGCTCCCCGGGTAAAAATGAAATATATATGATCATATATGAAGATATATGGATCATATATGGATTTATATAACCATATATTATCATATATGCCTCCATATATGTTCATATATGATCTGATCCGAAAATTGGCCCGATATGACCTCATATAGGGCCAATTTACGGATCAGATCATATATGAACATATATGGAGGCATATATGATAATATATGGTTATATAAATCCATATATGATCCATATATCTTCATATATGATCATATATATTTCATTTTTACCCGGGTCATTAAACTCCCGGGTATCGAGTTAAACTTAAATGCGACATTTTGAATTTTTGAAATCTGAATAAAAATTCGAAATCAGCGTCTCAAATAACCCCAGGAAAACAAGTTTCAAGGAAATCGAAATTAAATAAAAAAATTAACGCCATATTGGATTCGCCATTTTGAATTTTGTAAATCTAAATTAAGAATCTTGTTTAGTGACCCATAATACACTCGGAAGCCGAGTTCTATCTGAATGCGACAATTTAAAAAAAAACAATCCGCCATATTGAGTCCGCCATTTTGAATTTTTGAAATCTTAATAAAAATTCGAAATCAGCGTCCCAAATAACCCCCGGATATCAAGTTTCAAGGAAATGGAAATTAAAAAAAAAAAGTAAACGCCATATTGGATCCGCCATTTTGAATTTTGTAAATCTAAATTCAGAATCGTGTTTAATGACCCATAATACACCCGGGAACTAAGTTTAATTTGAATGCGAAAACCTCGAAAAAATCATCCGCCATATTGGATCCGCCATTTTGAATTTTTGAAATCTGAATGAAAATTCGAAATTAGCGTCCCAATTAACCCCCTGATAACAAATTTCAGAAAAATCCGAAAATCCCTTCATTAGTTTCCAGCACATCCCGATTGGGGTGTCCCGATTCGCGCCGCCATATTGGCTCACTTACCATTGTGTCCAACTTCCGCCACTCAGCTTTCAAAAGTAGAGATCATTGGCTAAATTTTAAGCCATAATACAACACTCTACGACTAATAGAATTTTGGGGGCGGGGGGTCTCCCTTTGACATGAAAAAGCCCATATATATCGATGAAAAAAATATTTTATACTCAAACATTCATCAAATAGAATTTATTTCAATAAAAATTATATAGATTATATTGATTTTATGATTTTTTTAATTTGCATCATCCTTACTTCAGTATACGGTGCGTATGATTAATAAAAACATATGTATTTTACAATACTACGCCCTGTATGAGTTGAGTTGAGGGTGGGTTGTACAAGCCTTAAATAAGGAAATTCTTTAGGCAAGTCCATGGCGCTCAGACTTAATAGTCCATTGTACCGTAAAATAGTCCATTGTACCTTAAAATAGTCCATTGTACCGTAAAGGCGCTCGTATTCGCGATTTAAAATTGTAAAGCCTAGGTACTACAAAAATTAAATTTTTATGCTTTTGGGATAGTTTTTAAATGTTAATTTAGAAAATGCATTGTATTTTTTCGCAAAAAAAAAATCCGCGAAAAAAAGTTTCCGCGATTTTTTTTTTTTTTTAATTTTGTGAAAAAATCGCAAAAAAAAATTTTTGCGAATATTTTTTTTTTTTTTGAATATTCAATAGAGTTTAGATAATAAACATTCAGAAATTGTCTAAATAATAAAAAAAAATATTTTTTTTTTAACTTAAAAATAGAAGAAAATAATCGCGAATATCGCTAATACATACGCTAACTTTGAAAAAAACTGATATTACAGTGGGATTTAGTGTACACGAACTAGCTTTGCCAGACGGCTGTCGTTAATTCAAATCAAACTAAAAATATTTATATTGAGCCAATTTTTTCACGAAAATAAAGATTTTTCACGAACAAAAAATTTTTCGCGAAAAAAATTCGCAGTATTATGGTTTGTTATGTTAGTTTAACAGACTTGAATGGTTTTAAAATTAAAAATTATCGCAAAATTTTAAAAATATAGTTTTTATTGTACTTGAGCATCAACATTTTAAATCGCGAATATGAGCGTTAACTTCGAAAAACGGCTAGCAGTGTATTTAATCATTTTAAAAAAAAGGATAGGTTCGGTGCTAAATTACTAAACAGTGTGCTAGATCTAGTACCTTTAGTGCTAAAATGACAAGTCTGCCAGTCGGAAATTTTTTTTCCAAAAATATTCCAATTTCCAAGTGTTGTAAAATTGGTGCTAAGAAATTAAAGTTAAATTTGAAAATAAATTTCCTTAGAATTTTTTTTAAGAGTGTAGTTTTAAAGATGAATGTATAGAGATAACAAAACATTACAAATTTTATTTGTTTAAAAGTGATTTTACTATAAATAAATTGAAAAACATTTGTAAATTGTGCGTTGGATACCTTTTGTAAAATTCAAAATATAATCTTGATTTGCTTTTGAATGTTGCCATTTAAAAGTGGTTTTGTTTTAAGTAGCAACAAATTATAAAGTTTTTTTTTTCTTTTTACAACTTTATAATTTGTTGTTAATTAATTTAAAATAGAAATGTCAGATTTAATGACAAAGAAAGATAAACAGGTAAAAATAGTAAAAGTAATGCCTTTATAAGAAAAATGTCTCAGAATCTGAAAATTTTTCTATTCGAAGTGTTTCAGAATCGGAAAATTATATCATAGAGAAAGTGTCTCAGATTCGAAAAATTTTTTAATAGAAAAATGTCTCAGAATCAATTTTTTGGTAAAAAAATGTCGTAGAATCTGAGAATTTTTCGGAGGGAGACATGTCTCAGAATTCAATTAAATCTATTGATCAACAAAATTTAAATGAGTCAATTATTGTTTTTAATTGTTGGCAACATATTAGAGTGCAAAATATATGAATTTCTTCATAATTTTGTCATAAGCTTACAATGCATTTGTTAAATCAATCATTATTTTGATTTACTATAAATAAGAAATTGATCAAATTTTTTATCAAAATCGAAAAAAATTTGATTGAAAATTACCTACAATTTGATGATTGGTATAACAATTTTTTTAATTGGAGGAATTTCAATCAAAACATTGATTGAATCCGCGTTTTTGTTGATTGAAATTCGTTTCAAATTTTTTCTGTGTTCAAAAATATACAATATAATCGCGGTTTTTTTATTGTTGGCAACATATTGGAAAGCGAAAAATTTATATTTCTTCATAATTTTGCCATAAGCTTAAAACTCATTCGTTAAATCAACCATTATTTTAATTGAATTTAAAAAAAAAAATATAAATTTGTGATCAAAATCGAAAAAGTGATTGATTGAAAAAAAAAAAAATCAATTAATCACTTACAATTTGATGATTGTTATAAAAAATTTCTTCATCGAAGGAGTTTCTATTAAAAAATTTATTGAACACTCGTTTTTAATTATTGAAATTCGTTTTCAATTCTTTCTGTGTAAGTTTCAGTTTGTCCAATTAAAAAAAAAATGTGTCCAACAATTTTGTTTCCTCTACTTCCATGTTAAGTTTTATGACAATCAGAGAGACTTACTTAAGCAGACCTTCCTTGCAAGTCTCCGCACAAAACTACCACTTAAGCCCTTATTCAAACTTCAATTTTAACAACAAAAAGTTTGCCGAAGTTCTTAAACATTGTTGAGAAACAAACATAAAATATGGTTTACTGTAAAAAAAGGAATAAAATAAAATACGATATTTGAACTACTGCAAGTTGTATTACATGCATAATACTGATATTACATACATTTACTGCTACACTCAAAAAAAAAAAAAGAAAAAAATCTTGAGAATTTGAGCCAAATTGCACCATAATTAAAAAAATGGGATTATGACGACAACAGCGCCACCTATCGGGTACAAATTTTTATCAGGAAACGTATTTTAGTTTAATAAAGATATTTCATGAGCCAAAAAATTTAATTATTGCGACAACAGCGCCATCTATCGGAATGAAACATAAGAGAACCTGGCTCCATACTTAAATAATATATTGACCTAGTTTGGTGTCAATCGGTCCAGCGGATCTTGAGTTTTAGTAACACGTACCCCGCACAAACGTTTTTATATATTAAGATAAAAATTGTTTTATTCGACCTTTAAAATATTATATTTTGATTAGGTTTATTCTACCTCGAGGTCATTTTACCATTACGTATTAAAACTATGATATTCATAGAATTATTTTCAAAAAAATATTTTTGTTTCAAATTTATTTGTATTGGTAATTTTTGCAAGACGTAGCCGACTCGTGTTTCAAAATTTGTCAGATTCCATTGTCAAGACTATTTAGCAAATATAAAAGTAGCAAAAGGAATTTAAATGACAAATTGCTAATGTTCAAACGAAAATATTAGAAATTAGCAAAATATCTAGTTAAGTCACGAGAATTACTTGTATGTTTTATCGCGTCTAAAAATTAGTAAATTTACAATTTTATAGGTAAAAATCTTGTAAAATTACAAAAAAGGTCGAAATTTTTACTAGGATTTCTCGTAAAATAGGAGGTAGCAAAAAATAAAACTTACAAGGTTTTCTTGCCATTTTACAGGGTTTGTTTTTGCGTGATCCCCTTATTGAGAATTAGAAGAAGAAAATTGAATAGTGTCTTACAAGGAAAGTCTCCCTAATATTTTTCGACTTTTTAACGAAAATTACTTAAAATGTTGGTAATTTAATCAATATGACGAAAAGTTGTGCATGTTTGGGCACGTTTTTTGCTCATTTAGATAGTTTTTCCAAAGACCTTTCATTTGCTATGCAACATTACTAGGTTATTTTGCATTATACAGGGGACTAAAGACAAAAAACTAAAAAAATGGCCGTTGCTTACCCCTCATTTTCACCCATTACACAGAAAGAATTTGAAACGAATTTCAATCAACAAAAACGCGGATTCAATAAATTTTTTTGTATTGAAATCCCTCCAATTTTTTATTTTTTTTTTGATTCTGGTTTGATTGTGAAAGGTCTTCCAAAAAACTTTCCAACAAGCCCAAAAACAAAAAAAATCCGACCACTGGTTTAGAAGTTAGAAATGTTACTAAATCTGAGTTTAGAATCAAAGATTCGAAGTTCAAAATGGCGCATCAAATATTTTTTTTTTTTTTTTCTCATTCATTTATTTTATTGAATCTTCACTAAAATTATGTGAACTAACAATAAGTATTCAAATCTTAAAACTAATATATATATAATATAAGTTCCCGTTGATCCTATAAGGAGCATAGGGCCTCAACAAAAGTTCTCCATTGGGATTTATCTGATGCCATGTACTTAATTTCACCCCAGGTTTTACCGGCTTTCGCAACTTCCTTCTCTATCTGTCTTCTCCATGTATGTGCAGGACGACCCTTTCTACGGCTTCCTTGAGGGTTCCATTCGATTGCGTTACGTGCAATATCATCATGTGTTTTTCGAAGGGTCTGTCCACCAATTCCATTTTCGCCTTCGTATTTCACGATCGACTGGGGTTTGCGACGTGATTGCCCACAGCCTTGAGTTGGAGATGGTATTCGGCCAGAAAATTTTGAGAATTCTTCGCAAACATCTATTAACAAAGATTTGTATTGAACCAACGTCGCGGGGGGCCGCATTCCAGGTTTCACACCCATACAGCATGATGGACTTTACGTTACACAGAAAAAAATAAAAAAAATATTTAATTAAAAAATTCGTAGATTTAATTAAAAAATTAATTAAATCCGGACCAATCACTAAAATGCGCAAATAAATTAAAAATATTTGTATGTCGTTAATTAAAAATAAATTTAATTAAAAACTTAATACTATAAATTAAAAATTTAATTAAAATTAAAAAAAAAATAATTAAAATTTTAATTGTATAAATTAAAAAAATTAATTAAAAATATTATATTAAAAAAAAAAAAAAATTTTTAAAAACATTCTTTTTGAACAAAATAGTTTAAAAAAAAATATTTCTTCAAACTTTACCAAATATATTTATGCCGTAAAGACATAGTCAGTGAGATGATTTTATAAAGTTGATTATAAACCTTTCATATACATACACATAAAACTATAAACAAAATGAGAATTCAAAAACTTATGTGAAAAATAAAAAAAAACTTTCAACAAACTTTTTATACTTATGTATTTTTTTTGTATGTACTTAATACAATGCACGAGAAAAACACACACTCGCACACACGCGGAAAACAAAACAAAAAAAAATAAGTAAAGCTAGAAATTTAATTAAATATTTAATTATATAAATTAAATACTTAATTAATATTAAATTTGAAAACAATTAAAATATTAATTAAAATAAAGTTAAAAATTTAATTAAACAATTAATTATATTAATTAAAAGTTTAATTAATATTAAATTAAAAAACAATTAAAATTTTAATTAAAACAAAATATACGATATTATTTTCTGTGTAGAATTAAATAGTTTAATCTTCACATGGCGGGATAGTGTTGTAGACTTCCATACATTACCAAGGCGACCAAAGGCTTGCTTAGCAGTTTTAATTCTATTTGCTATATCCGCGCTAGACCCTCCAGATTTTGTCAGGATACTACCTAAGTAGCAGAAAGAGTCCACATCTTCAATAACTCTGTCCTGAACTCTAAATTCCTCTGATACATCTGAGTTTATGCGTAATACCTTTGTTTTGGACACATTGACCCTTAGACCTGCTGCTGCTGTTGAGTTGGCGATTGCTTCAAGCTTGTTCTTCATATCTGTGAAACTATGAGATAACAGATAGATGTCATCGGCATAATCAAGGTCCTCTAGTCGTGATTGTAGGCCCCACATTATTCCACGTCCTTCTCTTGTGGCTCGCCTCATGGCTAAATCTAAAACGATATTAAAAAGCATTGGGGACATCACGCATCCTTGTCTTACACCTTTATTAACAGATATCTTCCTACTTAAGCTGTTTTCATGCAAGATTCGATAACTAGATTCCTCATATAGCACTTTAATAAGAGATATCAGCTTTCTGGGAACTTGTTTACATTCGAGGGAGGACCAAATAACTTCATGTGGCAGTGTATCAAACGCCTTCTCAAAATCTATAAATATGAGGTACAATGGAGACCGCCATTCCACAGACTGCTCCACAATTACTCGAAGGCTGTTAACATGGTCTACGCAGGATTTATGCGGACGAAATCTGGAGTGCTGCTTTGGTGTTTCTAGTTTTCGCTGGGTTAATAGATGCCTTGATATCTTTTCTTTCTAGAATTAGTTTCCACGTATCCTCTTTGATCCATTCTTTTCGTTCCGGTATGGAAAATCCAATGTGTTTTGTAGCTGCATTCACAAAGGTATTTTTTATCGTCTCCCAGTTATCTGTTTGTTCATCTTCTGCACGAATCGATTGCCTAAGAGCGTTTGTATAATTTGACAATACTACAGGGTTTTGAAGTCGTTGTGTATTAAATCTTCTTTGGAGCTGCACAGTATTCTTCTTAATGGCCGCAATTTTCAATCTGATGCTTGCTACAAGCAAATGGTGGTCACTAAATAAGTCAGCCCCTCTCTTATTACAAACATCAAGCAAAGATCCTCGCCATTTTCTACTAATCGTGATGTGGTCGATTTGATTAGTAGTTATATGGTCAGGAGATACCCATGTGACTTTATGTATTTTCTTGTGTGGAAATAGTGAACCTCCAATAACTAAATTATTTGTTGCACACATCTCGGTAAACATCTAAAACTAATATAACTTAATATTAAGTCCAGCCAGTGCCAGACAAAATTTCATTTGCTCATAAATATGGCGCAAGATATTGAAATTATTAATTAATGTTTTACATATTAAAATTTTAGGGCATCGTTAATCACGAATGTGAACTCAGTTTTTATACCTTCCAACCACAGTATGGGGGTATACTCACTTTGTCATTCCGTGTGTAACGCATCGAAATATCGGTCTAGGACCACAAAGTATATATTTTATTGATCAATGATCGATTCTAAGACATTCTAGCGATGTCCGTCCGTCTGTCTGTAGATGGCACGATGCAGTCCAAAATAAAACAGCTAGCCTCCTGAAATTTGGCACGAATATGTCTTATATTCCTAGGCAGGTTAAGTTCGAAAATGGGCAAAATCGGACAAAGGGGAAAAAAAGTTCCCCCTTGGAGAACTAAACAAACCTCTGAAAATTTTTTTACGTGTTTTTTTATATTTTTGTTAAACAAATGAAACAAATTTATGCAAGACGAAGTTCACAGTACTGCACTAGGACCGGGGGGACTAAAAAATTTAGTTTTTTTTTGCCCGCCCCCCTTTTTAGGGCGTGGATATCAAAAATAGTTTAAATAATGATAAAATTGTATTATTTTAGTGCAAAAAGCATAACAAATAAATTAGTAAACATTTTTCGAGAGGGGAAGGTGTCCCCCACTGCCCCGCCAAAACCTCCTCCCAAAAAATACGCCACTGATTTTTTTTTACATGTTGGAGAGTATAAAAGATTCGGCACAGCCGAATTTAACACTCTTGTTTTAATAAAAATTTTATTTTGAATAGTTTTAAAAAGAATATTTTTTAAGTTTTATTTATTTCGTTAAAAATATCTGGATTTTTTTTTATAATCCCGCAGATTTACTGATTACTTAAGAAAAAATCTGCAAATTAATTTTAAAAATTAGTAAACTCGTGTTAGTAAAAAAAAATCTAAATCTCCTAGTATATTGTATCGAAGTTTTTTTGATTTAGAAATGTTT
Source organism: Pegoplata infirma (assembly GCA_963921195.1). Taxonomy (NCBI): domain Eukaryota; kingdom Metazoa; phylum Arthropoda; class Insecta; order Diptera; family Anthomyiidae; genus Pegoplata; species Pegoplata infirma. The sequence continues at coordinate 199,467,576 of OY992537.1, forward strand.
CAAATTCAAAGTCCCCCAGAGACGCCAAAACGGATAATTTTTTCTTCGTTTCTTATACGTTTAAGGTAGGGCTTCCAATCGGGATTGGTTTTTCTGAATCCCGGGATTCGGGATTGAATAAAAATTTTCGGGATCCCGATTTCGGGATCCCGGGATTTTCGGGATATTTTGAATCCCGGGATTCACGGGATTTTTTGGAAATTTTCGGGATTTTTCGGGATTTTCAAAAATTTTTAGTATTTTTTGTTACTTTAACAAATTCACGCGTTAGTAAAAATTTCCTAAGTTTTGTTGATGTTGTGAACTTCAAAAAAAGTCGGGATTCCTCCTGTGAAGAATATCCGTATTCGGTTATCTTTCTTATCTTTCGTCGTGGCTCATCGTTATCAACTTTTAGTGAGCGTGAGTTGAAAAAAAAAAAAATTAATTTTTGCATAAGTGATTCATTTTTTGATTTTTTTAATTTATTTGTTTTTTTTCTGGCAAAAAAAAATAATTTTTAGCTTTTTGGTAAAAAATTTTTTTTTTGGTAAAAAATGTGTTACGAGAGTGGAGTTTGCATGACTCACGCGTGAGCGTAAATGATAAGTGAGTGATTCCATTATTGTTTGCGTGAGCGTGACTGAGTGTGAGTCAAAACCCACTTACGCCTTTAAAAAATTTTTTTAGTAAAACATAAAATTAAAAAAGTTTTTAATTTAAGGAGTTAAGATGTGTCAAAAGCCATTTTCGGCAATATTCTTCTTGTAAGAGTAAAAGGAATAAATATAAAAGCCCTTACCACCACTAGTTTTTAGAATTTCTTTACATTTCGCTAACGTTTCACCTTTTTCTAAAACAAAAACATGGTACCTGACGGAACTTTTGTCGATTTTTTTTATTTTGTTCCACAAAATTCATATTTTATTCAAATTATTTTAAAAAAATCTAATAATAATAAAAAATATTAAAAAAAAAATAAAAAAATCGGGATCCCGAAAATCCCGGGATTGAAAATCAGAAATCCCGAGATTCGGGATTTGCCTAATCCCGAAAATCCCGGGATTTCCGGGATCGGGATATCCCGATTGGAAGCCCTAGTTTAAGGCAAAGGTGATTTTTTTTTTTAATTTTCGAAGTCATTTTTTAAATCTATTCTTAAGTAACCCAAACTTAATTCAAGGTTTGTTTATCATGACTAGGGATGAGATTTTCATGCACTAAAAAAACGAAAATATGCGCTTAAAATATGCGCTAAAAAATTCAAAATATATAAAAATCTTGTTTTCATAGGAAAAACTTCTTAAAAAGCAAAAAGTAACGTTGGGTTTAAATAGTAACATTTAAAACTTTATATAAGCAAGATTTTTTAGAAACTAACACAATCTTTAAAAAAAAAAAATTAAAGAAAAAGAGTATTTTTTCTTATTTCCAAAACAAATTTTTAAAATTTAAAATAGTTTTTGAAATAAATAAATTTCAATTTGGGTTTTTGATAATTTATGTCAAAATATGCAAATATATGCGCTTAAAAGTTGGAAATATGAACAAAATATTGCATTTAAAACCAAAATATGCATTTAAAACCAAAATATGCATTTAAAACCAAAATATGCATTTTCACCAAAATATGCATATATTGTGCAAAAACAAATCGATGCCACTTTAACGCAAATTTCTTGATTCGGAAAGATAATTTGTCGATATCGTTTTTAGACTATCGACAAAAAACATGCATTTGCATGAAAATCTCATCCCTAAATTACTCGTGTTAGCAAAAACAGTTCATAAATTTACTAACTTAGTTTTTTGAGTGTAACATCGATATAGTACTCTGTAGTAAGGTCTGATGTCTGTCTGTAAGTGGTAGAAAAAGTTTTTTTTATATGCAGCAGAATGAAAAAAATGAGTTTATTGAACCGGAAATGCATCACAAAACAAAAAAAAACGGCAAAAAAAATGCAGAGTATTAGCAAATAAATTTAAATGTTAGCTGAAAATAAAAGGAAAACCAAGGTAAAAAATTAAATTGCCATAAAAAAATTATTTTTTAACTGTCAATCACAAATTGAATTGTAACAGGAACAAAAAAAGGAAGAAGGAGGCGGCAACCATTTTAGAATTTATTTTTGATGACAGACATACATTCAAACAAACAGGAAAAAAGTCTGAACTCGCTACTGAAAAGTAATTTTACTTTAGGCTAAATTGTGGGTAACAAAGAAAAATGCTTTTAAAAGCATTTAATAAAATAAAAGGAAAAAAAATCAATTTAAAAATTTTGTTTTATATTTCATGATTTGTGCTTTTTTTTTCATACACAGAAAAAAAAAAAAAATTTTTGAGTAAATTTTTAATACTATTGAGTAAAAAATTACTCAATTTTCCACCAGTAAACGATTTAATAGTATTGAGTAAACTTTTAATAAAAAATTATTAAATGCTTAATAAAAAATTTGAGTAAATTATTAATTCACACAATTAAATCTTTACTTAAAATTTTTTAATATTTTTAAGTAACTTTTTAATTGTGTCAAGCAAAAATTTACTCAAAATGTATCAAATTATTTTTTTAAAAAGTTTAAAAAGTTTCTAATTTTTTTTCCAAAAAAATTGCTTTTACAAACTTTACCAAATATACTTATGTCTTCAAGACAAAGTAAAATTTTATAAAAATGATTTCAAACTTTCATATACATATACAAAAAACAATAAACTAAATGAGAATTCAAAACACCAAGAGAAAAAAAAATAAGTAAAAAAAAATATTAAATTTGTATTAAATTATTTACTCAAATTTTATTTTCAATTTTTGAGTAAATTTTTAATTGCGTCAATTAAAAAATTACTCAAATTTTTTTTATAAAATTGAACAAGTGATTACTCAAATTTGTTTCCTCCATATTTTTTTCTGTGTACAGAACATGTTTTGTCTTGCCTAAAGGCTAGACACCAAAAAAAAAAAAAAAATATTATCAAACCCCGCACATTTTAAATTCATTATTTTATTGTGAAATTGTTGTAATCAACCCAAAAGGAGTAGAAAGATTTATCTTTTATATTTCAAAAATTTCATAATTTGTTAAAAAGAAAAACTCCAAACACCCTGTTTTCTTTTCTTGTATAATGATGATGTTTATAAACGGAAATTATAGGCAATGTCACTAACATTGTTACGCCTGTGTATAAGTTTGTCAGTGTGTGTATATTTATGTGTATGAGAGGAAAAAGACCAACTGTCATTTTGTAAATTGTTGTTCGTTTTATACTAGGGCAGAGCGAGTTTTCCTTTTTTCGGTTTTTTTGAAATTGTCAGGGTCGGAATAGTTACGTTTTCAGGTCAATATTAATACATAAAAATAAAATTTTTTCTTCAACTTTTCATTTTTCAAAGTGTCATGGCAAATTTTTATTCTACTAAACCTAAAAAATTTTGTGGAACAAATTTGAGTCCAATCGGATAAAATTAACCCGTGGCGCCAGGCGATCAAAATTTTTGGATTTTGAAAATTACAAAATAAACAAGTAGAAAAGTTAAATTCGACTTGGCCAAATCTATAAATACCCTCCACAATGCCCTTTTAAGTGATAGTAAATTTTCAAACGTGAAAAAATAACATTTTTGATTTTTTTTTTATATTGTGTAAAAAAACTATTTTTTAAGTAATTTAAAAAAATAATTTACTAATTTTTTTTTGAGTGTAAAATTTTTTTTAAGTGTAAAATTTTTTTCGAGTGTATTTTTTTTAGTGTAAAAATATTTTTGAGTGACAAAAATACGTTGTAAAATTTTTTTGTGACTTTCCAATGTTTAACGGGGTTTCAACTCATGAATTTAAGGCGAAGCTTAGCTGAAATTCACGGTTTTGCTAATAACTTTTAAACCACTGCACAGTGCCACATTTGGCCAATCTAGGACGACAAAAATCCAATTTTATTTATATTGACTGGAAATTCGGTATAAATGTTCGTTTTGACTTCAAAAACAACATTATGAAAAATATGGGAGGCCAGTAAACGGCCATGCCCACTTTTTAAAAAATTTTTAATTTTGGTTGTAATTTCTTTAAACTTGGTATATATACTCTGAAGAACTGTAGAAATAATACCACAAAAAAAGGGGGCGGTCAGACAACTGCCACGCCCACTTTTTAAAAATATGTTTAAAAAATATGTAAAAACAAGGTTTACATATCGCCCCACTGTAGTCGGCGTCGCAGACGGTCGCAAAAGTTAGCCGTTGAAATAAGTACTATGGATATTGGTCAATATGTCTGAAAAAGTCCGGCGACCAATAGAGACCAAACACAAAAGTTCTATTCCATCAAAAAAAATAAATATATAATTTTCTTTTTAAAAATTTTTATTATGTTAAAAATTTAATAAAAAATAGAAAAAAATTGTTTAAAAAAAAAAGAAAAGATATGACTTAAAGCCTTTAAATATCCTTTAAAATTACCATTAAAGAGTGTATAAATATATTTTTTTGTTAAAAAGTTACAACAATTTAAAATCGACTTAATTAATGCGAAATGATGAACACCACTTTCAGGATTTTACAAGATGCAACTTTATGCACCCACATCTTAATAACTGATAGAATTATAGTACTTATATGAGTATTTCCGTGTTATTAGGAATGTTTTATAATACATACAAACAAATCATAAAAATCGGGGAACTTTTATTTTTTGATTTTTGTCGTGCTAGATTGGCTAAATGTGGCACTGTGCACTGGACCGATCTGGCTGAAATTCAAAACAAACTAGGCCAGGGGAACGGCAAATATATATGCCAAGCTTCAGCGTCCTCAAACAGCATTCAAATTAATGCATTTTGTATTTTTAGGTTATGTGAAATGTACCAAAATGTTCGTTCGTTCATTACTTTTGATCCGCTTAACCGATTTCACTGAAATGCAATACTAAACTGTTCAGGGCAACAACAGGGAAATATGTTAAATTTCAGTCATATCTGTGTAATATCTTGGCCGTGATCGTTATTTCAACAATCAGACGGATATCGCTAGAATGTCTTTAAATCGATCAATGATCAATAACCCAATTAGAAATTTTGTCTTTAAGACAATGTCAGTAATGATTCATCAGGTAGAAGTCAGCAAGTGAATACATTTTACTAAAGACAACTTAAGGACATGTCATAATTTTTGTCGGAGCCCCCCAAGTTCTATAAATGTACTGACTTGTCATATAAGTTGTCTTATCAATTTAGAAAAACCATGTCTTTAATGCTGACAATTATATAGCAAATCCGACCAATCACTAAAATTTTTTTCCTTTTGACTTAAAAATAACTGAGGAAAAATTTTACGCCCCTACGACCACGCCTTCCCAACGCGACGGGGCCTTTAAAAGCGGGGCCTAAAAAATAATTTTTCCATAGGTTAGGTTAGGTTGTAAGTGGCTGCTGACGTTTTACGTCAACACACGTAGACTCTGAGGTCCATTGTGATACCACGGGACCATAATAGGTTTCCCTACTAGTCCCTGTCGTTAAACCAGTTTGAGCTTCTTATGAAACTCCTTAGATGTTGAATTTTGGCATCCGACAAATCAGAAAGATCGTACAGCTCCCTAGATCCCAGTGAAGCAAGTCTCTGACCAGAAAGTGCCGGGCAATGGCAAATAAAGTGTTCGATAGTTTCCAACTCCTCTTCAACCATGCAACTTCGGCAAAAGTCATTCGAGGGCACATTTAACCGCTCTGCGTGCTTCCCTATAAGACAGTGTCCGGTAATTATAGAAACCACCGTCGAAATCTCTCCTCTTGGAAGCGATATCAGCTTACTTGTGCGCCCCTGATTAAGAGAAGGCCAAATCAGTCGTGTTGTCTCACACGTCCATCCATTTGCCCACCTTTGATTGGTCTCCGTCGCAGAACAAAGCCGTAGGTTTTGCTTGCAAGTTTCTAGAGGCATACCAACACATTCCAATTCTGTTGGAACCTGTAAGGTAGTTCCTAGTCTTGCAAGCTCATCGGCTTTGCAATTCCCTGGAATGTCTCTGTGCCCTGGGACCCATATGAGTCGTATGTTAAACTGCTTGGCCATCTCATTTAAAGACGTGCGGCAGTTAAGGGCAGATCTTGTTTTCAGAAACATTGAATCCAGGGACTTTAGATGTTGACTGCGGTTGTAGACAAGACATTGCAGCTTAATCAGTCAGCCACTTCCTTTATTGCCAGCATCTCTGCCTGGTAAGCACTGCAATGATCTGGCAATCTTCGAGCCAGGCTCAATCCAAGCTCTTCCGAATAGACTCCAAAGCCCACTTGTTCGTGCAGCCTCGATCCATCTGTGTAAAAATTTATGGTGGCTCCACTACCCGGAGTGTCCCCCATCCAAGACTCCCTGGATGGTATCATAGTGGTAAAGTGGCGCTCAAAGAGGGAGCAAAGTCCACATTTTGTGGTATTGTTATCTTCTTCAAGATCGCGCTATGGCCAAAATCGCTGCTCCTCCATTGCAGCGTGCTATTAAGTCGAATTGCCGACGCAGCCGCATACTGCCTACCCAATATGTCCAATGGTATCAGGTGAAGGGGGATTTCTAATGCAGCCGTAGGTGTAGTACGAAGAGCACCAGTGATGCATATCGACGCCATTCTCTGTACCTTCGTGATAAAGACACAGTTCGCTTTTCTTTCTAAAGCAGGCCACCAGACAATGATTCCATACAGCAAAATTGGACGTACCACTGCTGTATAGATCCAATGAACGACTTGAGGGCTAAAACCCCATCGTTTTCCAATGGCCCTTTTACAGGAATATAAAGCAATCGTTGCTTTTCTCACCCGTTCCTCAATATTACGCCCGAAATTCAACTTCCTATCTAGAAATACTCCAAGATACTTGGCTCCATCTGAGAAGGTGATTTCAGTGCCGTCCAGAGAAATAGGATCAAAAGCAGGAATCTTATTTTTCCTTGTAAACAAAACAAGCTCTGTTTTACTTGGATTAACTCCTAGACCACAGTCTCTTGCCCATTTAGACAGATCTTTCAGAGAACCCTGAAGAATGTCCCTCAATGTTGGCAGATGCTTCCCCTTTACCGCTATCGCGACATCGTCAGCATATGTGACAACATGACAACCACGTGCTTCTAGAGATAGCAGCATTGAATTCAGTGCCAGGTTCCAAAGAAGCGGCGAAAGAACACCTCCTTGTGGAGTGCTCCTATTGACAAATCGAGATATGACGGACGCTCCCAATTCAGACGTTTATACGTCTATTGGCAAGTAGGTTTTCCACCATCAAAACGATACCACGCTTTACTCCTAGACCAGACAATGCCAAAATTATCAAGTCTGGGATGACATTATTAAAAGCCCCCTGTATGTCAAGAAAGGCCACCATAGTGTACTCCTTTACCGAAAGCGATCTCTCGATGGTACCAACGAGCTCATGCAGAGCTGTTTCCGTTGATCTACCCTTGCTGTATGCATGTTGCTTTGTCGAAAGCAACCTCGGGTCAATCACTCTACGCAAATATGAGTCTATCATTCGTTCCATTGTCTTTAACAAAAAAGAAGACAGACTAATTGGTCTGAAATCCTTCGGAGCTGTGTGGGAACTTTTCCCAGCATTCGGGATAAAGTCGACTCTGGTATCCCTCCATTTTAAAGGAATATACGACCAGTTGATGCATGCTGTGTATAGAGTTTCTGAATAACCGATAAATTTAATAACCGCGGTTACGGTTATAAAAAATTGAATAACCGATCGGTTTCGGTTATTTTCGGTTACAATAAAAAGGTTATTCCGGTGGAAAAACATAATTTTAAAATAGTTTTTTATTAGAATCGAGTTCAGTTTAAATTCCCATTTTGGTTTAGATTCTGCTTATGTCTTTTAAACAGAAGAATTCAGTTCATCCTCCAAAGATCCAGTGGTTCCTTAACTTCAGAACTGGATAATTATTTAACTGGATATAAAGATTTAAATTTGCAATTATAAACCGTATTTTTATTGAGACGAACAATCTTACAATAAGTTATCTGAAATTCCTAAAATGTGTCTCCACTATTCTGTTTTTTTTTTTCGAATTGCGTAAACCAAGTCTAAACCCAAAATTGGAAAAGTTGTCGTTGGATTCATGGATATTCACAGTTATATATCGCCTACCTCTAGTGCTTGTCCATTCATAGTTATGCTAAAATTTTCCTATTTTGAATCTAAAAAAAATTAAGAGGCCCATCAAGCTATATTCATAACAAAAAACGGGATATTAATTTTTTACACTCATTTTTTTTTACATAAATTTTAGTTACTTATTTCTTTATTATAAAAATAAAACGAGTGCCTTACTTTCCCTAATTAAAAATTGCGAGTTAAAATGTTAGCTGCTTAATTATAGCCACTCGCTTTTTTGAATAGTTATTCTAAATGTGAATATAATATGAATCGTACAGTCACTGTAACATTAAAATGTTAAAGTGAAATTTCGCGCATGCAAAAGTTAATAATTACATTTTTTTAACGTAAAAACATATAAAATGTATATGTAAATAGTTTTTTATTTAAATTAATTTTTCTAAATGCAAAAAATATAAAAAATCTATTCTATTATTAAAAAGCGGATAACCGAAAATATATGGGTCGGTTTCGGGTTCGGTTTTTGGCTTCAATAACCGCGGTTTCGGTTACGGTTTTAACCGAAACAGAAACTCTAGCTGTGTATAGATTATACAGCAACGGGGCTATATAGTCCGACACTTGCTTCAACTCAGCCGGGATTATACCATCAGGTCCCGGGGATTTATAGGGCCTGAAGCTTTTTATCGCCCAGATTAATGTTGGCATATTTATTATTTCCGAAGCAATTTCAGATTCTTGGGCGTCAGAACGTTCCAAAGCTTGAAACGGCGTCATGGAATTGCCCGCAAAATGCGTGTTTAAAAGGAGATCCAGCGACTCTCCACTGGAGGAAGAGTCCAGGTGAGAGTCGCATACAAACCAAAAAAATTTTTTTTTGATTTTTAATTTTTTTTTTTATTAATTATTATATTACTTGGTTAGCTTATTTACGACAAAAAATTTGATTTTGGTGGGAAAAGGCTTTCAGCTCTAAAAACTTTCAGAAAAAAAAAAAATAATTAGAGCCGCAGGGGTCCTACGGTAAAAAATTTTTAAAAAATATTTTTTTTAGTTTTGACAAGCAACGGAGCAACCTTTTTTGCTCCGTGTCCCACTTTTAAGCTAAAAAAAAACTACAATGTCCCCCCTACACTTAAGAAAAATTTGTAAATTTTTCAAATTTGTTTTAAAATTCAAAATTTACTTGTGGTTAAGCAAACTTTTTGTTAAAATCATCATTTAAACAAAGTTTTTAGAAAAAGTTTTCAACAATCAACTTAATAATTTAACTAAAATTATGTTTCTGTGACATCTTTATCTGTGACATCTTTATCTGTGACATCTTTATCTGTGACATCTTTATCGGGTCCAAAAAAATAGTAAAAAATGCATTGTTGATGTTTTTCGATATACGATAAAGATGTTACAGATATGACAAATATTTTAGAAAACTAGATAAATTCGCTCCATCCTATTATTATAAGTCCCGTTATTATTATATTTTACAACTTTTTGCCGAGTTGTTGTTGTTGTAAAGTTGTTCCATATTTTACTTGTTGTTCGAGTTAAAAAAAAAAAAAAATAAAACAGAAAAATGGCATGAACAGCAAATAAAACTTGAAATGATTGTAAAATAACAACGATTTTCTGTTTTTTAATGGCAAGTGCCAGTCTACACCCTTTAGGGCATGTAATTGTTGTTTAAGTGATGCAAATGAGCGTTGAAAATTCGAACCAATGTTAAATGCGGGTTAGGAGGAATGAATTAAAAACAATTCCAATGGAGGGCAATGTTTTAGAAGAAGGAGTGATACATCATAATACACTTTTTTATAGATTTAATAGGAAATTATTTGAGTACATAATTTAAAAAGTAATAATAACAACCCCCACCCCACCTCAAAATGAAAAATGATCCACCACTACCTCCCTTGAAACAATCTGCAGTTTTTTTTTTCAAATGTCAGCACTGCTAAGTCAGCATTTTTTTATGTAAAAAACAAGTGAAAGTGCTAAATTCGGCTGAGACAAATCTTTTTTTAAAATAAATAAAACTGTTAAATCAGACATTGCCGAATGTATAGTTACCCTACACAATGTAAAAAATTATTTTTGGAAAAAAATTATTGAAAAAATATTCACGAAAAAATTTTTTTTTTGGTGAAAAAAAACTACACGAATTTTTTTTTGTAAAAATATATGTTTGTTCTTGTTTAAATACCATTCGGTATCCAATTCTGTTCACATATGTCAACCAGCAGCCGCATTAAAGCATTTTGTATTTTGAGGTTATGTGGAATGTACCAAAATTTTCTAGGTGTCCTTAAATTTTCGTTAATAACTATTTAACCACTGATCCGATATCGCCAAAATATTACACAGACTGAAACTTAAAACATTTACTTTTTGTTGCCCGAGCAGGGTGGTATTGCATTTCAGAGAAATCGGTTGAGCGGCTCAAAAGTTAGGAATGAAAATGTAAAGACACCTCAAAAATGTTGGTGCATTCCACATAACCTAAAAATACAAAATAATTTAATGCGGCTGCTGGTTGTCATAAGTAAGTGAACATAATTGGACACCGAATAGTTTTTAAACAAGTAAAAACATATATATTTCACAAAAAACAAAATGTTTTCGCGGATGTTTGTTTTCTACACCAAATTTTTTGTGCACTTTTATTATTTAACAAATTTTAGTGAGTTTTTCGTAAGTAAGCTTAAACATAAATTTAATCTTCAAATAACATTAATTTTTTATATTTTTAACTTATATTCTAGAATTACAACAATCCTACGGAACTCTTTCGAAAAATCTTGTCCGATAAGATACACTCGAAAAAGACCCCAAACCCCTTGGTGGTCAAAGGAACTGGGAAAAGTACGGAACTCGGTTCAGGAAAGTTTCAAACTCGCTAGGCGAAATAATACTGATAATAACTGGGCACTTTATAGAACAGAATTAAAAGCTTTTAAGAAACTAATAAGGAAATCAAAGAAAACCGGTTGGGAAAATTTGTGTAGTAATATAGAAAATACTACAGAAGCTGCCAGACTGAGGAAAATCCTGTCGAAAAAAAATGTTCCACCAATTCTGTTAAAACGAGAGGATGATAATTGGACTGATAGCGCGGAGGAAACACTCGATGTTCTTTTGAAAACACACTTTCCGGGATGTACCACGGATCCGATACCGGATGGTTTTAATTTCGATGCTACCTTGGAAATTCCTGAACATCTTTTAACCACCGATCGTGTAAAATGGGCGTTAAGTTCATTTAAACCATACAAATCGCCTGGACCAGACGGCATTATACCGGCAACGTTGCAAAATGTTGCTCATGGTATAACGCCACATCTGCTGAAAATTTTCAATGCCTGCTTGAGGTTGTGTTACATACCAATCGCATGGCGAAAGGCCATTATAACATACTTACTTACCTAAGAGTGGTAAAATCAACCACGCGACCGCTAAAGATTACCGACCGATTAGTTTGACATCATTATTGCTAAAAACTCTGGAAAGGATACTGGACTTACATATAAGGGCTAACCTGGCGCCACACTTTATGTCCGATTCGCAACATGCTTATCAGCAGGGCAAATCCATAGAAGCGGCACTCCATTCGTTGGTACAGAGAATAGAGACATCCCTTGAATATAGATATTGAAGGGGCTTTTAATAATGTAAGTACGGAGTCGATAATAAGTGCGATGAACAAAGCATCGATTAATCACTGCATAACAATGTGGGTTAAGCGAATGCTTTTGAATCGGGAAATTACCTCTGAATGGGGTCACGCTAAGGCCTCACGTTACGCGACAAGGGGTACACCACAAGGCGGAGTTCTGTCACCTTTACTCTGGCTGTTAGTGGTAGACCCTATCCTGAAGAAACTGGGAACTTCAACCATCGCTTATGCGGATGATGTCGTGATATTGTCTTGCGGAAAGTATCCGGACACGATACCTGATTTACTCGAGGGGTCATTGAAGATGATGTGGAAGTGGGCATCAGATAACGGACTCAACGTAAACCCGAAAAAGACGGAAATAGTACTTTTTACTAGGAGATACAAGATCCCAAATTTTAGGAGTGAATTTGGACAGTAAGCTCTCTTGGAAAACTAACACGGTTGAGAGAATTAAGAAGGCTAACAATGCTTACTACGCATGTAAGAAAATGTTTGGTATGACATGGGGTTTAGAGCCTAGAGGTACGTATTGGATTTATACTTCAGTGGTAAGACCAATCTTACTTTACGGAGTGTTAGTCTGGTATAAGGCACTTGAAAGAAGTGCGATACTAAACCAGTTCCAAAGACTTCAACGGCTTATGGGACGTAGTATCACAGGCGCTTTGAGAACAACATCGGCCAACTCTATTGATGCGTTATTGCACTTTATACCAATTGACGTCTTCGCAAAAGGCGAGGCCTGCCTCAGACTCAGAATCAAATTGGTTCAAGTTTCGCAACTTTGGACACAGTAACATGAACAATATAAACAGTATTGACTCGGATTACATAGTGCCCAAACTATTTTTCGACCGGAAATATGAAGTAAAATTTCCGACTCGAGAATATTGGTCTAACTGGCAGGACACCCCTGCAAACACCATGAATATATTTACCGATGGATCGAAACAAACACATGGAGTGGGAGCTGGTTTTACAAACGTGGAGCTAAACCAGAACTTTTCGTTTAATCTGCCTTTGGACTCGAGCATATTTCAAGCTGAAATAGTTGCAATAACTAAGGCTGTGGAACATATCGAGGAAATCAGGGGAGCAACCATAAATTTTTACGTGGATAGCCAGGCCGCTTTAAAGGCTTCAAGGTTCAAGGTTATTATATAAAATCTAAAATAGTTTTACAATGTTACGGGAACTTGCAGACATTGTGTCAACACAGGTTAATTTATTATGGGTACCAGGACACAACGGAATACAGGGAAATGAGGACAACTAACAACATGCAAAATCAGCAGAACTTTATGGCCAACTTATGACCAAGGGAAAACTGAATACCTTTTATCACTTACGAGAAGGGAATGTCGAGCTCTGACGGGAATAATAACTGGTCACTGTCTCATCGGCATTCATGCTAAGAATATTAGACTCATCCCGGACGCCAGTTGTAAAAGATGCGGCTCACCAGGAGTGGATGAAACGATAGAACACATACTTTGTCACTGTCCAGCGGTGGCAAGAAGTCGCCGATCGATTACTGGTCAGATAAGCTTTAATACTTTGGAGGATATAACGCGAATGGATCTTAGAATATTAAAGAGATTCGCAATGACTTTGAAAGTGTTTAACTTGCGCCGCTAGCGAAAAAAAGTTCTGTGGTATTGCTATGGACCAAAAGGTCTATGCGAGGTGTAAATCGTACACCGCCACCCTAACCTAACCTAACTTATATTCTAAATCGAGTACATTTAAAGTGCTAAAGAACTACAAAGGAATTTGATCGATTTTCATTAGTGCTAACTTCCTTTTGATGCAATGCACTAACGTATCTGTAATATATGTATGTTTTGGTATCCTGTAAGGACATTTTTCTGTTTAAAACACATTATGCCACTAACACTCACAGACATAAAACTACGTATTTAATAATGTTCTATAAATTTTACTTTTTTCCCAACCAAACAAAACCCTGGTACTATTGTCTGTTAAAACAGCACGAGTAAAAAAGTTTATATATAATTATAAAGTACTGCTCAAAATTATAGCGCACTTTAAATTATTTTTTACAACTTATTGTTTCTATTCAAAAAATCAAAAAAATGTCAAGTTTTTTTGTGTCAATTAAACATTTTTATTCAAATTTATTTAATTAAAGTCACAATTCAGTTTTAAATAACAAAATAAAAATATCAGAGGTGGTTTTATAAAAAAAGTCTTAAAATGGACTGTTCATAATTATAGCGCACTAAAAAAAATCAAGTCATTAAATGAAAATTTGATCAAATTTCAAACACAGCCTGATGAAAAACTTGTTCCTTCAGCTTTTAAAAATACATTTAATCCTATTTGAAATCGATTTGACCGATTTGGAGCAGTCATTTATGGTTGCTTTCGATTAGATATCCTTCATAGCACTGATCAATTCACTTTTATAGTTATTTGGTAGATTTAAGGGGCACGATCGCTAGGAGACCCAATGTTTTCAATTGGGTTAATGTCTGGTGACTATTTTAATATCTTTTGTCCAACATATTTGGGGAAAACTGTTGTTTCCGAACCAGTCCATCGAGAATTTCGCCTTATGACAGGGGGTATTGTCACTTTGAATGCAGGCCTGGGTCGATTCAGACCCAAATATTTGATCAAAATATGATGGAAATTCTTCGGAAATTGAATTGATATAGCTGCTAGCATTTAAAAGTCCTTCTCAAAAGAGTAATAAGGCGGTACCATGGGCTGTAAAACATTTGCATACGCTAACAGAACCACCACCACATTATGTGCTGGGCTTGAACCATTATGATTGATCCTAATCTTGCATTGTACATTGAAAAAATGAAAAAAGATCAACTAATCAGTTATTCGTCATGAATAATTTTTTATAATGAAGTAATAAATGGTTAAAATCCATCATTTGTTCGATGTACAATGCAGGATAAGGATTAACCATAATGGTGCCAGCCAAGCGCACAACGTGGTGGTGTTCTGTTAGCGTATGCAAATGTTTTACAGCCCATGGTATCGGCTAATTACTCTTTTAAGAAGGACTTTCAACTGTTAGAAGATATATCGATTGAATTTCTGAAGTATTTTCTTTATATTTTGATCAAATATTTGGGTTTAAATCGACCCAGGCCTGCATTTAAAGTGATAATGCCCCCTGTCATAACGCGAAATTCTTAATGGACTGGTTCAGAAACAACAATTTTCCCCAATTATATTGGACAAAAGATATTAAAACAGTCACCAGACATTAACCCAATTGAAAACCTTTGCTCTTCTACCGATCGGGCCCCTTAAATCTACCAAATAACTATAAAAGTGAATTGATCAGCGCTACGAAGGATATCTGGTCTAAATCAACCATAAATGACTGCTCCAAATCGGTCAAATCTATTTCAAATAGGATTAAATGTATTTTGAAAGCTAATGGAACAAGTCTTTCATCAGGCTGTGTTTGAATTTTGATCAACTTTTCATTTAATGAATTAATTTTTTTTAGTGCGCTATAATTATGAACAGTCCATTTTAAGACTTTTTTTATAAAACCACCTCTGATATTTTTATTTTGTTATTTAAAACTGAATTGTGACTTTAATTAAATAATTTTGAATAAAAATGTTTAATTGACACAAAAAAACTTGACTTTTTTTTGATATTTTGAATAGAAACAATAAGTTGTAAAAAATAATTTAAAGTGCGCTATAATTTTGAGCAGTACTTTATATAATTTGACAAAATTATATACATAATTATATAAAATTATATAAAATATATAAAATTATAAAATTAAGCTTAAATTTTTTCAAAAAATTGGATGTAATTATATATAATTTGATAAAATTATATATAATTATATCTATAATTTGGTGGATATAATTTTATAAAATTAGATCAGAACATATAAAATTTTAGTAGTATATAATTTGATCTAATTAGATAAAAATTGATGAAATTTTATATAATTTGATCAAGTTAGATATAATTTGATATAGTTTTATAAAATTATATCCACCAAATCCTGGATGTAATTATAAACAATTTTATCAATATATATATATAATTTTATATAATTTTTGAAAAATGTTATCTGTATATAATTTTATATTAATATATATAATTTATATTTAATTTATATTAAACTATTTAAAAAACTTTTTTACTCGGGAGGCACAACTATACAGTCTAAATAAATGCCTATTTTTTGTACAGTTTACTCTGCTTAATAAATCTTAGAGACTTAGAAAAAATTTAAAAATAAATTATTCTGAACACATTTTCATGAATTTGTTCCAAAACGCTTAGAAAAAATTGTGCCAGAGGCTCATTTGAAGTCTTTGGGACTTATTTAATGTCAGGACTTAGAAAAACTTTCAAAATTTCTTCTTATGACTTTATTAGAAAACTTTATATATTTTTTTAAAGCACTTTAAGTTTTTAACTCATTTTGATGACTTCGTAACTAAAAGAAACTTTCAAAATTTCTTCCTTGACCGTAAAATGCAAAAAAAAACTCCAAGAAAATGTATTCAAGACTTGTGCCCGAGACTTCAATAATTTTTTTTGATTCTTCGAAAAATTTTCTAATTTTTTTTTTCTTAAAAGCACTAGAACTTTTTTTACTCATTTGAGTGCTCGTGACTTAGAAAAACTTTAAAAATTTCCTTCTTTGACACAGAATGCTAAAAAAATCAAAAAAAAGTTGGCCCGTACCATAGAAAAACAAAAAGTCTATTTTAACAAAAGTTTTATTTTAAATTTCAAATTTCCCATACAATTTTTGAAGTCGATTTTAAAAACTAAAAACAATTTGTATGGAAATAGAATTTAAAGTCGATTTTAAATTTATTTTATTTTTCTTTGGTAAGGCCGGTTGTGTCCGAGACTTAAATTTTTTTTTTTTTAACTTTCTAAAATTTTTTTTCCTTAAAGCACTAGAAGTTTTTAACTCATTTTGATGTCTTCGTGACTTAGAAAAACTTAAAAAATTGCTTCCTTTGCCGCAAAAAGCAAAAGAAAACTCAAAAAAAAATGTAGTCGAGATTTTTACCCGAGACTTTTCCAAAAAAAATTTTTTACGTTTCGAAAAATTTTCTATTTTTTTTTTGTTCTTAAAAGCACTAGAAGTTTTTTTACTTATTTGAGTCCTCGTGACTTAGAAAAACTTTAAAAATTTCTTTCTTTGACACAAAATGCCCAAAAAATCCAAAAAAATGTTGTGTCCCAGACTTAGAAATTATTAAAATTTTTTTTTAAAGCGCTAGACGTTTTTTACTCATTTTGATGTCTTCGTGACCTGGAAAAACTTTTAAAATTTCTCCCTTTGCCGCAAAAAAAAAAAAAAAACTCAAAAAAATGTATTCCTAACTGGTGCCCGAAAAAAGTTTTAAAATTTCTTCCTTTGCAAAAAAAAAAATTCAAAAAAATGTATTCGAGACTTGCGCCCGAAAAAATCTTAATTTTTTTTTCTTAAAAGCTAGAAGTTTTTTACTCGTTTGAGTCATCGTGACTTAGAAAAACTTTAAAAATCTCTTTCCTAAACTTTAAAAATCTCTTTCCGAGACTTAGAAAATTTTCCAAAAGATTTCTTGGCACTTTAAAAAGTTTTCCAATTTTATTTTAAAATAATTTTATTGATCTTTTTAAAATCAAAAAATTTTGTATATAGGATTTCGAAATTTTTGAAGAAAAAAATTTTGGAGACATAGAAAAATTTTGAATTTTTTCAAATTTCATTTATTTAGAATCAACTTTAATCACCATCCATTATATTGGTATACGAAAATGTTTGTGTGTATTTTGCCTGTAGAATACTACAAATATCTATAAGGAAATTCTTGGAAAAATATGTACTTTAAATACCATTTATTCGTGTGAAAAATGATAAAGAAAAGTTTTGCACATTGTCTATCCGTCTGTCCTTACGGCTACAAATTGTATACAAACTTAAATGAAATAATGGTTGCTTGGAGATTTTGTTTACAGTATACCGGACTAGATGTGATAAAGAAAGAAAATCCTTTAGGCTTGAAAAATTCTATCAAATGATTTTTGTATTTTTGTGGGGTTTAAATTTTTATTTATTTGGTAAAAATTTGATTAAAATTGTTTTTTAAAGATTTTTTTTATGTATTGAATTTTCCATATAATTTAACCTTACTGAGAACTGAAAAAATATTCATTGCCTCGTTGTAGTGAAACAGACCAAGGCCTCTAGTGGGAATCGAACCCACAACCCCCACACTCATAAGTTAGCACACTTTTTTAAAAATTTATTTTTTTAAATAAACCAATTTTTTTATTTATTCTGTTTCTTTACAGGTATGTGTTTCTTAAAAAAAATGTATTTCCCTACAAATTCAAGGTAATTTTAACAATTAACTAACATGCCCGCCCGCCCGGTACTTCGTTATTGGTAATAATAAATACCGGATAAAAGAAGGATCAGTATTAAGGTCGCCATTTCTAAAATTCGCGCCTTCTTAATTTTTTTTATTTAATTGTGAATGTTTTTTCATAAAACTGCTTAGAATAATTTAAACAATAAAATTAAAAGAAAAACTTTTATCCTGGAATCATGTTCGTTCCGGTGAAAATTGTTCTTGAAAATTATTTTCGAGGCCTTTTATCGTAATAACACTATGAAATCGGGAAATATTGAGTGAAAAAATTTTGAGTTAAAAAAATTTTGAGTTAAAAAAATTTTAGTTAAAAAAATTTTGAGTTAAAAAAATTTTGATTTAAAAAAAATTTGCAAGAAAAAAATTTTAAGTGAAAAAAATTTCAAGTGAAAAAAATTTTGAGTGAAAAATCTTTGAGTAAAAAAATTTTGAGTGTAAACAATTTTGAGAGAAGAAAAAATTTGAGTAAAAAAAGAATTGAGTAAAATCAAATTTTAAGTAAAAAAAATTGTGGAAAATATTTTAAGTAAAGAAAACTTTCAGTAAAATAACAAGTTTGAATGAAAAAAGTGTTTGAGTAAAAAAAAAAATTGAGTGAAAAATTTTTTTGTTAAAAATTTGTTATAAAAAAAAATTAATAATTTCTTTTCGTTCCCTGTTCTATTTAATTATGTTCTCCGTTCTATTCCTTTTCCATTTAAGTATTTTCCTATAACATGCGTTAAAAAAAATACAAAAATTGCAGAGTCTTTATCTAAATATATACAAAAAGTACCATTTTACCCATTGTTAACACCTTTTTTTATCCTAAAAAATGTAATTTTGAATCGAAATTTCCATAAATATTTTTTTGGAATATTTTTTTTTAGAAAATTGAAAAAGTACCAAAGTACAATTTTTTAGCCTCCTGTAATAAAAACTTTCTAAAAAGTACATTTCTCAGATTGTTTTTTTACATTCCAAATTTCAAGTTTCTAGAACCTTTATTTCGGTACATTGAAAAAGTACCAAATGTCAGATATTCCACAAGGCACTTTTTAATATTTTTTTATTTACGCCAGATTGATTCTACAACTTCAAGCTTCATTTACCATTATTTAAGTATAGAAAAAAGTACCAAAGTACACTATTTTTTCCCCTTTTTTGCCTCCTTAGAATCAAATCATTTCAAAAACAATTTTTTATGTCTTTTTGCCGGAGGTTCCAAATTTCAATTTTCTGGTACCATTTTTTCATGAAATATTAAAAAAAGTGCCAAAGTACAATTTTTACCAAATTTTACCCTCTTGGAATTAGAAACTCCTAAGTTTTTTTACGAATGTTTTGTTTTAATGGAGGATTCTACATTTCAAAAATCAAGTTTTTATGACTATTATTTCAGTAAATCGAAAAAGTACCAAAAGTACACTTTTTTTAACTTATTAGCAACCATTATTTAGAACCATTATTTCAGGAGATAGAAAAAGTACCAATGCATAATTTATTACCCCATTCAAATCTGATTTTTAGAATATGTTTCTGGCTGTATTCAAGTTTCTATTGCCATTATTTTTGCAAATAGAAAAAGTACCAAAGTGCACAGGTAAAGCTGTCCTTTAAAATGGAAATTTACAAAAAGTACTTTTTTCAATTTTTTACTTCATTCAAATCTGAATGAATGTTTTTTCATCTGTACGAGTCAAAAATCAAGTATTTATGACCATTTTTTCTGGAGAAGTTTCTGGAACCATTATTTCAGGAAATATAGTAAAAGTACCAAAGTACATTTTTTTACCCCGTCTTAGAATCAGAAATTCCTAGAAGTCTCTTTTCCGAATGTTTTGTTTTAATGGAAGATTTTACATTTCAAAAATCAAGTACTTTTTTCAATTTTTTATTTCATTCAAATCTGAATTTCAGAATGTTTTTTCGGCTGTAGTAGGCAAAAATCAAGTATTAACAAGTAAGAAAGCTATATTCGGCTGTGCCGAATCTTTAAATACCCTCCACCAATGCACTATAGGAAATTTTACCCATTTTTTGGCCAAAAGTCAAAATTAAAATTTTTGCAAACATTATTTTTTTTTCACATTAATATAAAAAAAACTTAACAAAGTAAACAATTCTTTCTCAATTTTTATACAGAATTGATGTACTGTCACTTTATCAGTAGTTTTTCTTGCAATTTCTTACTTAGTTATAAAATAACGATTGAGAGCAGCGAATTTTGTGATAGCTTCTAACAAAAGTTTTTATATTAAGAATTTATAGTTTTTAAAAACTAAAAAATGGAAAATAATGTCAAAGGTGAGTACTTTAATGATAAATAGTGAAATGTTGGTGAACTCATCTATTAGATCGATTTTATTGGAAAAATTGAAGTGACCTTAAGATGAACTTATTGAAGTATGAATTGGAATTTTATTTTGACTTTAAAAAAAATGATAGCATATGTTAGCTATAAAACCATAAAAGTTCTCTAGGACAATCAATTACCTTCCGAATTTAAAAAATTTCAAGGTCGGATATGTGCAAACTTTTTTTTTATACCCATTTTTCCAGGTGACTACTGAGTGCCAAATTCAGAGTTATTTAATACATGGCGAGAGAAATAAAGCAGAGGTGGAAAAGGAGCCGCTATTTCTGACCATTTCTTTTCATACATTGCTGAGAGTGAATGTTTCGAAAACTTTAAACAATATATAAAGGAGGAATTAAGAATATTTTGTTCAAATATAAATATGAAAAGGATTAAAAGTTGTAGGAGTTTGAAAATTTTTGAAAGACAGCATGCTGTTTGGCTTAAAGGCAATACTTGGCTAAAAAAAACTTGAAACGCAGCCTGCCTCCACTAAATCGAAACCTGGGCGACCGCAATTAACTTTTTTGTCAAAATCTGCGAGAACAAAAATACGAGTTACAGCAGAAATCTCTAAAGATCTAAATAGGGAAGTTGAGCCCCTAGCTCTTGCATCATCTACGGCTGCCCGTAGTGGCATTTTGAAATGTAGTTGACGACTTGGAACTCAAAAATAAAATTTTTGAATAAAATCCTTATTAAAAAGTAGATTTGTTTGACACTTCTTAACATTGTTAAAATAAATTTCTACTGTTATCTTCGAAAGTTAGTGTACACTCGAAGAAAAAAATATTGTAAAAACAGTTTAGAAAACCATATAATCTATCAAGGATCTAAAAAAATCTTAGATGCGGCAACTTATAACCCGGGAACCCTGTTTGGAACTAATTATTAGGTAATTTTTTAGGTAACTTTACTAATTTTTTTTTTGAGTGTATGAAAACCTTTAAGAGTCACTCCCTCCCTCTAAAGAGTCTTCCAAAAGTCAAATAAAAAAAATCAGTCAAATCGGTCCAGCCGTTTGGCTGTAAATAATTTTGGCCAAAAAAAGGGTAAAATTTCCTATAGTGCAATGTAATGATTTAAAAAACAAAAAAGTTTGTTTTATTTATACCTCAGGAAATAACAAAGTACCAAAAAGTGTACTTCCGGCACTTTTTATAAAAGGTACTTTCAATAAAAAGTACTTTTTATAAAAGGTACTTTTAATGAAAGGTACTTTTTATAATAGGTACTTTTTATAAAGGATACTTTTATATAAAAGGTACTTTTTATAAAAGGTACTTTTTATAAAAGGTACTTTTTATAAAAGGTACTTTTTATAAAAAGTACTTTTTATAAAAGGTACTTTTTATAAAAGGCACTTTTTATAAAAGGTACTTTTTACGAAAGGTACTTTTTATAAAGGGTACTTATTATAAAAGGTGCTTTTATAAATGGTACTTTTTATAAAAGGTACTTTTTATAAAAGGTACTTTTTATAAAAGGTACTTTTTATAAAAGGTACTTTTTATAAAAGGTACTTTTTATAAAAGGTACTTTTTATAAAAGGTACTTTTTATAAAAGGTACTTTTTATAAAAGGTACTTTTTATAAAAGGTACTTTTTATAAAAGGTACTTTTTATAAAAGATACTTTTTATAAAAGGTACTTTTTATAAAAGGTACTTTTTATAAAGGTACCTTTTATAAAAGGTACTTTTATAAAAGGAACTTTTTATGAAAGGTACTTTTTATAAAAGGAACTTTTTATAAAAGAAACTTTTTATAAAAGGTACTTTTTATAAAAGGTACATTTTATAAAAGGTACTTTTTATAAAAGGTACTTTTTATAAAAGGTACTTTTTATAAAAGGTACTTTTTATAAAAGGTACTTTTTATAAAAGGTACTTTTTATAAAAGGTACTTTTTATAAAAGGTACTTTTTATAAAAGGTACTTTTTGAAAACGGTACAGAATTTTCGGAACGTACTTGTTCCAGAATGTTTTATTTCACTAAAGGATCCTACATTTAAATTTCAAGTTTGAATAACCATTATTTCAGTAAATAAAAAAAAAGTACCAAAGGTACTTTTTTTACCCCCGTAGAATCAACATTGGCTAAAAACGCGCCTTAGTGAATCTTTTTTCCGGGAGGTGAACCGACATTGCAAATTTCAATTTTCTAGTACCATTATTTAAGAAATATAAAATGTAATAAAAGTACATATTTTTACCCTTTTTACCCTATAAGAATCATCATTGGCAAAAACCCAGCCTTGTGGGATCTAAATTCGGGAGGTGAACATACAGTCCAAATTTCAAGTATATGTGACAATTTTTT
Organism: Pegoplata infirma; assembly: GCA_963921195.1. Taxonomy (NCBI): domain Eukaryota; kingdom Metazoa; phylum Arthropoda; class Insecta; order Diptera; family Anthomyiidae; genus Pegoplata; species Pegoplata infirma. The sequence goes on from OY992537.1 coordinate 199,490,401, forward strand.
AAGGAAATATAAAAAGTACCAAAAGTACAGATTTTTACCCTTTTTACCCCCTTGGAATCAACATTGGCAACAATCCAGCCGTACTGGATCTATATTCCAGGATGTGAACATACTGTCCAAGTTTTAAGTTTCTATGACCATTATTTCAGGAGATATAAAAAGCACCAAAAGTACAGTTTTTTACCCTTTTTAACCCATTAGAATCAACACTGGCAAAAATCCAGCCTTAATGGATCTATATTCCGGGAGGTGAACATACAGTCCAAATTTCAAGTCTCTATGATCATTAATCACGATATTTAAAAAGTACCAAAAGTACAGTTTTTGTCCCCTTTATCGCCTTAGAATTAACCTTGGCAAAACTCCAGCCATAGTGGATCTATATTTGGACCTACAGTCCAAATTTCAAGTCTCTAGCTTCAGCGGTTTGGGCTGGGCGATGATGAATGAGTATGCCAGTCAGTCAGTCACATTGCTCTTTTATATACGTAGATTTTCCGGATTTGGGCGATTTTTGCCAAAAAGTTTATTTCTGTTTTTTATTATTTAACAAAATTTATTTTTTTAAATTAAAATATTTTTTTTTTAAGAAATCTAAACAAAATTGAATTTTGGCGATATTTTACATCCGAGTTTGCGACAAAGCCAAAAAAAAGTCTGGCAACCCCGTCAATATGACGAAGCAAAAAAAAGGGACACACACACACATGCTTTGTACATACAAATGATTATCAATGAAAACTTTTTAAAATATTTTTTTATTATTTCTTAAAGAACTTTTTTCTTAAAAAACATTTTTAAATTAAATTTAAATATTGTTTTACATATTTTTAAGCTTTTTTTCAAAGATTTTTTTCCTTTTTCTCAGTTTTTTTTTTTTTCATTTCCGTTTGTATTTACACAAAATATGAGTTAATTTAGGGTTATGTTAAAAAAAATAATGACTTTTTTTACGAATTCACTCATAACTTTTAAAATACTTAACCGATTTAAAAAAAAAATACAGTAGAGTCTGCCTGGATAAATTCCGCAACTTTTGGTACCCCAAGCGTTTAAATCGGTTCCGTATTATTGCCAAAAACGTGATTTCAACAGACAGACAGACAGACGGACGGACAGACAGACAGACAGACAGACAGACAGACAGACGGACATCGCTAGATCGACTTAAAATCGATCAAGGATCATGAATATATATACTTTATGGGGTCCTAAACCAATATTTCAATGTGTTACATACGGAATGACAAACTTATATATACCCTCTATCACTAAGTGGAGGGTATAATAACCATTATTTCAGGAGAAGTTTCTGGAACCTTTGTTTCTGAAGAAGTTTCTGGAACCAATGTTTTAGGAAATTTAATAAAAGTACCAAAGTACAATTTTTGTCTTATTTTACCCTCTTAGAATCAGAAATCCATAAATCCGGTTTTTTTACTAATAATTCTGGAGATTAAAAAAGTACCAAAAATACTTTTGATCTGTTAGAATTGAAACTTTCCATAAAGTCCTTTTGTCAGAATGTTTTTTTCGTTGGATGATTCTACATTCCATATTTCAAGTTTCAAGAACCATTATTTCAGGAGATAAAAAAAGTACCAAAGTACATTTTTCTAACCCATTCAAATCTGAATTTCGGAATAGGTTTTCGGCTGTAGTAACCCGCATTTTAAGTCTCTATGGCCATTATTTCAGCAAATAGAAAAACTACCAAAGTACACAGGTAAAACTTTTTTCGGCATGTTTTTTCCTTTGGAGCAGAAAAAAATGTTTCATACAAAACTTGTTTCAGAATCTGTTAATTTTTCCACACAAAAAATTTCTAAGAACCTAAGAATTTTTCTATAAAAAAAGGAAAAGATAAAATTTGAGAATTTTTCTATACAAAAAGTTTCTAAGAATCTGAGAATTTTTCTATAAAAAATATTTCTAAGAATCTGAAAATTTTTCTATTCAAATTCTGAGAATTTTTCTATACAAAAAAAATCTTAGAATCTAAGAATTTTTCTACACAAAAAACTTTTCAGAATCTAAGAATTTTTCACAACCTTAGAATTTTTCTATACAAAAAATTTCTCAAAATATGATAATTTTTTATACAAAAAAAAATCTCAGAATCTAAGAATTTGTTATAAAAAATTTTTTGAGAAATTTTCTATACAAAAAATTTCTAAGAATCTGAAAATTTTTCTATAAAAAATATTTCTTAGAATCTGAAAATTTTTCTATCAAATTCTGAGAATTTTCTATACAAAACAATCTCAGAATCTAAAAATTTTTTCTATATCAAAAATTTCGCAGAATCTGAGTATTTTTTTATACAAACAATTTCTTAGAATCTAAAAAATTTTCTATACAAAAAATTTGTCAGGATCTGAGAATTTTTCTATTCAAAAATTTCGCAGAATCTAACAATTTTTTCATACAAAAATTTTTTTAAAATATGAGAATTTTTTTGCATAAATTTGCAGAATCTAAAAATTTTTTATACAAAATTTTTTTTTTGAGAATTTTTCTATACGAAAAATTTCTTAGAATCTTAAAATTATTCTATACAAGAAATTTCTCAGAATCGGAAAATTTTTCTATACAAAAAATTTCTCAGAATCTAAAAAAAATTCTATATAAAAAATTTGTTAAAATATGAGAATTTTTCTATACAAAAAATTTATCAGAATCTAACAATTTTTTGGTACAAAAAATTTCTCAGAATCTGAGAATTTTTCTATACGAAAAATTTTTTAGAATCTTAGAATTTTTCTATACAAAAAATTTATCAGAATCTGAAAAATTTTCTGTAGAAAAAACTTCTCAGAATCTAAGAATTTTTCTTTAAAAAAAATTTGGCAGAATCTGAGAATTTTTTTATACAAACAATTTCTTAATATCTAAACAATTTTCCATAAAAAATTTTTCAGAATCTTAGAATTTTTCTAAACGAAAAATGTCACAGAATCTGAGAATTTTTTGGTACAAAAAATTTCTTAGAATTCTGAGCAATCACAATCTAAAAATTTTTCTATACAAAAAATTTGAGAATTTTTCTATTCGAACAATTTGAGAATTTTTCTATACAAAAAATTTTATAATTTTTCCATACAAAAAATTTTAGAATTTTACCATAGAAAAAATTTTAGAATTTTTGTGAGAATTTCTCAGAATATTTTTTCTATAGAACAAATTTTTTCTGTAGAAATTTTTATCCTATACGAAAAGATGCTTTCTATACAAAAATTTTTTTCTATACAAACATTTTTTTCTATACAAAAATTTTTTTCTGCACAAAATTTTTTTTCTTTACAAAAGTTTTTTTCTATAAAAAAAAAATCTATACAAAATATTTTTCTGTACAAAAATTTTTTGTATACAAAAAATATTATATGCAAAAAAATTTCTCTATACAAAAAAAAAATTCTTACAAAAAATTTTTCCAATACAAAAAAATTTCTATACAAAATATTTTTTCGGTACAAAAAAAAATTTCTATACAAAAAAAATTTTGCAACAAAAATTTTTCTGTACAAAAATTTTTCTATACAAAAAATTTTTTCTATACACAAAAAATTTCTCTATACAAAAATTTTTACGATAAAGCCTCTGAATTTTTCTATAGAAAACATGTTATACCAAAAAATTTCTCAGAATCTTAAGAATTCTATATAAAAAATTCTGAGAAGTTTATTTGCTTCGAGAAATTTTTTGCATTGAAATGTTCTCATATTCTGAAAAAAAAATTTTGTGTAGAAAAATTCTCCGATTTTAAGAAATTGTACAGAAAAATACTAAAAATCTGAAAATTTTTCTTTAGAAAAAATTTTCTCAGAATCTGAGTATTTTTTTATACAAAAAATTTTGTAAAATCTGAGAATTTTTCTATAAAAAAAATATATGCACAACAAATTTCTCAGCAGTTTTCTATACAAAAAATTTCTTAGAATTTGAGAATTTTCTATACAAAAAATTTTTCAGAAATTAAAAAGCTTTCTATACGAAAAATTTCTCAGAATTTCCGAATTTTTCTATACAAAAATTTTCTCAGAATCTGAAAATTTACAAAATAAATTTAAATTTACAAAAAAATGTTAATGGGGCTATTCTAAAATTTTATTATTATAATAAGTGCTATTATTAGCAACCCAGAATTTTATTATAGATACCAAAAATTTCAACTCTAAAAAAAGCTTTATCAACTTTTTGTAGTTCTAAAACAATTTAATTTGAAATTTGAATTTAGGCAACAAAATTTTATAAGCACAATAGCTGTATGGGTAGGTGGGTGGTTTTGATATTTTGTTATTTTTGGAGGCATGGGTTCAAATCCCACCCATTTCTAACAAATATTTTTTTTTTTTTTGCCAATTTTTATTTTTTTTTATTACAAATATTATAATGCAGTTTTTTTTTAATTTTTAAATTTCGCAATTTTTAAAAGATGCAAAAAAAATTGATTTTTGCATCTTTTTTTCTGAAATTATTATTATTGTATGGTTTAAATTGGCTATTTCTCTCGCAAAAAAACATTATAATTGTCTTTAGAGGGAAAAAAATAATATTTTTTTTTTAACTACACTTTTTTGCATGCAAAAAAAATTGCAATAATTTTTGTAATAATATGTTTCTTATTTTTGACTACAATAATGCGTATTTTGACAAATTGCGAAAAAATAGGGAATTTTGACGAAAACAAAATGTTGGTTTCTTGTTATAAATGAAAAAAATATTGTTATAGATGACAAAATATTGTTATGTACTTTTCAGTCTATAACAAGTTTTGTCATCTATAACAATTTTTTTTTCATTTATAACAAGAAACCAACATTTTGTTTTCGTCAAAATTCCGTATTTTTTTTCGCAATTTGTCAAAATACGCATTATTGTAGTCAAAAATAAGAAACATATTATTACAAAAATTATTGCAATTTTTTTTGCATGCAAAAAAGTGTAGTTAAAAAAAAAATATTATTTTTTTCCTCTAAAGACAATTATAATGTTTTTTTTTGCGAGAGAAATAGCCAATTAAAACCATACAATAATAATAATTTCAGAAAAAAAAGATGCAAAAATCAATTTTTTTTGCATCTTTTAAAAATTGCGAAATTTAAAAATTAAAAAAAAAAAAACTGCATTATAATATTTGTAATAAAAAAAAAATAAAAATTGGCAAAAAAAAATATTTGTTAGAAATGGGTGGGATTTGAACCCATGCCTCCAAAAATAACAAAATATTAAAACCACCCACCTACCCACACAGCTATTGTGCTTATAAAATTTTGTTGTCTAAATTCAAATTTCAAATTGAATTGTTTTAGAACAACAAAAAGTTGATAAAGCTTTTTTTAGAGTTGAAATTTTTGGTATCTATAATAAAATTCTGGGCTGCTAATAATAGCACTTATTATAATAATAAAATTTTAGAATAGCTCCATAAATTTAAAATTAGTAATATTAAATTTTTAAACTATATTTTTTCTCATTAAATCTTATCTTATTTTTGTGTCATTCTTGTATCCCCCAAAAAAAAATAACCCACAATATCACATCATCTACCCAAGTGCAACGTAATCTGCTGCTCCTCATCGCTCCTTGGCCTTAAGTGCATTAAACCACACTCATGTTTATGCGGTTTTGGTTTCATAGTCGTTTTCACATTCTCTTCTACATCTTATTCCTTTTTTGCATTTTATATACAAAGTCCTTGTTATGATTTTCACCACAACATAATACTAGTACTACTACTAGTAGTCGTACAACATGTATATGATTTTTATTTTGTTTGTAATATTTTTGTTTAAATTCTTTTTTTTTTCCACTTGGCATAAACATTAAGAGGGCATCTCATCACCATCACCATCGCCACCATCTAACCAAAACCCCATACTACATGTATCAGCAGTATGCCCACGATATCTATACAAGTTTATGTCAATGGTTGTGTGTAGGCTTGAAAATTCATATAGAGTAGATAATTTCTATTCAGAGGAAGATGTGAGATCATTAATCCTTGGGTTGTTTAACTTTTCTAACAAAAATTTGTTTCGACTAACTGCTTTGTATTAACAAATTTGTTAATTTAATTAAAAATTTAATTAATATTAAATTTAATTTCAATTAATAATTTTATTTTTTTAATTAGATTGATTAATTGTTTAATTGATTTTGAATTTTTTTTTTTAAATTTTTTCAAATGTTGAAAATTGTCTAAAAATCAAATTTTTTATAATTTTTATTTAATTTGAGGTTTTATTAACATTTGCTCATCTTCTCGAGAACGTTTTGTGATATTTTTCATTAAAATTATGAAACTTTCAAATCCTCTTACTAAATCATTTACCACAACATTCCCCGATTACAAATGTTCTTATGCTACTCACATCATATGTTTTCCATCAGACCATAAGCTATTGTCTGTCACTTCATATACATTTTTTATGTATTTTCATTAGAGTGTCTTGAATTTCTGATTTGTTTTTGAATCTTTTAAAGTGACTAATAGAACTTAACTTAATATGCAAGAAAATTTATGAAAACTTAGGAAACTAAAAAAAAATGTGAACAAAATTAGAAAAATTTTGGAAAATAAAACTCGGACAAATTCTGAAAATTTCAAGGAAAATGAAGACGAAATTAGAAAACAAATTCAGAAAAACTTAAAAATTATCAAGAAATTAAAAAAAAAAAAATAATTTATTGTGTACTTTGGTACTTTTTTAAAATTGTAGTTTGGTACTTTTTTATATTTGCTGAAAAAATGATTCTAAAAACTTAAAAATAAGAATGAAGAATTCTTCGGTAAAAACAAAAAGGTCTAGAAAAGTACTTTTTGAAAATAATGATTCTAAAGAAACAAAAAGGGGAAAAGCATTTATACTTTGGTACTTTTTTATTTCCTAAAATAATGGTTCTAAAAATGGAATGTAGACACACCCAGCGAAAAAAAAACATTCTGTCAAAGGTACTTTTTCGATATTTTCGATTCTAAGAGGGTTAACAGCTGTATTTTGGTACTTTTACAATCTCCTAAAAAATTAACATAAAAATTTTTTCATTCTGAAAAAAGTCGTGTAGGAATTTCTGATGTTGAGATGTTTAAATGCGGCTAAAATTTGGTTTTGGTACTTTTTATTATTTTTTGGTACTTTTTATGCTTTTGGTACTTTTTATACTTTTGGTACTTTTTATACTTTTTGTGTACTTTTTTATGATTTTTTGGTAATTTTTATACTTTTGGAACTTTTAATATTTCCTGAAATAATGTTTCTAGAAACCTGAAGTTTGGTCTTATTAATAATTGTAGTTTGGTACTTTTTATACTTTCTGTACTTTTTATATTTCCTGAAATAATGATTCTGAAAACCTAAAGTTAAGTTGAAAATAACGATTCTAAAGAAACAAAATGGGTAAAATTATTTATACTTTGGTACACTCAAAAAAAAAAAAACTGTAATGTTAGCAAAAAAAGCTTGTAAACCTACAAGAAAATTTGCTGATTTTGAACCCACAATTTTTTTAGTAAAGTTAGCAAAACTGTTTTGCCAAAAATTAGTTAACTTAAATTTTTTTTATTTCGACCTAGTTCATACAGATTTGAGGACCCCATTGGGTTCGGACCCGATAGGTCCAGACCCCGATGGGCCTAGACCTAGTTGGGTTCCTTAAAAATCGTCATAGTTTTTGATCCAAAATTTTTATCCGTTTCGCTCTATCTTGCTTAGTTTTTGAGATACGTGATTTTAGGGGACCACTGGGGTTTTGAGAATTAAAAAACTCGATAACTTCAAAAATATTACTCGGAGAGCTTTTGGTTATTTTGTGGTCTTGTTCTACGTGTTGAGGGCTACAAAAATGCTGTTGGACTTTTTATCGTGTCGGCAATATTTACCGAGATATGAGCATTTTAAAATTTTCGGGAATGCTAATTTTTTTGGAACCAAAGTTAGGACCCATTAGGGTCCACACATATGAAGAGGACCGGCGATACTGTGGAGAGCTCGAGAACCAAAATGGCCTCCGTTTTGCTCTATCTGGCTTAGTTTCCGAGATAGCGCCATTTTAAGTTTTCTAAAAAAAAAAAATTACCATTTATTTTTGCTAATGTTAGCAAAAAATCTTGTAAAAATGTTGTCAACTCAATTTCAAATTTAGCAAAAGAAATTAGTTCAAAGTTTGTTTAAAATTGCTAATGTGCTAAATGAAGTTTACAAGAATTTTTTGCTAAGATTCTAATCTCAACTAAAAATTTGCTAAAAGTTAGCTTACTAGCGTTAGCAAAAAAAAAATTAGTAAATCTACTAACGTATTTTTTTGAGTGTACTTTTAATATTTCTTAAAAAAATGGTTCTACAAATTGAATGTACACTCAGCGAAAAAAATATTCTGTCAAAGGTACTTTTTCGATTCTAAGTGGGTTAAATAAAGGCTGTAGTTTTTTACTTTTATACTTTTGGTACTTTTTATACTTTTGGTACTTTTTATACTTTTGGTACTTTTTATACTTTTGGTACTTTTTATACTTTTGGTACTTTTAATACTTTTGGTACTTTTTATACTTTTTGGGTACTTTTTTTGTTTCCTGAAATAATGATTTATGGCTTTTTGTACTTTCTGCACTTTTTATTTTTCCTGAAATAATGATTTTAAAAACCTAAATTAAAGAATTCTTTGGCAAAAAAACAATCTAAAAAAGTACTTTTTGGAAATAACGAAATCATTTTTACTTTGGTATTTTTTATATTTTCTATAATAATGGTTCTACAAATTGAATGTAGAAACACTTAGCGAAACAAAAAAAACTCTAAAAAAATGTACTTTTTTAAAATTTTCGATTCTAAGAGGGTTAAAAGCTATTCTGTGGTACTTTTTCAATCTTCTAAAAAATTAATATAAAAACTTTTTTTTTTATGGAATCAAAACAAAGCATTCTAAAAAAGTCGTGTTGGAATTTCTGATGCTGAGATGTAAGAATGCGTTTAAAATCATATTTTGGCGCTTTTTATACTTTTTTGTACTTTTTTATGCTTGGTACTTTTTATACTTTTTGGTACTTTTTGTAACTTTTTGGTACTTTTTTAATTTTGTGGTACTTTTTATGTTTCTAGAAACATGCAGTTTGGAATAAAGGATTCTTCGGCCAAAAATACATTCTTAAAAAGTAATTTCTTTTAATACTTTGATACTTTTTGTCTCTTAAAATAAAGGTCATAGAAACATGTAGTACTTTTTTTGGTAAAATGAAGTATTTGTATTTTGGTACTTTTAGTATGTTAAAAAAATGGTTTTAGAAACTTAAAATTTGGAATGTAGGAAAAATCAGCGAATAAAAACATACTGTCAAAAGTACTTCTTCGAAAGTTTTGATTCTAAGAGGGTTAAAAAATCTACTTTGGTACTTTTTCGATTTCCTAAAAATTTATCATAAAAACTTGATTTTTGGAATCAAAACAAAACATTCTAAAAAAAAGTCGTGTGGGAATTTTTGTTACTAAGTTGTTAAAATGGAATTAACATTATATTTTGGTACCTTTTTTTTAATTTTTTTGGTACTTATATACTTTTGGTACTTTTTATATATATTTAGGCTGACCATTCGTACTGATTTGATCAGTACATGTACTGATTTTTGATCACGTGTACTGATCAAAAAACCTTGTACTGATTTGTACTGATTTTTGGAAATATGTACTGATTGTACTGATTTTTGAACATTTCAACATAAAAAATAATTTTATTCGAAAATTCTACACAAAAACTTTAAGTGCCAGTTTACAGAAGGCGACCGATACACACGAACGAAAATTTTTCATGTGTTTTATTATTGAAACAACAAAATATATAAAATTTCCGTTCATGTGTATCGTTTGCCTTCTATAAACTGGCACTAATTTCCATAAAATAAGTCGTATTTTTTTAAAATTAATTCTGGCGATAAGATATTTTATTACGAATTAATTCTAAGGAGATTAAAGTTCGTGAGTCAAGAGGCTCCTTAACGCAAAAATGTATTTGAGCATAAGATTATTTTGATCTTCATAAATTTTTATGAAAAGGCAAAATTGCATGGATCCAAATTATTCTAAAATGTTCGATGAGGTAATGTCATCAGTGTTTGTTAGAAAAAGCTCTCAGAACATAAATGTTTTTTTTTTCAAAAACATGTGGTTATTAGCTGGGAAGTTTTCTTAAAGGAAAATTTATCAAAACTTAAGGAAAAATATCCTCAGAATCTGAGGGATTTTTGAAGTCAACTAAATTTTACGCAAAGTACCGATAAGAGTTTATGAAATTGTTATTTTACAGTTGTTTTTACTGAAACACTAATTGACCCCAAGTTAGTTAGTTAAGCCGAAAATTTTTTGAGTGTTGAAAAGATCATCAATATTTTCCCATGGAAAAGAGTTTTCAAAGAGTTATTTCTAAAAAAAAAATAAAAACTTAGGCGTACTGATTTGAGTTCAGAAAAAAATGGTCACCCTATATATATTGCAATAACGATCCTCGAAATCTGAAGTTTAGAATAAAGGGTTCTTTATCTGAAAATACATTCTAAAATATTACTTTTTGAAAACAATGATTCTAAATGACCAAAAAGGGGTAAAATATTGTACTTTGGTACTTTTTTTCTCCTGAAATAACAATCATAGAAACATAATGTTTAAAATAGTGCAGACTTCCGCAAAAAAAATCATTCTGAAAATAGTATTTTTTTTTAAAAAAAAAGTACTTTTTATATCTCCTAAAATATAAATTCACTCAATATTTTTTGTCAATTGCCTCATTGCTCAAATCCCAAGACACGCTAATGTTTGTTTGCAATTTAAAGTCTCCTAGTATTTTTCTAAATTTAATTTAAAATCATTGATTTTTTGCATTTTTTCTCAATGTCTGCACTTAAAAACAATAGATATTTTCCCCCTGTATATTGCAAATGCATAATCTTTTAAAACCGCTAATGAGACTTTGGGGTTGGTTTTTATTTTTAGTCAAATTTACCAAGTTAAATTTGATTTTCAAACGGCTTATTATGTCTTATAGCGGTAACATATGGTTTTTATTACCTAATTGATGAAACACGTCTATGTCAACCGAAATAAAATAAAGTATTGAATAAAGTATTTTGCAAAAATAAGAAAATTTGATTGACACAATAAATTTAAAGATAATCGATGATGTTGTGAAAAGATAAACTCGGTGTTTTTTAAAAAAAATCAGAAAAAAAAATGTTCAATAATTTAAAAAATACCTAAGTAAATATTTTTAATAACATTTTACTCTCTCTCAAAAATTCCTAAAAGCCTTTTTTTCAGAATATTTTGTTTCATGGAGGAGCTCAATATTAATCCAAAAAGTACTTTTTCCAATGTTTTTTTGTGTACTTCTCAAATTTCAACTTTCCATGAAAATTTTTTCTGGAAATAAAAAAAATGTTTTAAAACTCTTCTTTTCCCCCAAAAAATACAAATTACAAAAATTTCTTTAAAATTGTTAACTATACTTTTGATTGTCATCCATTTTATGGTTTTAGAAATTTGTCAACCTCTTGTTTTTTTAAATTTTCTTTCAATTTTCCTTAAAAATTTTATAAATATTCATTAAATTTAAATACCAAAAAATATACAAATTATGTTGGCCTACTTTTAGGTGCTGTAATTTGTAGAAATTACATGGTAAACAGTTTAAATATATTTATGGGCAATAAATATAAACATGTTTTAAATTAAAAACGTTTAAAATTATGTTGGCCTACATCTAAAGACCGAAAAAAATAAAGTCTTAAAATTATAAAATAATGTTTTGGCATTAAAAAAAAAACTATAAAGAAAATTTGCTAAATAAAAAAACAAGTATATTTTAAGGGGTTATAAAAGTAACTAAATTCATTGCCAATTTTTAGGCGTTTTTTTTAAATTATATAAGAATTTATAAAAATTCTTAAGAAAATATTCCATAAATTCATAACATAATTTGTTTAAAAAAGTACTTTATAAAACCATTAATTTAATTGTAAACAAATGCCATTGTCAACTTATTAAATCTTACAAAAAAACCTTCAAAATCGAATGCCAAAAAGTATTTTATATTTTTAATAAATTTTTTATATTACCAATTTATGGGCAATTAGCACGCAAATAACATATTAACAAATAACAAACTGTATAAAAATAATAATAAAAATTATAATAAAAAAACTCATATCAATCTATAAATTTTCCTTTGTTTACCAAAAAAACACATGGTTAAATGAAGTAAACTAAATGTAAAATCAAATTAATAGCACTCCAAAACATATAAAAACCAACACCAGCCATCTACCACCCCAAATTTTATAGCCACCAAAATAACAAGTACTTGGAAAATTTTTCTTTCTTTCTTTTAACGAAGTGAATCCATTCACTAACTACCCTCCACTTGTGTTTCCAAAACAAATTTAATACAAAAATTCTACTTGTACTTACACACATAAAAAATAATGTTTTAATTGAATTTATGGCCTTAACTAAAAAATAACGTTATTAGGGTTTGCAAAAAAAAAAATTCTCAGATTTTTTTCGTTTCAAAAAATTTTTAGATTTAACATTCTCCCCGTTTCTTTAAAATATAATTGAAATTTTTCGCATTTAAAAAACACTATAAAGAATATTTAATAAATAAAAAAGCAAGTGTATTTTAAGGGGCTATATAGGTAACTTAATTCATTGCCAACTTTTAGGCGTTTTTTAAATTCTTTATAAATTACATTATAATTCATAAAAACTCATAAAAAATTGTCCAAAATAAATTTTTCTTTATAGAAAAATGTTTCAGAATCTGAGAATTTTTCTATATGGAAAAATGACTCACAATCTGAGAATTTTTCTAAATGCAAGAATGTCTCAAAATCTGAGAATTTTTCTAGACGGAAAAATGTCTTAGAATTTGATAATTTTTCTATGAAAAAATGTCTCAGAATCTCAGAACATTTTTAATATGGAAAAATGTCTCAGAATCTGAGAATTTTTCTATATGAAAAAATGTCCAGAATCTAAGAATTTTCTTTATGAAAATACGTCTCAGAATCTAGGAACTTTTCTATACGGAAAATTGTCTCAGAATCTGAGAAGTTTTCTATATGAAAAAACTTATCAGAATCTGAGACATGTCTCAGAATCTGATAGTTTTTCTATATGATAAAATATCTCAATCTGAGAATTTTTCTATATGGAAAAATGTCTCAGAATCTGAAAAAATTTCTATATGGAAAAATGTCTCAGAATCTGAAATTTTTTATATGGAAAAATGTCTTAGAATCTGAGAATTTTTCTATGTGAAAAAATGTCTTTGAATCTGAGAATTTTTCCATACGAAAAAATGTCTCAGAATCTGGAACTTTTCTATACGGAAAATTGTCTCAGAATCTGAGAAGTTTTCTATATGGAAAAATGTATCAGAATCTGAGACATGTCTCAGAATCTGAGAATTTTTCTATATGGGAAAATGTCTCAGATTCTGAGAATTTTTCTATACGAAAAAATGTCTCAGAATTTGAGAATTTTTATATGGAAAAATGGTTCAGAATTTGAGAATTTTCTATTCGGAAATATGCCCTATCTGAATGTCAGAATCTGCGAATATTTCTATACGAAAAAATGACTCAGAATCTGAGAATTTTTTTATATGCCTCAGAATCTGAGAATTTTTCTATATGGAAAAATGTCAGAATCTGAGAATTTTTCTACTTATATAGAAAAATGTCTCAGAATCTGAGAATTTTTCTATATTAAAAAAATATTTTGTAACAAAGTACTTTTTATAAAAAGTACCAAAATATTACTTTTTATAAAAGTATGTGCCTGCATGTAAATTTTAAATAAACATCAAAATAGTACTTTTTGATGAAAAGTACCAACAAATTATTTCTAATGATAAGTACAAAAAAAGTATTTCTTGATGAAAAGTACCAAAATCGGGCTTTTTTAAAAAATGTAAAAAAAAATTTGCATAAAAGAACTATTTTGGTAGTTTTTTGATACTTTTTATTAAAAAGTAATATTTTTGTACTTTCTATAAAAATTACTTTCTTATAAAAAGTAAGTCTTTTTACAAAAAAGTACTATTTGGTGCTCTTTTATAAAAGAGTACTATTTTGTTACTTTTTATACTATATTACTATATACATAAGTACTTTTTTTAGTAATTTTTATAAAAAAAAAGTACCATTTTACCAAAAAAAATACTATTTTGCTCCTTCTTATTAAAAAGTACTATTTTGATACTTTTTGTAACAAAATACCATATTGATACCAAAAAAGTACTTTTTATAAAAAGTACCAAAATATTACTTTTTATAAAAGTATGTGCCTGCATGTAATTTTTAAATAAACATTATCAAAATAGTACACTTTGATAAAAAGTAACAAAAAAGTATTTCTTAATGAGAAGTACCAAAAAAAAGTATTTCTTGATGAAAAGTACCAAAATTGGTCTTTTTTAAAAAATGTAAAAAAAAAAATTTTTGCATAAAAAGAACTATTTTGGTACTTTTTTGACACTTTTTATAAAAAAGTAATACTTTGGTACTTTTTATAAAAACTACTTTCTTATAAAAATAGGTCCTTTTACAAAAAAGTACTATTTGGTGCTGTTTTATAAAAGAGTACTATTTTGTCACTTTTTATACCCTCCAACTACAGTATGGGGGTATACTCACTTTGTCATTCCGTGTGTAACGCATTGAAATATCGGTAGGGGACCCGATAAAGTATATATATTATTGATCAGTGATTGATTCTAAGACATTATGGCGACGTCCGTCCGTCCGTCTGTAGTTAACACGATGCAGTCCAAAATAAAAGAGCTAGGCTCCAGACATTTGGCACGAATATGTATTATGTTCCTAGGCAGGTTAAGTTCGTAAATGAGCAAAATTGGAACTGGGGAAAAAAGTTCCACCCTGAAGAACTAAACCAACCTCTGAAAAATACAAATTTTTTACATTATTTTTTGTGTTTTTGTTTAACAAATGCCACATTTTTATGCTACAAGAAGTTCAAAGTCCTGCAATTGGACCCAGAGAATTAGAAAATTTCGTTTTTTTTTTAATAATGATAAACTTGTATTTCTTTAGTGCAAAAAGCATAAGAATGAATTTTTAAACACATATTCGAGAGGAAATTTGCCCCCCAATTTACCACTACAGAACCCCCCCCCCCCCCACCAAAAACAGAAAACGTCCATGCAATTTTTTATTTTTTTTTTGCATGTTGGAGGGTATAAAAGATTCGGCACAGCCGAATTTAACACTCTTACTTGTTATACTCTATTTCTATATAAGTACTTAGTTTTTTTCCTTTTTAGTTATTTTCCTTTTTGGAAAAAGTACCAAAATAGTACATTTTCATAAAGATAACTATTGTGTTACTTTTTTGATACTTTTTATAAAAAATTACTCTCTTGGTACTTTTTATAAAAAGTACTTATTAAAACAAAATATTTATTTTTACAAAAATTTACTATTTGGTGATGTTTTATAAAAGAGTACTATTTTGGTACTTTTGGTACTTTTTGTACTAATATAGTATAGTAAGTACTTTTGTAGTAATTTTTATAAAAATTTAAAATATTATTAAAAAATACTTTTGTTACTTCTTATTAAAAAGTACTATTTTGGTACTTTTTGTCACAAAGTACTATTTGGTACCAAAAAAGTACTTATTATAAAAAGTACCAAAATAATACTTTTTTTAAAAGTGTGTGCCCGGATGTAATTTTTAAATAAACTATTAAAATAGTATGGCCCGTACCATAGAAAAATAAAAAGTCTATTTTAACAAAATTTTTATTTTAAATTTCAAATTTTCTATACATTTTTTGAAAGTTGGTTTTAAAAACAAAAACAATTTGTAAAATTAAAAGCTCATTTTAAATTTATTTTACTTTCTTGTGGTAAGGCTGTATGTTTTTATAATAATTACCAAAAAAAGTATTTCTTGACGAAAAGTACCAAAAAACATTTCTTGATGAAAAGTATTAAAATCGGGCTTTTTTAAAATAAAATTCCTTTATTTGAGTAATCATTCTAAAAATATAAACAAATTGTTTGCATAAAAAGAACTATTTCGGTACTTTTTTAATACTTTTTATAAAAAGTAATATTTTGGTACTTTTTATAAAAAGTACTTTCTTATAAAAAATAGGTACTTTTCACAAAAAAGTACTATTTGGTGCTCTTTTATAAAAGAGTACTATTTTGTCACTTTTTATACTATATTTTACAAAAAAAAAAAAAAATACTATCCCAGCAAAACTTAGATTACCAAATAAGGTATAAAATAAGGTATAGGATCTCTTATTTTATACATTGCAGCATTGATGATTTTAACAGGCGATGAGACTCAAAGTAATGCATCCACATTATCACAAAGAATACCAGTAAGGTATAAAATAAGTCATAAATTTATAACGAAGAATACGAGTAAGGTGTAAAATATATGATATTTTATAGGTTACGAGAAATGAAATAATATAGCATACCAGAAGATAATATATAAGGTGTTACGAGTAGCGAAAAAGTAATTTTGTATTAAATTTACTCACGTGATTGTAAGTCAGTGTAAGTAGATAAAATATGCTCGTGAGTGTGTGTCGTTAGAAATTTCCTGTCGTGAGCCCATCTCTAGTTTAATCTTATGCATTTTTTTATAAAATAATTTTTTTTTTATGTTATTGTAATGCATTATGCATCCAATTATAAATAATGCATTATTTCAAACCTTCAAATAATACATAATGTAACCAAATATAAGTCATCCATGATTTAATGTTTAGAAATAATAAATATGAACCCTAGTAAAAATATTATGCTAATTTTACTAAATAGATCTAATTAGATCCGTAAAATGGTTGTATCAAATAATATCTACTTGTATTACTTTAGATCAAAAAATATAAAAATTGTTACAATTTGATCCTGAATTTGGTCAAATCTAATTAGATCAAACTGATCTTATAATATCTATTTTTATATAATTTGATGAGCAAAACCAAAATACGAATCTAATCATATATGGAGCAATATCTAACCATATAAAGTGGATCAACCGTATCAAAGTGATAGATAAAATTTTATATAAATTTATACGGAAGCATATTAACTCATATAAGATTGTATCAAATTATATATGATTATATCAGAAAATTTTTACTCGGGAAATACATTTTTTCCAATAATCATGCATTACGTAGCAAATTATTAGTAATGCATTATTTTCCACTTGAAAATAATACGTTGTGGAACAAATGTTTGGTAAGACATCCTAAAATAATGCTACAAATAAGGTATATAAATTACCTGGTAATGTGTTATGAGTATAATCACTACCCATTACCAAAGTTTTGCTGGGATTTTGCTCCTTCTTATTACACTTTGATAAAAAGTACCAACAAAGTATTTCTTGCTGAAAAGTACCAAAAAAGTATTTCTTGATGAAAAGTACCAAAACCGAGTTTTTTTAAAAAATGTAAAAAAAAAAATTTGCATAAAAAGAACTATTTTGGTACTTTTTTGATACTTTTTATATAAAAAATACTTTCTTATAAAAAATAGGTCTTTTTATAAAAAAGTACTATTTGGTGCTCTTTTATAAAAGAGTAATATTTTGACACTTTTTATACTATATTACTATGTAAGTACTTTTTGTAGTAATTTTTATAAAAAAGTTAAATTTTACAAAAAAAAAAAAATACTATTTTGCTCCTTCTTGTTAAAAAGTACTATTTTGATACTTTTTGTAACAAAGTACCATTTTGACACCAAAAAAGTAATATTTTGATACTTTTTGCAACAAAGTATCATTTTGACACCAAAAAAGTACTTTTTATAAAAAGTACCAAAATAATTTTTCTGTAAGAAAAAATTTCCGGAATCTGAGAATTATTCTACAAGGAAAAATTTCTCGGAATCTGAGAATTTTTTTGTACAAAAAAACGTGACAGAATCTTAGAATTCTGAGAAAAATTTCTTTGGAAATTCATGTAACTTTTTCTTGAGTCCTTTTCATTTGGCAAACCCTAACTGTTACTGAAAAAACAACTTCCATGAAAATGTTAAGATACCGTTATTTTTTTTGTTTTTATATAAAATTAAAGATATTGTTTCTGTTTTTTTTCGACTGTTTTGTATGGTAGGGGCGTTATTTTTTCTGTTTTCGTATTATAATCTAATCCACAGACACATTACAAAGGAACTGCTAGTAATAGGATATTTTGTTTGGCAATAAAATACATTTAAATTATTTGTTATCGTTATCCTTAAAAACAAAGGCACTTGGAAGTAGTAACAGGTTGCAGAGGGAGGTAGGTTTTTGCACAATTTAATTAAAATTGAATTAAAATTTTTAAAATTCATTAAAAGTAAAAAGTTTAAATACGGATTCCTTAAATTACAAACAATATTTTCTGGTTCGAGGTCATTTACTGTCCCCGTTATGAATTAACATAAGAAGTACTTATGTTAACTTTATTTATTCTCCCAACAAATAGAAAAATGTTAAAAAAAAATTTTTTAAAAATGTTTATAAAAATATGCAATATATGCAAAAATATGCATTTATACCAAAATATGCAACTACAAGTCGATGCCATTTTACTGCAAATTTTATGGTTCGGATAGATATTTATTTTGTATCACGTTTAAAGTACCGAGTGAAAACAAGCATTTTCATGAAAGAACTTGCCCTAATCATCACTTAAAATAGTTTCAGTATCAGTTTCGCCCGTTTTCGGTCAAATTTAGTATTTAATCTGCATCTTTTAAGAATTATGGACTAAAAAATGTATATATTTTTTTTCTATTACTTCAGTATTAAATATATTTTTTTTTTCTCTATTTCCATCTTTTAAACATCTTTGACTCTGTAAATAATACGTTACTAATTGGTCTCATTTGCATCTTCTGTTGCTGCTGCAGAAAAGCTGTTTGCTGCTGTCTTATTTTTTAAAAGCAGGCAGTCATCCTACAATTTATCACTGTTTTTGTGGTACATTTAACGGAAATTATTTTCTTTCTATTGTATTTTCTTTTATTTCCTAAGAGTTTTTCACTTTTCCTTTTTTTTTTTCGTTGTTTTACATCATAACTTCATTTATATAGTAAAAATGCAGTGAGGCTTTAAGTACAGACTTTTGTTTTAAATATATTTAGCGTATATTTATAATGATGGAAATTCTTAAAAATATATGTTTAACTCCTTTAAATATGTTAGGAATTTAAATTAAAATATTTGTACAATTGGATGGTCACTGTGTTTGACTTAAAGGATTGACATAACTAATGTTGATTATGGTCTATGTGGTCTATTCTGTTTAGTGCTTCCACTAAAAAAATTTTTAACTACACATGGATCCACTCAAAATTACACATGAAACTTATAATTACGCATGTAATTTCCTTATTCATTTTACAATTTTGTATTAATAATCTTAAAATAAATAAGAATTGCCAAAATAGTACTTTTTGATAAAAAAAAAGTACCAAACATTTGTGATAAAAGAAGCCAAAAATAGAAAAATTTAATAAAAAGGACAAACATAGTATTTATTTTTCTTATAGTACATTTTTATAAAAATAACTATTTTGGTACTTTTTCGATACTATTTATAAAAAAGTAATATTTTGGTACGTTTTATAAAAAGTACATTCTTATATAAAAAATATTTATTTTGTCAAAAAAGTACTATTTGTTGATCTTTTATCAAACAGTACTATTTTGGTACTTTTTGTTCTATTACTGTATAGGTACTATTTTAGTAGTTTTTATAAAAAGTACCATATTGTTAAAAAACATTATTTTATTCCTTTTTATTAAAAAATACCACTTTGGTACATTTTGTAACAAAGTACTATTTTGGTACCAAAAAAGTACTTTTTACAAAAAGTACCAAAATATTACTTTTAATAAAAATGAACCTCGATGTAATATTAAAATAAACAATATTAAAATAGAATATTTTGATAAAATTCGATTAGAGTTTTATTCTAGTTCGAGGCCCAAAAATATTTCTATTTATGATATTGTCATAATAGAGTATTTTTAATTTATTGCTTTAAAAAAGTTACTATCTCATAGTATGTCTGTACTGATCAGTTTCATCCCCACTAAAGGAATCTTCAGCAGACTTTAGAGAATCATCGTTGGTCAATCAAACATCAAACCAGACATAATATTTGATATATTTCCCAAGTTATATGAGAAGTACTATTATGAAGGTCCGAAATCTGTTTTCCAACAAAAATAACTCTTTTAAAGCAAAAATTGTATATATTAAATCACCGTCGGTAACTATTAATATATGTGTTGCTGTTATTTTACAATAACAACAGTGCCTAACCAAACAATAGTGTTGGTAGGATAAGTCGTACTAAACTTTGTGTTAAATGTTGTTTTTTTATTTTTAGTACCAAAAGGTACATAAAAATAAAATGTATTTATTCGGCCTTTATATATGGGGGTTTTCGTGTCAACTGACACAACTTTTGAAACCGATGTCTTCCGATCGGGATGAAATTTGCACCAAGGTTAGTCCTATTGGATAGTAGTTCAGACACAATTTTTCAGCGAGATCGGTCAAGGACTCTCTGAGTTAGAGGGGGTCGAAATTTGACATTTTGGCCAAAGAGATGTTTATTCTCATCCATGTAACTTCTTACCTATTGTTTTTAGCAAAATGTGTCCCAAAGAGTTTAGATAGCTATTTCTTCAGTCTTTCGAAAAAAAATTATAAAAAAAATAAAAAAAAAAATTTTGATTTTTTTTCTTAAAAATCTAAAACTTTTTTGACTTTTTCCTTAAATTGGGCCCTTTTTTTTTTTTTTTTTTTTGATTCAAAAGAAAGCTTAGGTCTTTTCCTTTAAGAGCTATGGGGTCGCTTAGTGGGATGCGAGTGGGATATCTATGAAAAAATTATTTTTTTAACTTTGGAACACAAAAAACGGTTCTTCAATTTGCACTATTAGGCGTGGGAAAGCTAACCAGTTTTCGATTTCGATCCGCGATACCCTCTAATTTTTATAGGTTCGAAAAAGAAAGCACGAGCCAAAAAATAAGGGCGGTGGGGTGGGGCCATATGGCCCCTCATAGGGGTCAAAGTTGGGCGTAAAGAGGTAAAATCCTCAAAAAGCCCCAAAACTGCCCTAGAAACGCCCCTGGAGGGGTGCAATGTGAGATGAACCTCCAATAATTTTCTGCCCCCAACATTTTTCTTGAACATACCTTACCCCTATTTCCACTTCCTATGGGGGCTCCCATACAAAACATTTTTAAAAAATTTGATCCTACCATTCTAACTTACCCTAAAGTGCCCCAAGTGGAGCCAAATGTATGACCGACCCCCATTATTTTATTAATTCCAACATTTTTTGCGAACACACCTACAATGTATCTTAAACCCTTAAGGTGGTCCCCTTACATTTCTTTTATTTTTTATAAATTTGTTTTATTAAACCAGCTCCTACCGCCCCTACCGTGCCTCCTAGAGAGGCAAAATTTATGACCAACCCCCATTATTTTTTAGTTACCAACATTTTGTCCGAACATAATAACACCCTATCTCCACTCCTTAAGGGGCTCCCATACGTTATAAAAACATGTATTTTTAAAAACTAATAAAAAAATAAAAAAAAATGTATGGGGACCCCCTTAAGAGTTGAAAATAAAGGGTAGGTACATTCTGAGAAAATGTTGGAGATGAAAAAATATTTGGAGTCGGTCATATATTTTACTTCTCTAGGGGCACCCTATGGACAGTTAGAGCGGTAGGAGCAAATTATATTAAAATGTCATTTTGTATGGGAGCCCCCTTAGGAAGTGGAAATAGAGGTTAGGTATATTCAAGAAAAATGTTGGGGGCAGAAAATTAATAGAGGTCGGTCTCACATTGCACCCCTCCGTGGGCAGTTCTAGTTCAGTTGTGGGGCTTTTTGAGGATTGTAACCTCTTTTCGCCCAATTTTGACCCCGATGAGGAGCCATGTGGCCCAACCCCACCGCCCTCATTTTTGGCTCGTGCTTTCTTTTTCGAACCTATAAAAATTAGAGGGTATCGCGGATCGAAATCGAAAACTGGTTAGCTTTCCCACGCCTAATAGTGCAAATTGAAGAACCGTTTTTTGTGTTCCAAAGTTAAAAAAATAATTTTTTCACAGATATCCCACTCGCATCCCACTAAGCGACCCCATAGCTCTTAAAGGAAAAGACCTAAGCTTTCTTTTGAATCAAAAAAAAAAAAAAAAAAAAGGGCCCAATTTAAGGAAAAAGTCAAAAAAGTTTTAGATTTTTAAGAAAAAAAATCAAAATTTTTTTTTTTATTTTTTTTATAATTTTTTTTCGAAAGACTGAAGAAATAGCTATCTAAACTCTTTGGGACACATTTTGCTAAAAACAATAGGTAAGAAGTTACATGGATGAGAATAAACACCTCTTTGGCCAAAATGTCAAATTTCGACCCCCTCTAACTCAGAGAGTCCTTGACCGATCTCGCTGAAAAATTGTTTCTGAACTACTATCCAATAGGACTAACCTTGGTGCAAATTTCATCCCGATCGGAAGACATCGGTTTCAAAAGTTGTGTCAGTTGACACGAAAACCCCCATATGTATATATATTCGATTAGAGTTTTATTCTAGTTCGAGGCCCAAAAATATTTCTATTTATGATATTGTCATAATAGAGTATTTTTAATTTATTGCTTTATTTTTATGTACCTTTTGGTACTAAAAATAAAAAAACAACATTTAACACAAAGTTTAGTACGACTTATCCTACCAACACTATTGTTTGGTTAGGCACTGTTGTTATTGTAAAATAACAGCAACACATATATTAATAGTTACCGACGGTGATTTAATATATACAATTTTTGCTTTAAAAGAGTTATTTTTGTTGGAAAACAGATTTCGGACCTTCATAATAGTACTTCTCATATAACTTGGGAAATATATCAAATATTATGTCTGGTTTGATGTTTGATTGACCAACGATGATTCTCTAAAGTCTGCTGAAGATTCCTTTAGTGGGGATGAAACTGATCAGTACAGACATACTATGAGATAGTAACTTTTTTAAAGCAATAAATTAAAAATACTCTATTATGACAATATCATAAATAGAAATATTTTTGGGCCTCGAACTAGAATAAAACTCTAATCGAATATATATACATATATAAAGGCCGAATAAATACATTTTATTTTTATGTACCTTTTGGTACTAAAAATAAAAAAACAACATTTAACACAAAGTTTAGTACGACTTATCCTACCAACACTATTGTTTGGTTAGGCACTGTTGTTATTGTAAAATAACAGCAACACATATATTAATAGTTACCGACGGTGATTTAATATATACAATTTTTGCTTTAAAAGAGTTATTTTTGTTGGAAAACAGATTTCGGACCTTCATAATAGTACTTCTCATATAACTTGGGAAATATATCAAATATTATGTCTGGTTTGATGTTTGATTGACCAACGATGATTCTCTAAAGTCTGCTGAAGATTCCTTTAGTGGGGATGAAACTGATCAGTACAGACATACTATGAGATAGTAACTTTTTTAAAGCAATAAATTAAAAATACTCTATTATGACAATATCATAAATAGAAATATTTTTGGGCCTCGAACTAGAATAAAACTCTAATCGAATATATATACATATATAAAGGCCGAATAAATACATTTTATTTTTATGTACCTTTTGGTACTAAAAATAAAAAAACAACATTTAACACAAAGTTTAGTACGACTTATCCTACCAACACTATTGTTTGGTTAGGCACTGTTGTTATTGTAAAATAACAGCAACACATATATTAATAGTTACCGACGGTGATTTAATATATACAATTTTTGCTTTAAAAGAGTTATTTTTGTTGGAAAACAGATTTCGGACCTTCATAATAGTACTTCTCATATAACTTGGGAAATATATCAAATATTATGTCTGGTTTGATGTTTGATTGACCAACGATGATTCTCTAAAGTCTGCTGAAGATTCCTTTAGTGGGGATGAAACTGATCAGTACAGACATACTATGAGATAGTAACTTTTTTAAAGCAATAAATTAAAAATACTCTATTATGACAATATCATAAATAGAAATATTTTTGGGCCTCGAACTAGAATAAAACTCTAATCGAATATATATACATATATAAAGGCCGAATAAATACATTTTATTTTTATGTACCTTTTGGTACTAAAAATAAAAAAACAACATTTATTTTGATAAAAATTACAAAAAAAAATATTTCTTGATGAAAAGTACCAAAAAAGTAATTCTGGATAAAAAGTACCAACATCGGGATTTTCTAAATAAAGTTCCGTTTTTTGAGTAATTGTTTCTCTTTCTAAAAATGTAAAATAAATGTTTTCATGAGAAGATCTATTTCGGTACTTTTTTATTTTTTATAAAAAATACAATTTTAGTACTTTCTATAAAAAGTACTTTCTTTTAAAAAATAGTTCTTTTTACAAAAAGTACTATTTGGTGATCTTTTATAAAAGAGTACTATTTTTGTACTTTTTGTACTATTACTATATAGGTACTATTTTTAGTAATTTTTATAAAAAAGTACCATACTTTTTATTAAAAAATACTATTTTGGTACATTTTGTAACAAAGTACTATTTTGGTACAAAAAAATTACTTTTTATTAAAAGTACCAAAATAATACTTTTATAAAAGTATGTGCCTGGATATAATTTTAAAATAATCAATATTAAAATAGTACATTCTGATAAAAATTACCAAAAAAGTATTTCTTTATTAAAAGTACCAAAAAAGTATTTCTTCATAAAAAGTACTAATATAGGACATTTTTAAGTAAAGGTCCATTATTTTGAGTAATTTTTTGTCATTCTAAAAATGTAAAAAAAGGTTTTGCATAAAATGAAATATTAAGGTACTTTTTTGATACTTTTTATAAAAAAGAAATATATTGATACTTTTTATAAAAATTACTTTCTTATAACAAAATATTTATTTTTACAAAAAAGTACTATTTGGTGCTCTTTTATAAAAAAGTACAATTTTGTTACTTTTTATACTACCCAGTAAAAACTTGGTAATAAGTCCCCATTACCGCCTGCATTCTATGTAATGAGGACTTGTTACCTGCTCGATTACTTCTTGTTAACAAATAATGAGTTACCGATAACCTCATATAGAACCGGTTACTTCTTATTAACAAATAATGAGTTACCGATAACCTCATACAGGACCGGTTACTTCGTGTTAACAAATAACGGGTTACTGATAGCCTCATACAGAACCGGTTACTGGTAAATACGATTTAAAATATTTAATAAGTTGTCCAAATAATTTTTTTTTATTAAAATTAAAAAAATGCTAAAGAAAATTTAGAAGAACTTGCACATTTAGCTTAAAAAAAATTAACATTTCTATACTTTTGATAATAAAACTCCGTTAACAGAAATTTAAATTCAGGAATTCTGATTAAAATTGGGAACAGGCAAATTAAAGTTTAGAAAACCAAATTGATATTTAAAAACCTGGATCTAGCTGACACTTGATAGTGATTTATGAGCCTTAATTAGCCTTTACATAACTTCTATTGAAGTGTTCTGAATTTTAATTGGCTTTTTCTAAATTGTAATTGTTTTTCTAGAAATTTTGGGGCGTTTTCCAAATTTTAATTTAACTCATTTGTTTGCCTTGTTGTTTAAAGTATGTTAAAACCGGTTAAAAGGTAAAAAACCATCATAGATAGTATTAAAAACTTACTCACTCTTATATATACTAAAACTTAAGATGGCGTTTAATGCGGTTTTCATGGGCTGAGCAGCAGTCGCTTCTGTGTATTTGTTATTGGTCCTGCCCTAAGCAGCCAAATGTCCCTTTCTACGATATTCCAAGACATATTTTCGGTCCTTGTATTATTTGAATTTTACAATCTAACATTTGGAGAAATGGATATCAACGTAAACATTGGTTCCGTTGGCTTTTCTTAAATTTAGATTGTAGAAATTTTCCCGCTTGGTTGCTCTTGAAATAACCGCGTTTAACATGAACTTTATCATCCTGACGAATAAGCATGAAGCGAACATTTTACTTTTGACGCAAATTTTTGCTGAGGGAAGACGGCCAATTTTTAGGACTAATGTATGCTGCTATTTGGTAGCATTTTTGTAAGGAGTGGGCAACGAGTAATTTTTGGGCTACTGGTAGCTACTTATTTTTAGGACTAATGTATGCTGTTATTTGGTAGCATTTTTGTAAGGAGTGGGTAACGAGTTATTTTTGGGCTACTTGTAGCTCATTATTTGTGGTACTAATGTATGTAGTTTTTCAGTAGCATTCTCGTAAGCGAGTGGGTATGCGGTCATTACTCCAATGACATCGCCATGTTAAAATAATGAGTGTTTCACCAACCTAGTAACTAGATACCACCATCAATTTAAAGGCGAAAACCTCATTACTTGGTAATAGAAGTTTTTACTGGGATATTACTATATAAGTACTTTTTTAGTAATTTTTATAAAAAAAATACCATTTTATTTAAAAAATACTATTTTTCTCCTTCTTATTAAAAAGTATTATGTTGATACTCTTTGTAACAAAGTACCATTTTGATACCAGAAAAGTGCTTTTTATGAAAAAGTACCAAAATATTACTTTTTATAAAAGTATGTGCCTGGATGTATTTTTTAAATAAACTATATTAAAATAGTACATTTTGATATAGATTACCAAAAAAGTATTTCTTGATGAAAAGTACCAAAATCGGGCTTTTTTTTAAATAAAGTTCCATTATTTTGAGTAATTGTTTGTCATTCCAAAAATGTAAAAATACAAATTTGCATAAAAAACTATTTTGGTACTTTTTTGATACTTTTTATAAAATAGTACTATTTTGGTACTTTTTATAAAAAGTACTATTTTATAAAAAATAGTTACTTTTACAAAAAAGCACTATTTGCTGATCTTTTATAAATAGTACTTTGTACTAAAAAGTACTATATTATAAAAAAATACTATTTTGTTCCTTTTTATTAAAAAATACTGTTTTGGTACTTTTATAACAAAGTGCTATTTTATTACCAAAAAAGTATTTTTTATAAAAACTACCAATATAATACTTTTTATAAAAGTATTACCAAAAAAAGTATTTCTTGATTAAAAATACCAAGAAAGTATTTCTTAATGAAAAGTACCAAAATCGGGCTTTTTTGTTATTCTAAAAATGTTGTTTGTCATTCTAAAAATGTAAAAAAAAAAAATTCATAAAAATAATTGTTTGGTCCTTTTTTTGATACTTTTTTTTTATACTATTTTGGTACTTTTTAGAAAAAGTACTTTATTATGAGAAACAGTTATTTTTACAAAAAAGTTATATTTTGTGATCTTTTATAAAATAGTACTATTTTGGTACTGTTTGTACTATTATTATATAAGTACTTTTTTGGATACCAAAAAAGTGCTTTTTATAAAAACTACCAAAATGTATGTGCCTGGATGCGATTTTTTTAAATAAGCAGTATTAAAATAGTACATTTTGATAAAAAGTTCAGAAACATTTTTCTATACGGAAAAATGTCTCAGAATCTGAGAAATTTTCTTTATGGATAAATGTCTCACAATCTGAAAATTTTTCTAAATGGAAATATGTCTCATAGTTTGATATTTTTTCTGTATAGAAAAATTCTCAGATTCTAAGACATTTTCTTAGAATCATACTGAAAATGTCTCAGAATCATACTGAAAAATGATTCAGAATCTCAGAATTTTTTCTATACGGTAAAATGTCTCAGAATCTGAGAATTTTTCTTTAATGGGTCAGAATTTGAGAAATTTTCTAATGTCTTAGAATCTCAGAATCTTTACAGAAAAATGTTTCAGAATCTCAGAATTTTTCTGTACGGGAAAATGTCACAGAATCTTAGAACTTTTCTATACGTCTAAATGTCTCAGAATCTGAGAATTTTTCTATATAGAAAAATCTCAGAATAATACTGAAAAATGATTCAGTATCTGAGAATTTTTCTATACGGAAAAATGTCTCAGAATCTTAGAACTTTTCTATGCGAAAAAATGTCTCAAAATCTGAGAATTTTTCTATATGGAAAAATGTCTCAGATTTAGAGAATTTTTTTTTAATGTCTCAGAATCTAAGAATTTTTTTAATGTCTTAGAATCTTAGAATGTATACAGCAAAATATTTTAGAATCTGAGAATTTTTCTGTGCTGAAATTGTCACAGAATCTAAGAGCTTTTCTATATGGAAAAATGTCTCAGAATCTGAAAATATTTGTATATGGAAATATGTCTCAGAATTTGAGAATTTTTCTATATAGAAAAATGTCTCAGAATCTGAGAATTTTTCTATACAGTAAAATGTCTCAGAATCATACAAAAAAATGATTCAGTATCTGAGAATTTTCGATACTGAAAAATGTCTCAGCGTCTTAGAATTTTTCTATAAGGAATCTTAGAACTTTTCTATACGGAATCTGAAAATTTTTGTATATGGAAATATGTCTCAGAATCTGAGAATTTTGCTATACAGAAAAATGTCTCAGAATCATACTGAAAAATGATTCAGAATCTGAGAATGTTTCTATACGGAAAATGTCTCAGAATCTTAGAATTTTTCTATACGGAAAAATGTCGCAGAATCTATTCGGATCTATACGGAAAAATGTCTCAGAGTGACTATTTAAAGGGGAAAAAATGGTCCCCCTTGAAGAACTTAACCAAACTATAAAAAACTCCATTTAATTTTTTATACTTCTATTAATCAAATGAAACATTTTTATGTCAAAAGAAGTCCTGCATATTGATCTATGGGATTAAAAAAATATTGTTTTTTTTTTTACCCGCCTCCTTTTGTGAGCGTGGATATTAAAAATGTATTCAAATAATGATAGAATTATGTCAATTAAGCGAAAAAACATAGTAAATTAATTTGTTAACATTTACCGCCAGACAAAGGGTGTCCCCCAAAAATTTTTCTATATGAAAAAAATGTGACAGGATCTTTGAAGAAATGAATTGTCAAAATAATTTAATTTTTTTGTTCGTAGCACAGTTTTTGTTTCTTTAATCTTGACGATATCAAGCTTAAATTGAGGCTTTATTGAAAATAATAAGATTTAGTGTGGTTAACTTTTTTAAACGAATTTCTACCTACTGCCCGACTTATGTTGCATGCCACTGTACATACTTTTATTTTTAAATTTAAGTAGTTTTGTTGTTATTTAAAATTTTATAACATTTTTTATTATTTCCTGTGTTTTCTTAAAAATACGTTGTATTTTGTGCTCTTTTGGAATATAGTTGGATTTGAAAATATAATAAAACAGTCCTTGTTTTATTAACACTAACAGGGGAAGTCCTTTCGTTTAAACTAATTTTTAGCGAAGTTGTTGTAAGGGTAATACAGAACTGATTTTCTTTATTTCTTTTAAGTACCCGAAACAAATTTATTTTAAGTTCCCGAATAATTTCACAGTGGAACAACCACTCCATTCCATTCCAAAATCGGAATGGAATAAAACCAAAAGCAAAAGAAAGTTGACATTTTCCGTAACAAACCCCTCAAAGCTTTTTTTTATTTCAGTGCTAGATTTTTTTACACACATTTGAAGTTGGTAAACTTTTGTTAAAATAATTTCTTAAAAACTGTATAAGTGGCGTATACTTAACTTTAAATAACAATCATACGCAACGGTGGTTTATCCCGCAATCAAAGTATGAGTCTATTTTTTTCATTTGTCCATACCCATTTGAAATTTCTTACCCTCCTAAAAGGACCTTCCTAGTATGTTTCAAATGGTATCATCACAAGTCTAGACTTTTTTAAAGGTTTTTGTGTCTTATGTTCATACAACCATAAATACTTATACTTACACTTATACACCTTGTAATATACATTTGTAAATTTTACCTTTTTTATTTTACTTTTTTATGTGTTTTAGCTGTTTGTTTTTGTAGCTATTTATTTAAATTTACAACTTTGTACACGTTGTTTTTCTCTGGTGTCCTGGCTAATAAGGGATTTGATTCTTATCCTGGTTGTACATTTTTTATGCTTTTCTATAAATTTTTATTTGTACAAAGCCTTAAAAACAGAAATAGGAGACATTTTATAACTAAATTAAAAAAAAAAACATTCTTTACAAAAAAATCATTTTGAATTAGAAAATATTTGGGTTACTAGGAAAATACATATTTTCAGAATCTTAAAATTTTTCTGAAAGAAAAAAATTTCTCTAAATCTAAGAACTTTTATAGAAAAAAGTATTTTTTTTTTTCAAAATAAGTACTTTTTTTTATAAAAAGGTACTTTTTTCTAAAAAAGGTACTTTTTCTGAAAAAAGTACTTTAATACTACTACTTTTTTAGAAAAGGTACCTTTTTTTGAAAAAGTACTTTTTTTTGGAAAAAGGTACTTTTTTTTTTAAAAAATATAGTACTTTTTTATGGAAAAAAGTACTTTTTTTTAAAAAAATATACTTTTTTTTAGAACAAAGTACTTTTTTTTTAAAAAAAAAGATACTTTTTTTAGAACAAAGTACTTTTTTTTTGTCTCAGAATCTGGGATTTTTTTTTGGACGGGAAAATATCTTAGAAGCTTCGAATTTTTCTGGACTGTAAAATGTCTAAGAATTTGAGAATTCTATACATGAAAAATTTCTCAGAATCTGAGAATTTTTCTAATCGGGAAAAATATCTCAGATTTTTTTTAAACAGAAAAATGTATCAGAACCTGATTATTTTTCTAGACGGAAAAATGTCTTAAAATCTGAAAAATGTCTTAGAATCAAGGAAATTTTCTAGACGGAAATATGTCTCTGAGTCGGAGAATTCATCTATACGGAAAAATAACTCAGAATCTGAAAGATTTTCTATACGGAAAAATGTCTCAGAGTCTGACAATTTTTTAGACGGATAAATGTTTCAGAATCTGAGGTTTTTTTATAAGGAAAATTTAAAGTACTTTTTTTCTAAAAAAGTAGTATTAAATAAAGTATTTTTTTTAAGAAAAGTACCTGTTTTTAGAAAAAAGTACCATTTTTTAGAAAAAAGTACTTTTTTAGAAAAGTAAATTTTTTTTAGAAAAAAGTATTTTTTTTTTTAGAAAAAAGTATTTTTTTTAGAAAAAAAAGTACTTTTTTTTAGGAAAAAAGTATTTTTTTTTTTTTAAATTATACTTTTTTTAGAACAAAGCTCTTTTTTTTTTTTTAAAAAAGATACTTTTTTTAGAACAAAGTCATTTTTTTCTTAAAAAAGATACTTTTTTTTTAGAACAAAGTACTTTTTTTCTTAAAGAAGATACTTTTTTTAGAACAAAGTACTTTTTTTCTAAAAAAGTAGTAAAAAATTTACTTTTTTAAAAAGTACTTTTTTGTCTAAAAAGTAAATTTTTTCCTAAAAATTACTTTATTTTTTTAAAAAAGAACTATATTTTCTTAAATAATACTTTTTAGGAAAGAAAGTACCATGTTTCTAAATAAGTAGTAGTACTTTTTTTTCCAGAAAAAGTAAGTTTTTGTCTTAAAGGTGAGATAGTACTTTTCTAAAATGGTACTATTTTACAAAAAAGCGTTACTTTTTCTAAAAAACACCTTTTCTCTAAAAAAGTACTTTTTTCTATTTTTCCTAAAAGAGTACTATTTTTTCTAAAAAAGTACTATTTTTTCTAAAAAAGTACTATTTTTTTACCCTCCAACTACAGTATGGGGGTATACTCACTTTGTCATTCCGTGTGTAACGCATCGAAATATCGGTCGGGGACCCCATAAAGTATACATACTATTGATCAGTGAAGTCCGTCCGTCCGTCTGTCCGTCTGTAGTTAACACGGTACAGTCCAAAATAAAAGAGCTAGACTCCTCAAGTTTGGTACGAATATGTCTTATTGTTCTAGACAGGTTAAGTTCGGAAATGGGCAAAATCGGACCAGGGGGAAAAAAGTTCCGCCTTGAAGAACTAAACCAACCTCTGAAAAATATAATTTTTTTACATCGTTTTTTGTCTTTTTTTTTAACAAATGCAACATTTTTATACTACAAGAAGTTCAAAGTCCTGCATTTGGACCCTGAGAATTAGAAACTGTATTTTTTTCGGTCCGCCCCCCCCCCCCCTTTTATGGGCTTAGAAAAAAGAAAAAATTTAAATTATGATAAAGTCAATTTTAAACTTCAATTGTGCGGACGTGTTTTTGGTTTGCTCCACAAAAATCGTTGTTTAAACCGTCAAATTATTATTAAAAATAATAACAAACAAACAAAAATCGCGTAAAGACGATCCTTAATGTTTCTTAAAACAAAAAAAAATAAAACATAAACAAAAAGAAATAAACAAACTTTATTAAAAAATAAAAATAAATATACAAACAGTGAAAAAATAAAGTGAAACAAACAATATGCCTGTTGGGCACTCTCCGCCAACACCGAACTCCTTGTTATTTACAACAATAAAAAACACTCCCGCGCAAAAATTTAGTGATCACTCTACTCTCTCTGCGCATGCATACCATGGAGTATCCAATGCTCTACACCAACAACAACATCTAATAATTTTTTACCCCTACCCCTGTCTTTAACAACACTCCCACTCGCTAAAGTAACATCATCTTTCTCATCAGTTACAACTCAAATACCCACCACTACTACTACTGTAGCAACACTTACCCCACTCTTACCGATTATGTCTACATGTAATTCTTACATTGCCCATAATCCTCTTAATAAAACTCAAGCATTCAAATCGTGTGAGCAAGAGAGTATTATTAATAACAACTCAACAATAAAGAGTGTAAATAAAAAAATTACAAACACCCAACAGTTGGCAATGGTCGCATCAAATGGTGCTATACCAAAGAATTCACAATCGGTAATAAGTAATAATAAAAATTTAACCCCAAAACTATCTGGTAGTACCAATGGTAAAAATATGAGTGATATTGAATCTGCATCCAATTATGGCAATTTAACCCCCAAACCCGTGCAAACAGGAATTGATAAATACATCACTATTTTGAAGAGAAAGCGAAGTCCAAGATCATCAAACACTGTGCGTCCAGCTAAACAAATAAGAGAGCACGATGCTGATACAAATACAGGTAACCGTTTCGCTATATTAGATAGCGAAACAATTGATCCAGCTCCACAAGGTAAGACCTCCAAACCGCCCCCAATATTCCTCAGAGAGCAAAACTCGAATACCCTCATTACTGATATTATCTCGGTAATTGGTGAACACTCATTTCACGTAATCCCTATTAAAAAGGGTAACATTTGCGAAACGAAAATTCAAGTTTATAATGAGGAAAATTTTCGCAAATTAAATTCCCATTTTGAAATTGGGAAAAAAAGTTTTTATACGTATCAGTTGAAAAGTAGTAAAGGTATGCAAGTTGTAATTAAAGGAGTTGACTCCAATGTTGATCCTTCCGATATTCAAAAAAGTGCTTCAGAATGAAGGCTTTAAGATTAAGTCCGTGAGTAATATTAGAAATAGAGAAAGGACACCCCAACCTTTATTCCGCATTGAACTTGAGCCAAATGATATCCGACTAAAAAAAGGCGAAATTCATCCCATTTATAATTTGAAGTATTTAGTCGAAGAGTCGAAGAGC
Organism: Pegoplata infirma; assembly: GCA_963921195.1. Lineage (NCBI taxonomy): Eukaryota > Metazoa > Arthropoda > Insecta > Diptera > Anthomyiidae > Pegoplata > Pegoplata infirma. Next base: position 199,524,035 of record OY992537.1, read on the forward strand.
CCCATAAAAGAAAAGGCCCCGTTCAGTGCCTTAATTGCCAAGAATTTGGTCATACTAAGGCATACTGTATGCACCCCGCCGTGTGTGTAATTTGTGCTGAGTTACACAGTTCAAAAGCGTGCACAAAGTTGAGAACAGACCCATTGTTGAAGAAATGCAGTAATTGTGGCGAAAACCACACTGCTAATTACAGAGGATGTGCCGCATACTCTCTCGAAAAGCGCTTTATTGCCAATAAAAGGCAAACTCACCGGCTAGGTCCACAGTCCGCCCAGGACAATTCGGAACCACACCCCATTAATTTAAATGCCCCAAATATTCCAGAATTCAATCAGAATATTCACTCTTTTGCATCTGTTTTAAGAGGTCGACCCAAAGTTCAAATAACCCCAATACAACCCCAAGTTCAATTTACTCCATTACAACCCCAAGTTCAAAATACGCCACAAGACGCGGGTTCGAATCCTCAACTCAATGCTGAAAATCCTCAGGATCATCCCACTACCCAAAATTTTAATTTTAGTAGACTCGAGGCAACAATTGATATGCTAGTTCAGTCGATATCGAACTTCACGAATACAATGGGAAACATGATGCAAGAGATAGTAAGAATGCAGTCTATGCTATTGCAGGCTGTGTTAAGTAAACCATGAACAGTCTTAAAATATGTTTCTGGAACGCAAACGGCATACGCCAACACAAAGACGAGCTTGATTATTTTCTCAGAAACAAGCAAATAGATATAATGCTTGTTTCTGAGACTCATTTGACTTCTCGAAGTGTTTTCTCTGTACATGGTTACACACTGTATGATACAAAAGACCCAAGAGGAAGGGCATGTGGAGGCTCAGGCATTCTAATTAAAACTCGACTAAAACACCATCTTATGTGTGATCTCTGCGAAGATTACCTCCAAGCGACTACAATACGCGTGGAGGAGTTTAATATGAACCTAGTGATTTCGTCCATTTATGCTCCCCCCAGATTTAAAATAAATGGAAATCAGTTTGACACTTTTTTTAAATCACTAGGATCACGTTTTCTGGCAGCTGGCGACTATAATGCCAAGCATACATTCTGGGGGTCACGCCTCATTACCCCGAGAGGCCGTGTGTTGTTTGATACGATTTCTAAAATGGGTCTGGATGTGGTCTCAAGCGGAGAACCGACATACTGGCCGTCAGATCGTAATAAGATTCCTGATCTTATCGACTTTGGTGTGACTAGAAATATAGAAAGAAATTTCGTTAGCGTGGAATCTTCTTTGGAACTCTCTTCAGACCACACACCCACTATTGTTACTCTCCTTAACCCCCGAGAAATTGTATCCCCCACTGGTGACTTAGCAATCACAGGCAAAGGAACAAATTGGCTAAAATATAAAAAATTTCTCAGTACTCATTGCTCAGAAAACATATCGCTAAGAACACCAGATGAAATTGACCTTTCGCTCAGGAATTTTGAATCCAATCTCAAACTTGCTGCTCGACTTGCTACTAAACCCCCTCGACAATCCAGACAAAACCCAGTTTTTTCTGTTGATGTTGAACGACTCTTAAATGAAAAAAGAAGAGCTCGTAGAGAGTGGCAACTGCACAGATCTCCACAACTCAAATCACGATTGAAGGAATGCACAAATAATTTACGAAGACTACTTGAATCCCAGAGAGTCACATCACTAAACAGATTTTTAGAAAATCTGGAGCCTACATCAAAAACGGATTACTCGTTATGGCGTGCTACCAAGAATTTGAAAAGACCTGTCATATGTAAGCCTCCTTTGCGAAAGCAAAACGGAGGTTGGGCTAGAAATGATACTGAAAAAGTAGATCTGTTTGTTGAACACTTAAAAAATGTTTTCACGCCAAATGAATCAAGTGTTATAGTAGAGTTGCCACCAATTTTACCCCAGCGCAGAGCAGAACCCATCCGGTTTGAGATGCGAGAGGTCGAAAAGGCAGTTGTTGATTTAAACCCCAAAAAGGCATTTGGTATTGATATGATCAGTAACAAAATGCTTTTGGAGTTACCCCGGATAGCATTACGAATAATTCTATTTATTTTTAATGCTATATTACGCCTTGAACATTATCCCCCAGAATGGAAAGTTTCACTCGTTAAAATGATACCCAAGCCAGGCAAAGATCATACAAAAGTTGAATCATATAGACCTATCAGTCTGTTGTCCAGTTTATCCAAACTTTTCGAAAAACTGTTAGTAAACAGATTAACTATAGCTGTAACTCAGAACAACTCTATTCCGGATCATCAGTTTGGATTTAGAAGAAAACATGGAACTATTGAGCAAGTTCACAGACTGGTAAGTGAAATTAGAAGAGCCTATGAAGAAAAAAAGTATTGCTCCGCACTTTTTATTGATGTCTCACAAGCATTCGATAAGGTTTGGCATGAGGGTTTACTCTATAAAATTAAAAATGTGTTACCACCAAATACGCATAAATTACTCGAAAGCTATATAACAAATCGAAAATTTACGATCAAGGAGAACGATTTTGTTAGCACGCCTCATTTTATACAAGCTGGAGTTCCACAAGGTAGTATCTTGGGACCGCTTTTGTATATTCTATACACTTCTGACATGCCAACAAATTCCAATACCCACACTTCCACATTTGCTGACGATACTGCTATTTTAAGCACCCATGACAACCCTCTTGAAGCTACACGAATACTGCAGAGTCACATTCTTCAATTAGAAGAATGGTTACAAAAGTGGAAGATAAAGGTAAATGAGCAAAAATGTGTTCACGTAACTTTCACGTTGAGAAGAGAAACTTGTCCCCACATTCAAATTAATAACCACAATGTACCCCAACATACAAATGTTAAATACCTCGGTATTCATCTTGATCGTCGTCTTACGTGGAAAACACATTTAGATGCAAAATTATCCCAGATGAAATTAAAAACTATTGAAGTTAATTGGCTGATTGGAAGAAACTCTAAACTTAGTTTAGATTGTAAGCTTTTGTTGTACAATTCAATTTTAAAACCAATATGGTGCTACGGCATTCAGCTATGGGGCACTGCGTCATCATCTAATGTGGAGAGAATTCAAAGAAAACAGAACAACATTTTACGAATGATAACATGCGCCCCTTGGTATGTTAGAAATTCCAACATACACAAGGACTTGAATGTTGCTTACGTTAAAGATGAAATTGTAAAACATACTCAAAATTACCTTAGAAAACTGGAAACACATCCAAACTATCTAGCAAGAAATCTACTTAATAATCGTGGCCACCAACGCCTTAGAAGGAGGGTGACTGCAGATTTAGCTAATTAACTGGAAGGAGAGATGCATTTGAGAACATTTATAAACAAATAAATTTAAGAAATATTTGAGAAAATGAAATTTTGTCTGGCACTGGCTGGACTTAATATTAAGAATATTTAGATATAAGATATGAACACTTATTGTTAGTTCACGGAATTAAAGTGAAGATTCAATAAATAAAATATGAAAAAAAAAAAAAAAAAAAAAATGATAAACTTGCATTTCTTTAGTGCAAAAAGCATAAGAATAAATTTTTAAACACATATTCGAAAGGAAATTTGTAATACTCTGAAATACTCTGAATCAAAAATTTTTTTTAGACGAAAAAATCTCTCAAAATCTGAGAATTTTTTATACGAAAAAAAATGTCTCAGAATCTGACAATTTTTCTAGAAGGAAAAATATCTCAGAATCTTATAACTTTTCTAGACGGAAAAATGTTTCAGAATCTGAGAATTTTTCTAGACTGAAAAATGTGTCAGAATCTGAGAATTTTTCTAGACGGAAAAACGTATTAGAATCTGATAATTTTTTTAGACGGGAAAAATGTCTCAGAATCTGAGAATTTTTCTAGTCGGAAAAATGTTTCAGAATCTGAGAATTTTTCTAGACGGAAAAATGTCTCAGAATCTAAAAATTTTTCTAGACGGAAAAATATCTCAGAATCTGAGAATTTTTCTAGACGGAAAAATGTCGCAGAATCTGAGAATTTTTCTAAATGGATAAATGTCTGAGAATTTTTCTAGGCGGAAAAATGTCTCAGAATCTGAGAATTTTTCTAGATGGATAAATATCTGAGAATTTTTCTAGACGGAAAAATGCCTCAAAATCTCAGAATTTTGATAGACAGAAAAGTGTTTCAGAATAAACATATGTACAAATTTTTCTAGACGGAAAAATATCTGAGTCTGAGAATTTTTCTATACCCAAAAATGTCACAGCATCTAAGAGTTTTTTTATTGGGAAAAATTTTTAAGAATTTGGGAATACAATCGAACTATTTTTCTATTGGTAAAAAATATCTTAGAAACTTATCTGTAGGAAAAATGTCAAAAAATTATATATTTTTTTTTATTTTAATATCATTAGGTTGACATTTTACTATTCAGTTTCTTTTTTACTCCTAAAAGTATGCTACATTTTTTAAGGTTATAGTTAAATTTTAAGTTAACAGAACGTTGAATTATGATAAACATCTCAAAAGCTGCTAGTGTTAAGGGTCCTTAAAATTAAAATTTTTAAAAATTAAAATTCTTTATAAATTTTGTCTAATTTCGACAAATTCTTGTTTTTCATAAACCGTCTATCTCTCCTGAGTTGCATGAATAACATTTTTTATATTTATGAATTTTATTTTCAACTTTTTCACAAGAATTACAACTCAACAGAAAAAATTTTACACATAAATTTCTCACCATTCACAACCTGTTATGTATTCTCCTGTCACCATCATAAAAACCATATTGTAACATCTCAACCTTTAACTAAATGCAGTTCAACTATTTTTACTAACTTTTTTTGTGGCTGCCTTCTAACATTTTTTACATTTTGTTTTTTTTTTCTAGCACTCAAAGTTGCAAAAATACTAAGGGTATTCATTTCAGCTTTTTTTCGGTTGTAAAAATGAAAAATTGTAAAAATGTAACTTTTTATTACAACAAACACATGAAAAAAATTTCCACTTAAAAGTTGCAATTTAAACAACCTATATCCAAGTGTAAAATTATCAGAGTAAAAAGTTGCATTTTTCCAATTATTTAAAGCGTTGCCATTCATTACTAGCCAAAGAAAAAGTACCAAGATTTGCAACTGTCATGTCAGTTTTTTCTACCTCGGCAGCCCTTATAGAACATGTGTTTGAAATTTTTCTTAGAAAAAAATATGTATACAAATAATTTTGGTTATAATAATCGAAATTAAGAATTAAACAACAGGAAAAAACTAACAAAATGAGTAAAAAGTGTAATTTATAAGTTAATTGGTTCATTCATCGAATAATTTAATTATTTTTGGAAACTTTCTATCATATTTTTTTTATGTACCTGTTCACATCAATGAGAGTGGAATCTTGCATTTTTCATTTTTCCACTTTTACATTTTCTGAAATGAATACCCTTACTAAAAATAAAAAACAAATAAAATTTATGAGCTAAAAAACTACAAATGAAAATTGGCTGACAAAGAGTCTTGTGACAATTATCGATAACATGACCCCAAAGTGCATGGGGGAAAATACTAGCATGTAGCAATAAATGGTAGTGGTACTACACCGTTTCCTTAATTTCTACAGAAAAAATTCTGTATAGAAAAAATTTTAGATTCTGAGAAATTTTTTTGTTTAGAAAAATTTTCAGATTCTCAGACATTTTTTCAGAATAAGAAAATTTTTAGATTTTGAGACTTTTTTCCGTACACTCAAAAGAAAAAAACTGTAATGTTAGCAAAAAAAGCTTGTAAACCTACAAGAAAATTTGCTGATTTTGAACCCACAATTTTTTTGCTAAAGTTAGCAAAAATGTTTTGCCAATAATTAGTTAACTATTTTTTTTTAACTTAGTTCATACACATCTGAGGACCCCATTGGGTTCGGACCCGATAGGTCCAGACCCCGATGGGCCTAGACCAAGTTGGGTTCCTTAAAAATCGTCATAGTTTTTGATCCAAAATTTGTGTCCGTTTCGCTCTACCTTGCTTAGTTTTTGAGATACGTGATTATAGGGAACCACTGGGGTCTTGAGAATTAAAAAACTCGATAACTTCAAAAATATTACTCGGAGAGCTTTTGACCATTTTGCGGTCTTGTTCTACGTGTTGAGAGCTACAAAAATGCTTTTGGACTTTTTGTTGTGTCGGCAATATTTACCGAGATATGAGCATTTTAAAATTTTCGGGAATGCTAACTTTTTTGGATCCAAAGTTAGGACCCATTAGGTTCCACACATGTGAAGAGAAATGTCGATACTATGGAGAGCCCGAGAACCAAAAATGGCCTCCATTTTGCTCTATCTGGCGGCTTAGTTTCCGAGATAGAGCCATTTTAAGTTTTCTGAAAATAAAAAAAATATTTACCATTTATTTTTGATAATATTAGCAAAAAAGCTTGTAAAAATTTGGTCAACTCTATTTTAAATTTAGCAAAAAAAATTAGCTCAAACTTTGTTAAAAATTGCTAATGCGCTAAATGAAGTTTACAAGATATTTTTGCTAACATGCTAATCTCAACTAAAAATTTGTTAAAAGTTAGCTAACCAGCATTAGCAAAAAAAAATTAGTAAATCTACTAATGTATTATTTTGAGTGTATAGAAAAATTCTGCGTCATTTTTCTGTCCAAAAAAGTTCTCAGAATTTGAGACATTTTTTTCTGTCTAGAAAAATTCTTAGATTCCGAGACATTTTTCCGTCTAAAAACTCTCAGATTCTGAGACATTTTTCCTTCTAGAAAAATTCTCAGATTTTAAGACATTTCTCCGTGTAGAAAAAAAATTAACAGATTTTGACATATTTCTTCGTCTAGAAAAATTCTCAGATGCCAAAAAATTTTTCCGTCTACAAAAATTCTCAGATTCTAAGACATTTTTCCGTCTAGATAAATTCTCAGATTCTGAGAAATTTTTCCGTATAAAAAAATTTTCAAATTCTGAGACATTTTTCTTTATAGAAAAATTATTAGTTTCTGAGACATTTTTCCGTCTAATTAAGTTCTCAGATTCTGATACATTTTTCCGTCTAGAAAAATTCTAAGATTCTGAGACATTTTTTCGTATAGAGAAATTCATAGATTTTGAGACATTTTTCCCATTGACATATTTTTGCTTGTAGAAAAATTCTGAAATTTTGCGTGTAGAAAAATATTTCAGATTTTGGGTCGTATTTTGTTTATGAATTAAAATGCTTTTCACATTTGTTTTCAAATGTTACTAATTATATTTATTATTTAACTAGCTATACCCGGTCCGCGTTGCTGGCCCTAAGAAAAAAACTCTTTTATATTGCATCTTAATTTAAATATAGTGTCGGACAAAATGAAAGCACTGGTCCGGGTCCAGCTAGTAACCTTTGGTTCCACCGTCGGTTAGCACTATCTATAGAGAAATCTCAACAAAATCGGTTCAGCCGTTTTTGAGTGATTTCGAACAGGCAGACATAACGTTATGTATAGTACAAAAGGGGGGTGTCATTTAACGAATTTTTATCGAATCTCGATAGTCTAAATAAAGTTACATGCTGCCATCGGCGTATACAGGGGGGGGGCCCAACAACAACAACAAAAAAATATTTTTTTTATATGTATTGGAAAACACGAATCTCACGAAAAAAACAACAAAAATTTTTTTGTTGTTGTTGTTGGGCCCTGAAAAAACAGTCCTGCATACGCCGTTGCATGCTGCATCCTCGATTAGTACTATCTGTGCTGCAAATTTCATTGACATCAGTTTTGCCGTTTTTGTGTGATGGCGCAACAGGAGGAAATAACTTTTTATTTATGAAAAACGGGAGTTACATTTTATGCCCTTTTGCCAAATCGCGCTCTACATATGACCTACAGTTCCCCCTCGGTTAGTTCAATCAATAGTGACAGATTCGGCTTATCCGTTTTTGCGTGATTTCAAAACAGGCAGATATAACGTTCAGTATAAAACAAAGGGGTGTGGCAATTTACGCCTCTTTGTTCAATCGTGGTCAGTATAGTACAAAGGGCGTTGCAATTTTGATCCCTTTTTCCAATAACGATCTTATATGGCCTACATATGCACTTGGTTAGCACTGTATGTAGTGAAAATGTCAAGAGAATCGGTTCAGCTGTTTTTGCGTGATTGCGAAACAGGCAGACAACGTCCAGTATAGTACAAAGGGGCGTGGCACTTTACGCCCCTTTTTCCAATCGTAGTATAACATGGCCTATAGTTCCGCACTCGGTTAACACTATCAGTGCTGAAAATTTAATTAAAATCTATTCAACAGTTTTTGCGTTATTGCGGAGCATGCAGAAATAACATTCAATTCAATACAAAGAAGCATGGCATTTTACGCCCATTTGTCCGATCACTCTCTAATTTGGCACATAGTTAGTACTTGGTTAGTACTATCGTTGGTTTAAATTTCATCAAAATCGATCCGTCCGTTTTTTATATACAGATGTCATTAGTGGTGCAATGTAAAAATTCGATTTTTACCAGCCCTTCGCCCACAGGAAAAAAAAGCATAGCATTTTACGCCTATTTGTCCGATCACGCTCTAATTTGGCATATAGTTAGTACTCTGTTAATACTATCTTTGGTTTAAGTTTCATTAAAATCGGTCCTTCCGTTTTTTATATATAGATGTCATTAGTGGTGCAATGTAAAAATTCGATTTTGCCACGCCTTTCCGCCCACAGACACAAAATCAAAAATCCGACTTGACAGTGTTACTCGCCAGGCTATTCTGAATATTCCCTGAAAATTTCATGAAGATCGGTCCAGCCGTTTTCGAGTCCATACGGAACATACAATACATACCCACATACATACACACATCCATTTTTATATATATAGATAGATAGATTGCATATCTTTTATATATTTATATTTAGCACGTTTGTAGCATACTTTTAGGCAGTTTTGTAACTTTTCCTAAATTTTCAGTTTCTGAGATTTTCCTACGATTCTGTGATACTTTCTCAAATTTTAAAACATTTTTCCGTCTAAAAAAATTCTCAGATTCTGAGAAAATTTTCCATCTAGAAAAATTTTCAAATTGTGAGACATTTTTCCGTCTAGAAAACTCTCAGATTCTAAGACATTTTTCCTGTATAGAAAATTTCACAGATTCTGAAACATTTTTTCGTATAGAAAAATTCTCCGATTCTGTAACATTTTTCCTTCTAGAAAAATTCTCCGATTCTGAAATATTTTTCCTTCTAGAAAATTTTCAGATTCTGAGACTTTTGTCCGTCTAGAAAAATTTTCACATTCTGAGACATTTTTCCGGCTAGAAAAATTATCAGAATCTGAGATACACACAAAAAGTTGTTGGCTAAAAATTTTCAATTAAATCTATTGATCAACAAAATTTAATTGAGTCAATTTAAATGAGTCAATCAATGTTTTGATTGAAATTTTTTTCAACATACTAAATTTTTTTTCGGTTTTATTTATTTGAATAGAATAATTCAAAAATATACAAAATAATCGGGTTTTACTTTTTTTTATTGTTTGGAACATATAGGAAAGCAAAAAAGATGAATTTTTTGTTAATTTTGTCATAACCTTACAATTCATTTGTTAAATCAATCATTATTTTGAATGACTTTAAATAAAAAATTGATCAAATTTTTGATCAAAATCGAAAAAATGTTTGATTGAAAAAATTTTCAATCAATCACCTACAATTTGATGATTGGTATAACAATTTTCTTAATTGGAGGAATTTCAATAAAAAAATTGATTGAATCCGCGTTTTTGTTGATTGAAATTCGTTTCAATTTTTTTCTGAGTAGTTTTCCGTCTAGAAAAGTTTTTAGATTCTGAGACATTTTGCCGTATAGAAAAATTTCAGATTCTGAGACTTTTTTTTCCTATTGACACATTTTTGATTATAGATACATTCTTAAATTTTGAGAAATTTTTCGTGAATAAAAATATTTCAGATTTTGTGACGTAATTTGAATATAAATTTAAATGCTTTTCACATTACAGTTTAAATTTTACTAATTATATTTATTTTTTATTGCAAATCTTGTATATATTTATTTTTAATAATTTTGTAGCATACTTTTAGGCAGTTTTCCAATTTTTCCAAAATTTTCACTTTCTGAGAAATTTTTTTACGATTCTGTGATACTTTCTCAAATTTTAAAAGATTTTGGCGTCTATAAAAATTCTGAGAAATTTTTTCGTATAGAAAAATTTTCAGATTCTGATGTATTTTTGAGTCTAGAAAAATTTTCAGATCCTGAGACATTTTTCCTGTATAGAAAAATTCTTAGATTCTGAGACATTTTTCCGTATAGAAAAACTGTTAGATTCTTAGACATTTTTCCCGTACAGAAAAATTCTCAGGTCCTAAGACATTTTTCCGTAAGAAAATTTTTTTTTAGAAACTTTCTTAGATTTTTAAAAATTTTGCTGTAAAGAACAAAATTTTCGCATTCTGAGACGTATTTTGTATAAAATAAAATATCGTAGCATACTTTCGAGTAAACTTTGATATAAATAATTTTTTTTTTTAATTATACAGAAAAAAAAAATAATTGCCAATGAACAAAATTCATAGTATTTATGAACAAATACATAAAAATTATAAACTCTTTCAGTAAATTTTTTAACTGTTTCATAGTATTTATGAACAAATGTTAAAAAGTTCTTAGGTTTCACATATTATAATTTATTCATAAATTCTATGAAAAAGTTTATAAGTATTATGAAAAATTTAATAAATTTTATGAATTTGTTCATAAATATTATGAAAGTCGTTCATTGGATTTTTTTGTGTGTATATTTATTATTGCTTATCTTGTACATATTTATTTAAAAAAAATTGTGTAGCATACTTTTAGGAAGTGTTCTAACTTTTACAAAATTCTTGTACATATTTATTTTTTAAGAATTTTGTAGCATACTTTTAGGAAGGGTTCTAACTTTTACAAAATTCTTAGATTTTGAGACATTTTTCTAAGATTCAGATTTTGAGACATTTAATTTATTGAAATTTTTTTTTTCAGATTCTAAGACATATTTTTGGATAGAAATGGTGCATTTAGCACAGCTATGTGGTTAAAACCCAGAGAGTTTATACATAAAAAAATTTCTTGTGTTATTTTTGAACAAACATATTATAAGTCAAGAATGGGGGAAAACACTCTTTTTAGAATAGTGTGAAAAAATACATTTATCTTTCAAACAATCACATAAAAAAACACTTTCAAAAAGAAACTTACTTACGAAGTATTTTTTTTTTTCATTTGAAATAATTGTAACATAAATAATTGACATTTTAAGATTTTCTAAAAATAATTTTTACTTTAAAAATTTTTTTTTTTTTCAATTTTAAATTTATTTATTTTCTTTTAAATTTATCATTCTTTCTCTGCTAGTCTTTTATTTATTAACCTTTTTTTCTGCTGCTTCTACTGCTGCTAATGTTGTTGCTTCTAAAAGTATGCATTACACAAATTATTTTTAATGTATTTTTTAACGCACATCATAAATTATTTTATTTGTTGTCTTCTCGTTCGTCTCTTAAAACACTTCACTTGATATCCTCATTTTAAACTTAAACCTCTTCTTATCCTTAGTCTTTGCTACTGCTGCTGCTGTTTGTTGTCTGTCTTACTAAGGAAGAAATAAAAAAAAACCTGAAACGTTACATTTTTTTAAATCCTACATGTCATTATTTGTATTCCCACTCGACACTAAACGTTGTTGCTTGTTTATTTTTTGAACAGAAGGGGGAAATATTATTTTTTGACATTTTACAGTCTTGTGTCATTATATTAAAAAAAATATTTAAACAACATGAAAAAAAACAGTTATAATATTTTGCTGCAGTAAAATATTGTTTAACTGTTTCTGTTTTTTTAAGGTTACAAACAACTGGAAGGATATTACAAATTGTGGAACATTTTTTTCATTTTCTAAATTTAGAATTTCTTTATTATTGAATGTTAGAAACTCAGGTTGAAATATAGAACTTTGTTGCTGGTTTTAAATTTAGATTTTTTATTATGAAATTTATGGTGTGTGTTGTCAGTTTATGAAATTTACAAAAAAAATAAAAGAGATCCTAAAAGTATGCTATATTTTTTTTATATTTTATGCACCCTAATGTAGGCAACAGAGATTTTTAATTCTAGTTTGAGCGCACTACAAAATTTATAATGATTCTTTTTTAAGGTTTCAAACAACTGGAAGGATATAAAAAATTGTAGATTTTTTTTTTATTTTCTAAATTTAGATTTTTTTATTATTGAATGTAAGAAACTCAGGTTGAAATACAAGATTTTGTTGTTAGTTTTTGTTTTAAATTTAGATTTTGTATTATGAAATTTATGGTTTCTGTTGTCAGTTTAAGAAATATACAAAAAAAAAAAATCCTAAAAGTATGCAATAATTTTTTTATATTTATTACACCCTAATGTAGGCAACAAATATTTTTAATTTTAGTTTTAGCGCCAAAATTTATAATGATTTTTGCATTTAATTAATACAATTTATAATTATTTAAATAAATTTTTTGTATCCACGCCCATAAAAGGGGCGGGCAAAAAAAAATTTTTTTAGTCCACTAGGTGCAAATGTAGGACTTTGACCTTCTGACATAAAAATATTGCATTAGTTTGACAAGTGGCGTTTTTCAGAGGTTGGTTTAGTTCTTCAAGGGGGAACTTTTTTCCCTCCTGGTCTGATAAATGTGTAAAAAAGTTTGAATTAAGAAAAAAAATTACTGAACAAATTTTAATAAAAAACAAGTAAAAGTGTTAAATTAAGCTGGGCCGAAACCTTTATATTTTCAAAATGTAAAAAAAACGGCGTATTTTTTTTTTGGGGAGGGCAGGTCGGTAGCAGACGCTGGAGGAAGATGTAAGACCTTTAAAATGTGCCCTTCTCTTTGATCTTATTCTGCTGGAGGATCCTACATGTCAAATTTAGAGATTCTAGGGCCTTTATTTCAGTAGTTTAAAAAAGTACAAATTTTACCATTTTGCCGCTTTAAAATTGAATTTTTTTAAAAAATGTTTCGTTCAGATTTTTTTTTCATCTGGTGGATCCCAATATTTAAAATTTCAAGTTATTAATACCGTTACTTTAGTAAATCAAAAATGTACCTTAGTACAATGTTTGCCCATTTTAACCCTCCACATTCTAAAAATCCAGTTTTTATGACCATTATTTGAGGAGATCGAAAAAGTACCAAAGTGCACTTTTATACCATTTTAGAATCGAAATTTTTTAAAAAAGTACTTTGTTTTTTTACGCTGGATGATCTGACATTTCAAATTTCAAGTTTCTTAACAATTATTTCAGGAAATAAAAAAAGTACGAAAGTACAATTTTTAGCCCTTTTTGCATTTTAAATAATTTTTGTTGGAAACGAAACTTTCTAAAAAGTACCAGAGAACAATTTGTTACCACGCTTAACCTGCTACAAAATCAGATATTCCTAAAAGTCTTCTTTTAGAATGTTTTTTTACGATGGAGGATCTTACATTTCAAACCCATAGTTTTTATGACCATATTTTCAAAAGATCAAAAAAGTACCAAAGTACACTTTGGTACTTTTTCGATCTTTTGAAATGATGGTCATAAAAACTTGATTTTTAGAATGAAGAGGGTTAAAAAAATGCACTTAGGTACTTTTTTGATTTACTTGTACCAAAGTTCACTTTAATACCCTCTTTGAATTAAAATGTTCTAAATAATACTTTGTTTTTGTCGCTGGACGAACTGGCGTTCCAAACTACAAGTTTCTTAACAATTATTTCAGGAGATAAAAAAAGTACCAAAGTAAAATTTGTAGCCCTTTTTGGATTTTAATCCAACATTTTTTATCGATTCGAAACTTTCTGAAAAATACCAGAGAACAATTTGAAGCCAGGTTTTACATTCTTTAAATCAGATATTCCTAAAAGTCTTCTTTTATCTTTGTTCCGATGGATGATCCTACATTTTAAAGTATCAAAAAAGTACCAAAGTACACTTTTTTACCCTCTCAGCATCAAAACATTCTAAAAAGAACTTTTCTCTGAATGTTTTTTTTTCGCTGTATGATCTGACATTCCAAATTAAGTTTCGGAACAACTATTTCAGGAGACAGAAAAAGCACCAAAGAATAATTTTTAACCATTTTTACATGTAAATCCGAATTTTTATTCAAGAAGAAGAAAAAGTACCAAAGTAAAACTTAAACCCCTTTTGCATTTTAATCAAAATTTTTGTTCGAATCGAAGCTTTCGTAAAAGTACTAGAGACCAATTTATTACCACGTTTAACCTTCTACAAAATCAGATATTTCTAAAAGTCTTCTTTCAGAATGTTTTGTTCCGATGGAGGATTCTACATTTCTAAAACCTAGTTTTTATGACCATTATTTTAAAAGATTAAAAAAAGTACCAAACTACACTCTAAGCATCAAAACTTTAGAAAAAGTACTTTAAACAGAATGTTTTTTTTACTGGATGATTTGACATTCCAAATTTCAGGTTTCGGAACAATTATTTCAGGAAATAGACAAAGAAAGAAAAAGTACCAAAATATATAATTTTTAATTTTTTACATTTTAATCAGAGTTTTTTACCCTTTTTAACAAATTTTCAAAAATACCTCTTGGCAAATTTTCAAAAGTACCTCTTTGCAAATTTTCAAAAAGAGCTTTATTTCAGAATTTTTTTTTTTTTTGGTGTGCCGAGGATCCCAGATTATAAATTTTAAGTTTGTATGACCATCAGGAAATAAAAAAATATACGAATTCACGATTTTACTCATTTTTCTTAACTAAGAATCGGATTTTCTAAAAAGTACTTCTTTGCTAAATGTTTTTTGGAGTTTTTAATCCTCCTAGAATCGGAATTGTTTTTTTACAGAATGTGTTGTTCCGATTAAGTATTCTATATTCCGAAAATCATTATTTCAAAAGATCAAAAAAGTACCAAAGTACACTTTTTTACCCCCTTAGATCAAAACTTTCTAAAATGTACTTTTGTTTGATTTTTTTTTCGCTGGATGATCTGACATTCAAAATTTCAATTTTCTGAACAATTGTTTCAGGAGATAAAAAAAAGTACCAAAGTACAATTTTTTACCCTTTTTACATTTTAATCAAAATTTTTACCCTTTTAACAAATTTTTAAAAGTACCTCTTAACAAATTTTTAAAAAAGAGCTTTTTTCACATGTTTTTTCATGAAAAGGATCCAAAACTTTTAAATTTTAAGTTTTTATAACCATTATTTCCGGAAATAAAAAAGTACCAGAGTAGACGATTTTACTTTTTTATACCCTCCACTCTAGTGATAGAGGGTATATATAACTTTGTCATTCCGTTTGTAACTCATCGAAATATCGGTCTGGGACCCCATAAAGTATATATATTCATGATCCCCGATCGATTTTAAGACATTCTAGCGATGTCCGTCTGTCTGTGGAAATGGTGATCACGGCCAAAATATTACACGTAGATGACTGAAACTTAACATATTTATTGGAAGTTCTCCCGAGAAGTATGGTATTGCATTTGAGCGATATCGGTTCAGCGGTTCAAAAGTTATGAACAAAAATGTATGGACACCTAAAAAATTTTAGTACATTCAACATAACCTAAAAATACAAAATGCTTTAATTCGGCTGCTGGTTGACTTATGTGAACATATTTGAACACCAAATGGTATTTAAACAAGTACAAACATATTTTTTGAAAAAAAAAAGAAAAAAATCGCGGATTTTTTTTACCAAATTTTTTTTTGTGAAAATTTTTTTCAAAAAAAAAATTTTTTTTCAAAAGTAATTTCCTTTTAAATAAAGTTTTTGCAATAATCTTTGAGAAATTGTGGAGGGTATCACTACATTCGGCAAGGCCGAATTTAACTTTTTTACTTGTTTTTTTCTACCTTAGAATTATATTTTCTAAAAAGTACTTCTTTGAATTAGAATCAGTCTTTTTATAAAATATATTGTTCCGATGAAAAATCCTGCACTCCGAAAATCATGATTGTATGACCATTATTTTAGGAAATCGAAAAAGTACCAAAGTACATTTGTTTACCCTTTTAGAATCGAAACTTTCTGAAACGTACTTTTTGCCAGAATGATTTTTTTTTATATTTCTGGAGTTAGAAAAGTACCAAAGTACAATTTTTTACCCCATTTAAATCAGAACTTCCAAAAAGTACTTTTTTCAGAAAGTTTTTTTCTTCGAAAGGGGTTCAAGTTTTTATGACCATTATTTCGGGAAACAAATAAGCACCAGAGTACACTATTTTACCCCTTGTTGTATCCTTAGAATTGAAATTTCTAAAAAGTACTTTTTTGCAGAGTGTTTTTTTTCAGTTTTTTTTTGTGGGATCCTTAACGTTAAATTATAAGTTTTAAAGCCATTAGTTCAAGATTATTATTTTAATTTTCCCAGCCTAAGAGGATCTTTTTTCCGGAAGGTAAATTTATATTCCAAATTTCCACTCTTTTTTTCATTCCCTTAGAATCTCCAAAATCCTAGAAAAAGTGGATTTATTTTCCGGAAGGTTAATCCACATCCCAAATTTCAAGTCTCTGGTTTCGGCTGTGCTTCTATCGCCTTACTCCTTTATGTATGGGGCATTCCATGTCAAATCGGACACTTTGAAAAAATTTATTTTTAGATTTTCCCAATTTGGTTACAGTTTTTAGTATCCTTCGAAAACTCCTTCGTGGTAAATTTTCAGATTTTTTTGATGACCCGTTCAAAAGATATCGAATTTGTAAAAATTGGTAGTGTGTTCCTTTACTCAAACTTCTTTTACTCATAACTTCTTCAATAATGGTCCAAATTTCGTTTTTTTTTAAAAATTTTTGTTTTTTACGTACTTTATCAAAAAAAATCCAAAAAAAATCTTAAAAGCGCTCTAGTATGCGATTTTTAAGTTTTCAAATTTAAATCTCATTTGTGAAAATTTTTGTACTCTTCGATTTTTTTAAAATTTTTTTGTGTAAAACTTCTATCGATTCTACAAATTTTTTGCCCGTGAGGATCGTGGGATAACGATTATTACTATTTTTTTAAATTTTTTGAAAAAATTTTATTGTAATTTTCCAGTTTTAAAATCATTTCTACTGCTCCAATGGTGCGTCATAGAGGGATCATTTATAAGACCGACCCCCATTAATTTTTACGTCTTCACATTTCTTTGGAACAAACTAATACCCTATCTCCAATTTCTAAGGGGGCTCCCACACAAGACGACATTTTTTAATATTTGCTCCAACCGCTCTAACTGCCCTAATAGTGCCCTTAGAGCAACAAAATGTATGACCGACCCACAATATTTTTTGAGTCCAAACATTTTCTCTGAACACATCTACCCTCTATCTTTAAATGTTAAGGCGGTCCCCATACATTTTTTTTACTTTTTGTAAATTTGTTTTATTTAATCAGCTTCTACCGGTCCAATGGTGCGTCCGGGAGGGGTCGTTAGTGAGACCGACCACCATTTATTTTTACCCTTCAACATTTTTTTTCAAAAAATTTAAAAAAATAATAATAATTGTTATCCCACGATCCTCCTGGGCAAAAAATTTGTAGAATCGATTGAGGTTTTACACCAAAAAATTTCAAAAAAATCGAAGAGTACAAACATTTTAAAAATGAGATTTAAATTTTAAAACTTAAAAATCGCATATTAGAGCGCTTTTAAGAATTTTTTGGTATTTTTTTAAAAATTACGTAAAAAACAAAAAATTTTTAAAAAAAAATTGAAATTTGGACCATTATTGAAGAAGTTATGAGTAAAAGAAGTTTGAGTAAAGCAACAAACTACCAATTTTTAAAAATTCGATATCGTTTGAACGGGTCATCAAAAAAATCTGAAAATTTACCACGAAGGAGCTTTCGAAGAGTACTAAAAACTATAAACAAATTGGGAAAATTAAAAAAAAAATTTTAAGTGTCCGATTTGACATGGAATGCCTTATATATTAAATGTCTTAAATTTATGTTCAAACTGTAGCCTACTTTAAGTTGTCAACACTTTCAAAACATATTTATTTTATTTTGTAAAACACACAAAGTCCATACACAAATACCTATTATTTATGTAACTATTCCTGTCATTATTGTCTAATTTCTATTGCATACTTTTAGGAACAAATTTATATAATAAAATGCTATTGACATTTCTATTCATAATTTTCTTACAAAAGAAATATATTTTATTGCATATTTTGTAAAAATTTATTCTTAATAATTTTGTAGTATACTTTTAGGAAGTTTTTTATTTTATACATAAAACTCTTAACTTTCAAAGCTTACTTGTGTAATTTATTTTGCAAATTTGCATTCAAAAAATTATATATCAAGAATATAAAATCCTCTTAAATGCTTTACAAAATTTAATAATTGAAAATCCTATTATATAAATAATAATAATAAAAAAAATCCTCATTCATTCATCATCATTCACCTACACATATAATTTGATTTTAACCGGTACCATCAACTCCTTCCTTGTCTTCATCACCCAAATCAAACTGATATATGGAAACTAGAAAGAAAAAAAAAATGGGGGAAAACTTCAAACACACACGTTATCCCTTTAGATCCTCATCAAAACCATACTGGTTGTTAGACATAAAATACATAATTTATTTATCAAAAAATATATAAAAAAAATTTTATTGAAAATAAAAGAGAACATTGTAAAACAAAGTAAATATACACACCAAATTTATGTATATTTTCTGCTGCAATGCATTTTATAATGTTACAAAATTAAACAAATACTACACACACACTCAAAGTAGGAAACGGAAGTATGGTAGAATGGGGCAAAATGGGGTTGCTTGACTGTATAAATGTAGCAAAGGAATAAAATGTAACGCAATATTTTAACGTGAATGTTGTATGTAAAATGAATTAGTTACGTGCAGTGTTATAGTTGAAACGTGCACACTAATACTAACACAAAGTGAAAAACACATACACAAAAACAGGAAGCATGGTATAAAATTAACAAACACAAACATATTTAAGGCCCTAAAAATGTGTGGCGTTTTCTAAGAAAACTAAAAACTTAAATAAATTAAAGTAAATTTAATTTTAAAAAAAGCTCCTAAAAGTAGGCAACAAAATTAATTACATCATTTAACCTAAAAGTAGGCAATATTTTTTGATTTAATGTTTATTAACGATAGAAAAACTTTTCTCTAGTAAAAATGACTCAGAATTTTAGGCCCTAAAAATGTGTGGCGTTTTCTAAGAAACTTTTTCTATAATTTAAATTTAATGTAAAAAAAACTCAAAATATTAGGCAACAAAATTAATTTCATAATTGAACCTAAAAGTAGGCAGTGTTTTCTGATTTAAATATTATAAAATTTCTCAGAATCTGATAATTTTATCAAGGAAAATGTCTCAGAATTTAAGGGCCTAAAAATGTGTGGCGTTTTCTAAGAAACTTTTTCTAGAAATTTCTTTTAATTAAAAGCTCCAAAAAGTAGGCAACAAAATAATTACCCTAAAAGTTGGTAGTATTTTCTGATTTAAATATTATTAACGATGGAAAAACTTCTTAGAATCTAAAAACCTTAAAGTAGACAGTATTTTCTGATTTTAAGATTATACACGATCGAAAAATTTTTCAGAATCTGAAAATTTTATCTAGGAAAAATGTCTAAGAATTTAAGGCCCTAAAAATGTGTGGCGTTTACTAAGAAGCTTTTTCTAGAAATTAAATTTTATTTAAAAAAAGCTCCAAAAAGTAGGCAACAAAATTAATTACATAATTTATCCTAAAAGTAGGCAATATTTTTTTGTTTAAAGATTATTAACGATATAACCATTTCTCAGAGTCTGAAAATTTTATTTAGGAAAAATGTCTCAGAATAAATGTAGGCTGTATTTTCTGATTTAAAGATTATTAACGATAGAAAAATTTCTAAGAATCTGAAATTTTTATCTAGAAAAAATGTCTCAGAATTTAAGGCCCTAAAAATGTATGGCGTTTTCTAGGAAACATTTTCTTTAAAGTAAATTTAATTTCAAAAAATCTCCTAAAAGTAGGCAACAAAATTAATTACATAATTTAACCTAAAAGTAGGCAGTAATTTCTGATTTAATGATTATAAACGATAGAAAATTTTCTCAGAATCTAAAAACTTTCTCTAGAAATGTCTCAGAATTTAAGGCCCTACACTAAAAAAAAAATATTGTAAAATGACAAGAAAAATGTGTAACTTTTTTTTTGCTACCTCCTATTTTGAAGAATTCCTTGTAATTTTACAACTTTTTTACCAATAATACTGTAATTTGACATGCTTTTTGCCAATAAAATTTTAAATTTCCAATTTTTTTGACGCGATAAAACTTACAAGTAGGTTTCGTAACTAGATTTTTTGCTACCTCCTATTTTGCGAGAATTTCTTGTAAAAATTATGAGCTTTTTTGAAATTTTACAAGCATTTCACCAATAAAATTGTAAAATTACAACTTTTTTAGCTCAATAAAACTTACAAGGAATACTTGTAAATTTACCAGATTTTTTTGTAGAAAACCTTGGAAATTTGTAAAATTACAAAAAAAATTGTAAAAATACAAAAAAAAATTTTAAAATTACAAAAAAAATTATAAAATTACAAAAAAAATTGTAAAATTACAAAAAAAAAAATTTTAAATTCAACAAAAAAAATTGTAAAATTACAAAGAAATGTAAAATTACAAAAAAAAAATTGCAAAATTACAAAAAAAATTGTAAAATTACAAAAAAAATGTAAAATTACAAAAAAATTGTAAAACTACAAAAAAATTGTAAAACTACAAAAAAAAATGTAAAATTACAAAAAAAATTGTAAAATTACAAAAAAAATTTAAAATTAAAAAAAAAATTGTAAAATTACAAAAAATTTAAATTTCGATCTAAAATTTTTTTGTTAAAAAACAAGGATAATAGTTAAATATTGGTAAAATGGGATTACGAGATTTTCTAGTAATTTGACTGGATTTTTTTTGTGTGTAAAAATGTGTGGCGTTTTCTTAGAATCTTTTTCTATAGAAATTAAATTTAATTTAAAAAAAGCTCCTAAAAGTAGGCAATAAAATTAATTAAATTTAACCTAAAAGTAGGCAGTATTTTTTTATTTAAAGATTATTAACGATAGAAAAATTTCTCAGAATCGGAAAATTTTATCCAGGAAAAATGTCTCAGAATCTTAAAACTTTTCTGTAAGAATGACGAATGACGTTCGTATATAGAAACTTTTTCTATAGAAATTAAATTTAATTTAAAAAAGCTCCTAAAAGTAGGCAATAAAATTTATTACATAATTTAACCTAAAAGTAGGCAGTATTTTTTGATTTAAATTTTATTTAAAGATTATTAACGATAGAAAAATTTCTCAGAATCGGAAAATTTTATCCAGGAAAAATGTCTCAGAATCTTAAAACTTTTCTGTAAGAATGACGAATGACGTTCGTATATAGAAACTTTTTCTATAGAAATTAAATTTAATTTAAAAAAGCCCCTAAAAGTAGGCAATAAAATTTATTACATAATTTAACCTAAAAGTAGGCAGTATTTTTTGATTTAAAGATTATTAACGATAGAAAAATTTCTCAGAGTCTAAAAATTTTATCTAGGAAAAATGTCTTAGAATCTGAAAACTTTTCTGTAAGAATGACGAATGACGTTCGTATATAGAACCTGTGGGTAAAATTTCTAAATATGGCCTTTTTTTAAATGTGTAGTTTGCTGGAAAATCCTACTTGTCAAATTTTTTGATTCTGGGGTTTTTAAGTTCAATACTTAAAAAAAAATTACCAAATTCTCTCTTCAGGTTGTAAGTGGCTGCTGACGTTTTACGTCAACACACGAAGACTCTGAGGTCCATTGTGATCTCTTTACATTTCTCAGAATATAAATTTCAAAAAACTGCTTTTATCAGAATGTTTTTTTTTAAGATCCTAGATATAAAAATTCAAGTTTTAAGGAAATCCAAAAAAGTACAAAAGTAATTTTTTTATCCCCTTTTATCCTTTCAAAAAGAACTTTTGTTAAAATCTTGTTTCCGCTGGATGATCATTTGTTCCAAATTTTAAGTACCTAAAATTATTATTTAGGGTGATCAAAAAGTAATAAAGTACTATTTTTTGTCCCATTAAAATCGGAATGTACTTTATTTAAAAGGTACTTTATTTAAAAGGTACTTTATTTTAAAGGTACTTTATTTAAAAGGTACTTTATTTAAAAGGTACTTTTTTTTAAATGTACTTTATTTAAAAGGTACTTTTTTTAAAAGGTACTATATTTAAAAGGTACTTTATTTAAAAGGTACTTTATTTAAAAGGTACTTTTTTTATTTTAAAGGTACTTTTTTATTTAAAAGGTACTTTTTTATTTAAAAGGTACTTTTTTAATTAAAAGGTACTTTTTTATTTAAAAGGTACTTTATTTAAAAGGTACTTTTTTATTTAAAAGGTACTTTATTTAAAATGTACTTTATTTAAAAGGTAATTTATTTAAAAGGTACTTTATTTAAAAGGTACTTTATTTAAAAGGTACTTTATTTAAAAGGTAATTTATTTAATTTTTTTTTACTAGATAAACCTAATTTAAAATTTTAAGTTTCTATGACCTTTATTTCAGGAGGAATAGAAACTTTCCCAAATTTCGTTAGAGAATTCTACAAACCAAATTTTTAGAGTTAATATTAAATAAAAAAAAGTACCAAAATACAAATTTTCCCCATTTGATCCCATTCAAATCGAAATTTCCAGAAAGCACTTTTATTTAAGACTATTTTTTCCTCTGAAGGATACTGCATTTCAAATTTCTAGTTTCTAGTACCATTATTACAATAGATAGAAAAAGTACCAAAGTAGAATTTTTACAATTTTTTGCCTCCTTAGAACACGTTTTATTGGTGTTCTAAAGGGATGTTTTAAAAAGGACCAAAATGACCCCTAAAAATGGGAGATAGAGGGTTAATATATTTTAAGAAAAGAACCGCCATTCGATTTCACTAAAGACGCCTTCAAACATTTTTTGCTTCAGAATTAGTTTAATGCTTTTTCTTCTTTTTCTTCGCCTTTAAAAAAAATTTAAAAACTTCAGTGGGTCGTAAAAAAAGAACTACAGCTAAGTTTTCAAAACCCTTCAGGGGTGTTGCTCTACTATTAGTATATTTTCATTTTTTTTTTGGTCACATAGAAGATACAAAATCGTGTTGCATAGTGTTATTAAGAGCCACGAATATATTCAAATGTTTGAAAATATTTCGCTGCCTATTTTTGAGGATATATTTTTGCTGCATAGTATTAGGCGAAAGATTTAGATAAACAATGTTAAAAAATATATAGTTATTCCACTAAATATTATTATATTGAAAGATTTAAGATAAATTATCTCCTTTTTTTCTAGACAGAAGAATGTCTCAGAATCTGAAAGTTTTTCTGAATCTGTTAATTTTTCTATACGGAAAATTTCTGCGATTGTTTCCGAAAAATGTTAGTCTCAGAACTTTTCTTTAAGAAAGATAAAATATTCTGTAAATACTACTTGGAAATATTTTGTTGCCAATTTTCAGGGCAGGATTTTTTTGCATAGTTTTAGGCAAAGTTTTTAGATTCTTGCAGTTATTCTTCAAAAAAATTACTACATTTTTGTATATTTTAGATAAATAATTAAGAGCTACAAGTTTACTTTTAAGTTTTTTGTCAATGCTTACAAATATTTCGCTGCCTATTTTTGGGGATATATTTTTGCTGCATAGTTTTAGGCGAAAGATTTTGATAAACAAATTTAAAAAATAAAGTTATTCCACTAAATATTATTATATTGAAAGATTTAAGATAAATTATCTAGGGCTCTTATTTTTCTACACTGAAAAATGCTCAGAATCTGAAAATTTTTCTAAATCTTATAATTTTTCTATACGAAAAATTTCTCAGAATCTACGATTGTTTATGAGAATTTCAGTCACAGAATTTTTCTATAAATATTCTGCAAATACTACTTACAAGTATTTTGTTGCCGATCTTCAGGGATTCACTTTTTTTGGTGTAGTTTTAGGCGAAATTTTTGGATTCTTGCAGTTATTCTGCAAACAAAATTATACTTATTATTGTTACTTTTAAGATAAATTATTAAGAGCCACGAATATATTCAAATATTCTGTTAAAGCTTGCAAATATTTAGCTGCCTATTTTTGGGGATATATTTTTGCTGCATAGTTTTAGGCGAAAAATTTAGCTAAAAAATTTTAAAAATATGGTTATTCTACTAAATATTATATTATTGGAAAATTTAAGATAAATTATCTAGGGATTCTATTTTTCTAGACGGAAAAACGTCTCAGAATCTAAAAGTTTTTCTGAATCTTATAATTTTTTTATACGCAAAATTTCTCAGAATCTACGATTGTTTATGAGAATTTCAGTCACAGACTTTTTCTTCAAAAAGATACAAATATTCTGTAAATACTTCTTACAAGTATTTTGCTGCTGGTTTTTAGGGATGCACTTTTTTTGGCATAGTTTTAGGCGAAATTATTAGATTTTTGCAGTTATCCTGCAAAAGAAAAATATATGCCTTTTATTGTTACTTTTAAGATAAATTATTAAGTGCCACGAATATATTCAAATGTTTTGTTAATGCTTACAAATATTTCGTTGCTTTTCGGGAATATATTTTTGCTGCATAGTTTTAAGCCAAAGATTTAGATAAACAATTTTAAAAAATATATAGTTATATTGAAAGATTTAAGATAAATTACCTAGGGCTCCTATTTTTCTAGACGGAAAAATGTCTCAGAATCTGAAAATTTTTCTGAATCTTATAATTTTTCTATACGGAAAATTTCTGCGATTGTTTCCGCGAAATTTTAGTCTCAAAATTTTTCTTTAATAAAAATGAAATATTCTGTAAATACTACTTACAAATATTTTATTGCCGATTTTCAGGGCAGGATTTTTTTGCATAGTTTAAGGCGAAATTTTTAGATTCTTGCAGTTATTCTTCAAAAAAAATTAGAACAGTTTTGAACATTTAAGATAAATTTTTAAGAGCTACAAGTTTTCTTTCAAGTTTTCTGTCAATGCTTACAAATATTTCGCTGCCTATTTTTGGGGATATATTTTTGCTGCATAGTTTTAGGCGAAAGATTAGGGTAAAAAATATTAAAAAAATATAGCTATTCCACTTAATATTATATTGAAAGATTTAAGTTAAATTATCTAGGGCCCCTATTTTTCTAGACGGAAGAATGTTTCAGAATCTGAAAATTTTTCTATTCGGAAAGAATCTACGATTGTTTGTGAGAATTTCAGTCACAGAATTTTTCTATAAAAATATACAAATATTCTGTAAATACTTTTTACAAGTATTTTGTTGCCGATCTTCTGGGATGCACTTTTTTGGCATAGTTTTAGGCAAAATTTTTGGATTCTTGCAGTTATTCTGCAAAAAAAAAATATACTATTGTTAGTTATAAGATAAATTTTAAGAGCCACGAATATATTTAAATGTTCTGTTAATCCTTTAAAATATTTCGCTGCCTATTTTTGGGGATATATTTTTGTTGCATAGTTTTAGGCGAAAGATTTAGGTACAAAATTTTAAAAAATATTATTTTATTTATAGATTTAAGATAAATTATCTAGGGCTCCTATATTTCTTAATCCCATCCTGAAGTCACATCATTATTAATGCATTTGTTTTAGGTTTATATTAAAGGTTTTATTTTATATTTTTTTTTACATATAAAACAAAGGAAAAAAAATAAAAGAAAGAAACACATAGAATTAAGGGTAACGTATGTGTAGTAGGATTTAACTTTTCTGTAGTACAAAATGGAGGGTTAGTTACTTTAGCAGTGGACTTACTGACTGACATTTCTACTAAACATAGTTTATGACCATGTTCTTTTGTATGATTGTTTTTGTTTGTATGTTGTCTCGAAAGAAAGTAGTCGTATTAGTTGCCATACAAATCCCCTTTGCCACTTGTAGGAATTGTATATAATTTTTCATATATGGCTTCTATCTACTACATATACCCCCCCTAAGGATTTATCAAAAATAAGTGGATGTTTGTATTAACGAACAGGTATATAAAATACGCAGTCATTGATAGGAGGGGGTAAGAGGGGTGAGAGGTTATTAGAAACATGACTAGGGTTTAGGTCAAATATAGACTTATGCTGTTTTTCGGTTAAACTCCTATGTTATTTTTTTCTTTTGAAGTTATAGTTGGCATTAATAGGGTTTTCTTACACTTTTCTAACTCACAAAAACAAACATAACTGCCTTAAATGCCGTATGGAGAGCTATAACATCCCTTTTTTGTTAGTTAATTCGATTGAAAAAAGGTTCTTTGTATTACACTTAATTTTTACTTTAAGTCAAAACATTAACAATTTAACGCTAACATTAACATAAATTTCTAACAAACAAAATAATACACATTTAAACTCCAAAAACAATAATGGTAATTCAATATATTTAAGATTGTAGGACAAAGAGAAAATATAAACTGTAAGAAATTGGCTATAAAATGATTTTTTATTAAAATCGAAATCCCTAAAGTATGCAACAAAATGTTAACAATACAAAGCCTAAAAGTAGGCAATGTTTTTTTTTAATAAAAAACTATTAGAACATTAAAATAGAGTATGCTGGTGAAAAGGGTTGCTATGAAAAGCTATTCAAATGTCAATAGCATGAATTTCTTTTAAATTTTTAATCGTTAAGGAAAATACGCAGATTTTTAAAGCATCCGATTCTGAGAAACAAGCATTCTCAGACTCTTAGACATTTTTCCGCATAGAAAAATTTTCAGATTCTGAGACATTCTTAGATTTCGAGACATTTTTTTTGTAAAAAGTTTAAGATGACATTTTCCGTATAGAAAAATTCTAAGATTTTCAGATATTTTTCCGTCAAGAAAAATTTTTAGATTCTTCCATCTAAAAATATTCTCGAACTCTCGAGACATTTTGTTCGTATAAAAAATTATTAAAATCAGAAAAAAATTTTCGGTTTCAAAAATTTGCAGTTTCTTAGAAAAATTTCCTGTATAAAAAATTTTTAGGTTCTGAAATATTTTTCCGCCTGGAAAAGTTCTCAGATTCTGTGACATTTTTTCGTCTCGAAGAATTCTTTGAATCTGATAAATTTTTCCATACAGAAAATTTTTTAGATTCTGAAACATTTTTTCGTTCAAATTCTGATACATTTTTCCATCAACAAAATTTCTCAGACTCTGAGACATTTTCCGTCTAGAATAATTCTCAGATTCTGAGACATTTTTCCGTCTAGAAAAATTCTCAGATTCTGAGAAATTTTTCCGTCTAGAAAAATTTTCAGATTCTGAGACATTTTTCCGCCAAGAAAAATTCCCAGATTTTAATACATTTTTCCATCTAGAAAAATTCTCAGATTTTGAGACACAGAAAAATTATCAGATTCTAACACACTTTTCCATGTAGAACAATTCTTAGATTTTAGATTCTGATCCATTTTTTCGTCCAGAAAAATTCTCTGATTCTGAAAAATTTTTCCGTCTAGAAAAATTCTTAAAGTCTGAGAAATTTTTCCGTCTCAGAGTCTGAGACATTTTTCTCTCTAGAAAAATTCTCAGATTCTGAGACATTTTTCCGTCTAAAAAACTCTCAGATTCTGAGACATTTTTTCGTCTGGAAAAATTTTAGATTCTGAGACTTTTTCCGTCAAGAAAAATTCTCAGATTCTGAGACATTCTTCTGACAAATTCTTAGATTTAGAGACATTTTTCTGTCTAGAAAAATTCTCAGATTCTGAGACATTTTTCCGTCTAGAAAAATTCTCAGATTCTGAGACATTTTTCCGTCTAGAAAAATTCTCAGATTCTGAGACATTTTTCCGTCTAGAAAAATTCTCAGATTCTGACACATTTTTCCGTCTTGAAAAATTCTCAGATTCTGAGACATTTTTCCGTCTAGAAAAGTTTTCAGATTCTAAGACATTTTTCCGTCTAGAAAAATTATCAGATTCTAAGACATTTTCCGTCTAGAAAAATTCTCAGATTCTAAGACATTTTTCCGTCTAGAAAAATTCTCAGATTCTAAGACATTTTTCCTTCTAGAAAAAACCTTTTTGCCGTCCAAAAAAATTCTCAGATTCCGAGACATTTTTCCGACTAGAAAATTTCTCAATTCTAAGACATTTTTCCATCTAGAAAATTTCTCAATTCTGCGACATTTTCTGTGTAGAACAACTCTCAGATTCTGAAGTTTAAAAAAATTCTCAGAGTCTAAGACATTTTTGCGTCTAGAAAAATTCTCAGATTCTGAGACATTTTTCCGTCTAGAAAAATTCTCAGATTCTGAGACATTTTTCAGTCTAGAAAAATTCTCAGATTCTGAGACATTTTTCCGTCCAGAAAAATTTATCAGATTCTGAGACACAGAAAAATTCTCAAATTCCGACACACTTTTCCATGTAGAACAATTCTTAGATTTTAGATTCTGATCCATTTTTTCGTCCAGACAAATTCTCTGATTCTGAAAAATTTTTCCGTCTAGAAAAATTCTTAGAGTCTGAGACATTTCTCCGTCTCAGAGTCTGAGACATTTTTCCCTCTAGAAAAATTCTCAGATTCTGAGACATTTTTCCGTCTAAAAAAATTTTAAGATTCTTAAAATAAATTCTTTGCAAATTCCTCATATTTTGTTGCATATTTTTAGGATGATGAAGTCCTCTAAAATGTAAATATGTTTCATAACCATTTTTTAAAGGAATTATTGGCAAAATAAGATTCCTTTTAGCCATCATTTTCAACATTCCTTCTAGCCATCATTTTCAACATTTATATTTACTTAGGACTTCATCTTTTTAACAACAAATCGAGACCCCTAAGAGAAGGCAACGATTTTTTGTTTACGCTTTGAAGCATGCAATGAGTTTTATTGTAAACATGATCGTAATTACTAGGGATGAGATTTCCATGCAAATCGACCAATTATCTTTCCGAATCAAGAAATTTGCGTTAAAATGGCATCGATTTGTTTTTGCATATTTTTGCATATTTTGGTGAAAATGCATATTTTTGCATATTTTGGTTTTAAATGCATATTTTGTGCATATTTCCAACTTTTAAGTGCATATTTTTGCATATATGGCATAAATTAGCAAAAACACAAATTGAAATTTATTTGTTTCAAAAACTATTTTAAATTTTAAAAATTTATTTTGGAAATAAAAAAAATTATTTTTTTTTCTTTAATTCTTTTTTTGACAGATTGTCTTAATTTCTAAAAAATTTTACTTATATAAAGTTTTAAATGTTACTATTTAAACCCGGCGTTACTTTTTGCTTTTTAAGAAGTTTTTCCTATGAAAACAAAATTTTTATTGCACACATTTTATTTTTAAGTGCATATTTTTAAGATTTTTAGTGCATATTTTGAATTTTTTAGCGCATATTTTAGATTTTTTAGTGCATGAAAATCTCATCCCTAGTAATTACTTTTAATTTTAAATTTATAATTTCAAATTTATAAATTTTAGGACATTTTTCTGTCTAGAAAATTATTCAGATTCTGAAACATTTTTCCGTCTAGAAAAATTCTTAGATTCTAAAAAATTTGTCCGTTATTTTTTTTAGTATAGAAAAATTCTCAGATTCTAATACAATTGCCACTTGTAGAAGAATTCTCAGATTCTGAGAAAATTTTCCAGCAATACAGTACAGAAAATTTTTAAGATTCTGAGGAATTTATTCCCCTGTTGAAAAATTCATAGATTCTAAAAAAATGTTCACATTCCTCAAAACGGCTTCAATGTTTTTAGAACTTTATTCGCCTAAAGATTGGAGGACCTTGACTACGCGGATGACATTTGTCAACTTACGCACACCTTTTCAGACATGCAATCTAAGCTAGCACTGGTCCAAGAAACTGCATCGCATGTTGGTTTGAAAATAAATATAGGCAAAACAAAAACAATGCGAATAAACGTAAACAATGAGCGAGTACTAACCGTTCAGAATCAAGCGCTTGATGAAGTAGAATCATTCTGTTACCTGGGAGCCATACTGGACAAAAGTGATGGTTCCAAAGCCGACATATCTAGCCGCATAAACAAAGCCCGGCAATCATTGGGACAACTCAAGTCAGTGTGGAACTCATCATATATGTCAAAAAGGACGAAATTAAAGATTTTCAACTCGAATGTAAAGTCCACACTCTTGTATGGATGCGAGACGTGGAATGCAGCACCACGTGACATACACTCCATCCAAGTTTTCGTAAATAAATGCTTGAGAAAGATTCTACATATATTCTGGCCTAGAACAATCACAAATTACCGTCTCTGGTCAGAAACTAATCAACGGCCTATCCAAATTGAAATCCGTAAACGTAAATGGAATTGGATTGGACATACATTGCGTAAACAACCCAACGATATTGCTAAACAAGCTATAGATTGGAACCCGCAAGGCAGTCGACGTATCGGAAGGCCATCACACACCTGGAAACGGCAAATTGAAACCGAAATATCCCATTTAAACCTGTGTTGGAATGAAGTCAAACACCATGCATCAGATCGAATTTATTGGAATAACCTTGTGGCGGCCCTATGCTCCTTGCAGGAGTAAAAGGAACAAATATATATATATATATATTCGCCTAAATGTAGGCAACAAATTTAAACATGATTTGATTTTTACGCTCTAAAGTATGCAATGCATTTTATTTCAAAGATTTTTCTGTATAGAAAAATTCTTCGATTCTAATACAATATTCATGTGTAGAAGAATACTCAGATCCTGAGACAATTTTCCGGTAAACAAGTCTTAGATTCTGAAGCATTTTTCCCGTATAGGAAAATTCTTAGATTCTAAACCTTTCTTCGTACAGAACATTTTTTAGATTCTGAGAAATTATTTCTCGTGTAGAAAGATTCGCAGATTCTAAAAAATGTTCTGCATTCCTCAAAACTGCTTCAATGTGGTTAGATTTTACTTCGGCTAAAAGAAGGCAACAAATTTAAAAATAGGTTTATTTTTTCGCTTTAAAGTATGCAATGAATTTCATTACAAATATTTTTCAGTATAAAAAATTCTCAGATTCTAATACAATATTCACATGTAGAAGAATTCTTAGATTCTAAGACAATTTTCCGATAAAAAATTCTCAGATTCTAAGACAATGTTCCCGTAAAGGAAAATTCTTAGATTCTAAACATTTCTCCGTACAGAACATTTTTTAGATTCTGAGAAACATAGATACTAAAAAGTTTTCTGCATTCCTCAAAACTGCTTCAGTGTGGTTAGGACTTAATTCTCCCGAAAGTAGGCAACAAATTTTAAAAATAATTTTATTTTTACGCTTTAAAGTATACAATGAATTTTATTACAAATACTTTTCAGTATAAAAAATTCTCAGATTCTAATACATTTTTTTACTTCGCCTAAAAGTAGGCAACAAATTTAAAAATATTTTTTTACGGTTTAAAGTATGCAATGAATTTCATTACAAATATTTTTTAGTATAAAAAATTCTCAGATTCTAATACAATATTCACGTGTAGAAGAATTCTCAGATTCTAAGACAATTTTCCGGTAAAAAATTCTCAGATTCTGAGATATTTTTCCCGTATAGGAAAATTCTTTGATTCTAAACATTTCTCCGTACAAAACATTTTTCAGATTCTTAGAAATTATTTCCCCTCTAGAAAAATTCATTGATTCTAAAACATTTGCCTTATTCCTCAAAACTACTTCAATGTGTTGAGAACTTAATTCGCCCAAAAGTAGGTAACATATTTAAAAATGATTTCATTTTAACACTTTAAAGTATTTAATGAATTTTATTACAAATAAAATTTAAATTTATAATATTTTCCATTAAATTTAAGCATTTAAAACAACAAAAAAAAAAAAATTTGCAATAATCTGATTTTATTATGCTCAATAAAGTTTATCCCGTCATTTGATTTTATTTCTTCTTCTCCTTCATTACACTCCGTTTGACAAACATTTCATCAATTAATATTAATTTATCTGTTTATGACATTCTACATTATGTTATTGTCATTTTTTGTTGTTGCTGCTGCTGCTGTTCAAATTTCATATTTAATACATGTGTATGAAATGTGTAGAGAGTATGACATGTGCATAATTGCTTGTATGAACAAAAAAAAAATTAAACATAAATGATAATTACAAAAACGTAATTAAATTAATTCCATGACTTGAACACATACATACATATATAATGAATACAATTATATATGTATGTATATAAAATAACAAATATTTGAATACATACACGCTAACACACACACACTCAGATTTAAACAGATAGAAAGAGATGGAATTGTCATTATAAAATCAGTTATCATTCAAAATTATATTCATGGATATGAGACAGTCGCCGAATTTCAGATATTTTGGTTTGTTTAATATTTAAAAATTAAAAATCCTAAAAGTATGCTACAAAAGTTTCATTTTTTAAATCATTAAAGTAGGCAATGTTTTTTGGGTTTTTTTGTTTTTGTTTTAGCAATAAAAACAATTTTTAAAATTTTTTTGTAATAATAAGGGCTACTCTAACGTTTATTTAACTGTAAACTCCGATGCACTGTGGTTAGAATTTGTGGTTTTAGGGAAAATTATGGATTATACATAGTTTTGAATTTAATTAAGTCTCAACAATAAATCCAGAAGCCAGCAACAAAGAAATATGTCTTTAGCGCCTAAAAGTATGCAACATTTTATAAATATTTGATTTTCTTTGTATTTCAAGTAAATTTTGAAGAATTTTTGACAACAATAGTAAAGAATTTGACAAGGATTTAACGTTCTGACTTGTTATAACTGTTTTTTTTTCAGCAATGAAAGTGATTTTTAAAATTTTAAGATTTTTTTATTAATAATAAGGGCCACTCTAGTGTTCATTTAACTCTATACTACGATGCACTGTGATTAGAATTTGTGGTTTTAAGGAAAATTATGGATTATAAATAGTTTTGGGTATAATTTAAATCAAGCTCCTAAAAGTATGCAACATTTTATAAATATTTAATTTTCTTTATATTTCAAGTAAATTTTGAAGAATTTTTTAAAACAATAGTAAAGAATTTGACAAGGATTAAACGTTCTGACTTGTTATAACTCGTTTTTTTTTAGCAATGAAAGTGATTTTTAAAATTTTAAGATTTTTTTTATTAATAATAAGGGCCACTCTAGTGTTCATTTAACTCTATAATACGATACACTGTGATTAGAATTTGTGGTTTTAAGGAAAATTATGGATTATACATAGTTTTGGATTTAATTAGGTCACAAAAATAAATCCAGTAGCCAGCAACAAAGAAATATGTCTTATGCGCCTAAAATTATGCTACATTTTATAAATATTTAATTTTCTTTGTATTTCAAGTAAATTTTGAAGAATTTTTGAAAATAATAGTAAAGGATTTGACAAGGATTAAACGTTCTGACTTGTTATAACTCGTTTTTTTATAGCAATGAAATGGATTTTTAAAATTTTAAGATTTTTTTATTAATAATAAGGGCCACTCTAGTGTTCATTTAACTCTATACTACGATGCACTGTGATTAGAATTTGTGGTTTTAAGGAAAATTATGGATTATACATAGTTTTTGATTTAATTAAGTCTCAAAAATAAATCCAGTAGCCAGCAACAAAGAAATATGTCTTTAGTGCCTAAAAGTATGCAACATTTTATAAATATTTAATTTTCTTTGTATTTCAAGTAAATTTTGAAGCATTTTTGACAACAATAGTAAAGAATTTGACAAGAATTAAACGTTCTGACTTGTTATAACTCGTTTTTTTTTAGCAATGAAAGTGATTTTTAAAATTTTAAGATTTTTTTATTAATAATAAGGGCCACTCTCGTGTTCGTTTAACTCTATACTACGATGCACTGTGATTAGAATTTGTGGTTTTAAGGAAAATTATGGATTATACATAGTTTTGGATTTAGTTAAGTCACAAAAAACAAATCCAGTGGCCAGCAACAAAGAAATGTGTTTTTAGCGCCTATAAGTATGCAACATTTTATAAATATTTAATTTTCTTTGTATTTCAAGTAAATTTTAAAGAATTTTTGAAAACAATAGTAAAGAATTTGACAAGGATTAAACGTTCTGACTTGTTATAACTCGTTTTTTTTAGCAATGCAAGTAATTTTGAAAATTTTAAGATTTTTTTTATTAATAATAATGGCCACCTAGTGTTCATTTAACCCTATACTACGATGCACTGTGATGAGAATTTGTGGTTGTAAGGAAAATTAAGGATTATACATAGTTTTGGATTTAATTAAGTCACAAAAACAAATCCAGTGGCCAGCAACAAAGAAATGTGTTTTTAGCGCCCATAAGTATGCAACATTTCATTAAAAAATTTTATTGTCAATGGTTTTTAAGTAAATTTCGAAGAATCTATGAAAACAATAGTAAGGAATTTGACAATGGGCGTGTTCTGCAGAGAAACCTGCTACTCAACAGTTGAGATGTAGCATGTTTTGATTAGTTGACTCTGCTGAACGCAATTTTTTATAAATGTTTTAAAATATTGGAAAAAAATATTTTTTTAAGGTTTTCATTTACTTTTTTTGTTTAAACTACTTTTTAATGTTTTTTGTTGTTTATTTCCTTGAATATCGTCAAAAAAAAATAGATAATTTCAATAAAACAGCTTATTTATCAGTTTGTGATCAAATGTAGCATAATTTTTTAACGCTACCAGTGATGAGAAGCGCTCACTCAACATGTTGGCTGAAATGTCAAAAATCAAACCGTTCAGCAGAATGTTGAGGAACAGTTGAGTAGCAGGTTTATCTGCTGAACGTACCCAATGTTTTTGGTAATTTACATCTTTTCATGTAACTTTCGTTTGTTTAACAAAGAAGCTTGTCTCTTGCGCCCAAAAGTATGCAACATTTGATAAAAAAATGTCATTCTCATTGGTTTTTAAGTAAATTTCGTGGATATGAAAACAGTAGTAAAGAATTTTACAAGATTTTGGTCATTATTATTTTTTATGAAACTTTCGTTTGTTTACAGCCGCCTTTCCCTAAAATTTACAATTGACAAATTTTCAAAATATTACTTTTCTTATAAAATTATATTCTTGGCCACTGTCTTCTTGTTTAAATATATGGAAAATTTTATGCATAAAATAATTTTCTTACACATTTTTTTTAATTTACATACAATATTTTTTTTTTTTTTGAAAAGTGTTGAAATTTAAAAGACAAAGATTAAAAAACAATTTAAAGTATTATTAGAACATGACACTGAAATCTAAAGATTTTAGATTATTATTTTTTTTTTTTTTTGTTAAATTTATTTGTTTTAAAAAGACAATGAATATTTTAAGATTTCGTCTTGTAAACACTTAACTTTGTTCCTTGTTATGTTATAGCATACTTTTGGGATGAATTTTAAAGTAGCTGCACTACCCACTTTATCTTCATCTTACAAACAAGAAATGAAAAAATCAAAGTATTTATTTAACATGTTATCTCAACATTTTTGCTTAACATCATCGCTCTTCTTTATCATTGTGTAGTAAAAAAAGTCAATCCTTTTTTTTTTGTTAAAAAAAAAATTTTTATTCATTCAATTTTGTCTTCCTACAAAATTTTTAACGAAAAATTTCCATTGAAAAATATTTTCTTCTACTTCGAGTTAAGTGTGAAAAATATCATTGTGTCCTGGTAGTCTTCTTGTTTGTACAGTGACTCAAAGTAATAATGGAACAGCATATATTTGTTAGCAGTTCTTTAAAGGCAAAGTTATCAATACTACCCCTGATTATTATCAATCGACTATTTTTAAAAAAAGTGCTTTATAGGAAATTTTCCAAGCTTGAATTTAAGCTTGATAGGCTCCAGATGGAGCAAATATTCAATGAGATACGAGGGCCGCAATGGAAAATGAAATTATTTGTAGATACTTTTTTGAAATTTTTTTAAAAATATTTCTAAGTCGATTTTTTCCAAGTTCTAAAAATTTAAAAAATTATCTAATAATTTTTATTTAGTCATCAGCTTGTTTTTCTAACGATCCAAACAAAAAATGAAATTTTTTAAATACAATAGAAGAAATCCGCATTTTTTGACCTCCAACTCTTTCGACCACCAATTTGTTGTAAACAAAGAAAATATTTTATTGTTTATTAATTTGAGTACATCTAAGTGTATAGTAATGAGATATAAGAATAATTAAAATTTTTCTTTGTTTACAAAAAATTGGTGGTCAAACGAGTTGGAGGTCAAAAAAATGCGTATTTCTTCCACTGTATTTAAAAAATTTAAGTTTTTGTTTGGGTTGTTGGAAAAACTAGCTGGTAACTAAATAAAAATTATTAGATATTTTTTTAAATTTCTAATGTTTGAACTTGGAAAAAATCGACTTAGAAATATTTTTAAAAAAATTTCAAAAAAACATATACAAATAATTAAATTTTCCAGTGCGACCCTCGTATCTTAATTAATATTTGCTCAATCTGGACGCTATCAAGCTTAAATTTATGCTTGGAAAATTTCCTATATACCACTTTTTTCAAAAATAGTCGATTGATAATAATCAGGTTTAGTATTGATAACTTTTCCTTAAAAGAACTGCTAACAAATATATGCTGTTCCATTATTACTTTGAGTCACTGTAGTTTAACAAAAAAAATATATTTTTTTTTATCTCAACCGTCAACACAGACAAATTCAAGTCGCTTCGGGATAAAAGATAAAAAAAGAAAAATCAAGGAAGAAAATATTTTGTTAAAAAATGATTTAAAAAAAATATATTTCTTGTTTAAGGTCTCAAGAAGTTTTCTAGCATACTGAGGTTAGGTTTACATTGGTTTCATCTTTAACAAATGCATTCTTTGATCGATTTGTAGTTAAAGAGAAGTAAAGAGGATTTTTTTTTAGTAAATGTATAAATAGTATAAATATATATATATTTTCATCCTAAAAATATGCAGAAATTTATATTTAAATTGTAATCCTAAAATATGCAACAAAATTATTAAATTGTTTTATAGAAATCGGATAATATTTTTCTAAAGGAAAAAATGTCTCAGAATCTTATCGCAAAAATTTCTTGGTATCTGAGAATTTTTTTAATGGAAAAATGTCTCAAAATCTAACAATTTTTCTATAAAAATTTCTTAGAATTCTGAGAATTTTTCTTTAAGGAAAAATGTCTCAGAATCTAAGAAGTTTTTTAGGCAGAATAATGTCTAAAAATCTGAGAGACTTTCTAGACGGAAAAATATCTCAGAATCTGAGAAATTTTCTAGACGGAAAAATGTGTCAAAATCTAAGAAAATTTTATAGACGGAAAAATGTCTTAGAATCTGAAAAACTCTCTAGACGGAAAAATGTCTCAGAATCTGAGAAGTTTTTTTAGACTGTCTGAGAGAAAAAGAAAATTGCTTATATTTAAATTTTCATCCTAAAAATATGCAACAAAATGAATAAATTATTTTTCCTAAAATTTTTCAAACAAAATCTGAGAACATATTTTAAAAGAAATTTTGTAAACAAAAAAATATTTCGGAATCTGAGAATTTCTTACGGGAAAATATTTCAGAATCTAAAATTTTTCTAGGCGGAAAAATAACTCAGAATTCTGAGAATTTTTCTATATGGAAAAATGTTTTAGAACTCTGAGAAAAATATTTTGTTTTGGCGCTATGAAATAGCCCCCAAATGAAATAACACCCAAACAAGAAATGAAAGAGCCCCCAATGAAATAACACCCAAAAAGAATGAAATAAAATCCAAGAGTAAAAAATGAAATAACTCCTAAACAAAATGAAAAAACACCCAAGCATAAAATGAAAAAATCCCCAAATTTTGGATTTTATTTCATTATGAAATAACCCCCAAAATCAAAAATGAAACTGCCCCCAACGAAAAAGTCCCCAAAAAATTGAAATAAGGCCCAAATTCACAAAACCTTTATTTTTGAAATATATATTTGTGCTTAAAACTTGATTATTTTCTCATACTTTGCACTGCTTAACTTAAGGGTGCACTTTCCCGTTCGTTTGAAATTACGTCTATCTGAAGCTTCAGAAGTGTTTCTTTTTGCAGATTTTTTTGTAAGCTTTTGAAAGCAGTAGCAGAGAAAATAATTTTTAGATAGCATATAAAGTTGTTGTAAAAAGTGGTTCATGCAAAAATTTAATAACAAAAATCTTCGCAATTTTTTCTTGACATTTTCCCATGAACCGCTTTTTCTGAATTCGTAATTCTGCGATTTTGGTTAGAAAATACACTTGATGTAAATAGCGCCGCAGGCGAAAATTGGATATCAAAAATCGCAGCGATTTTTGCTATCCAATTTTCGCCTACTGCGGTTTTTCTGAGTTTTGAATTCAACATATTTCGTTGGCAAATAATGTTTTTATAGTTTTGCGCCGCAGGCGAAAATTTTGTACCAAAAATCGCGGCGATTTTTGGTACAAAATTTTCGCCTGCGGCGCTTTTTACAAAAACATTATTTGCCAACGAAAACTAAAAAATTAAATAATAATAATCCGAGTTTTTCGGTACCAATAATATTTTTGATCAGATCGCTGTAGGCGAAATTTTTGGTTCAAAAAATTGGTACCAAAAATTTCGCCTGCGGTGTAAGTTGTTTAAAACACGCATTTCTTTTTTCTGATAAGTTATGCTATATTGCGAATTTGGTATTAGATTCGTCATGTTCGAAGAAACTGGAATTTTATACTTCAGGATCTACACCACAACACTTTCTATCAAAAACTTAACTTAAAAACTATTATTAGAATTAAATTTTTACTTACTGAACTATTTTAAATGTAAAAAACTTGTCAAATGCTAGTTTTTAATAAATAAAATAAGTCTCATAAAATGAAATAGCGCCTCAAATAGAAATAAAATGAAACAACGCCCAAAATAAAAAAATTTGGGGATTATTTCATTTGGGTGTTATTTCATAATGAAATAGACCCCAAAAAAAAATATGAAATAACCCCCCAAAAAAATGAACCCAGTAAAAACTTCTATTACCAAGTAATGAGGTTTTCGCCTTTAAATAGATGGTGGTAGCTAGTTACTATGTTGGTGAAACACTCATTATTTTAACATGGCGATGTCATTGGAGTAATGACCGCATACCCACTCGCTTACGAGAATGCTACTGAAAAACTACATACATTAGTACCACAAATAATAAGCTACTAGTAGCCCAAAAATAACTCGTTACCCACTACTTACAAAAATGCTACCAAATAACAGCATACATTAGTCCCAAAAATAAGTAGCTACCAGTTGCTCAAAAATAACCTGTTTTCCACTCCTTACAAAAATGCTACCAAATAACAGCTTTTGATTCTTTTAATAAATTTTTAACTTGGGGCAACTTCCGCCAATATGAAATTGAACAAGTTCATGTTGAACGCGTTTATTTCAAGAGCAATCAAGCGGGCAAACGCGGAAATGGATCCAATGTGCCAACGAAACCAATGTTTACGTTGATATCCTTCCCTCCAAATGTTTGATTGTAAAATTCAAATATTACAGGACCGAAAATATATCTTGGAACCTCGTAGAAAGGGACATTTGGCTACTTAGGACATTACCAATAACAAATATACAGAAGCGACTGCTGCTCAGCCAATGGAAAC
Organism: Pegoplata infirma; assembly: GCA_963921195.1. Lineage (NCBI taxonomy): Eukaryota > Metazoa > Arthropoda > Insecta > Diptera > Anthomyiidae > Pegoplata > Pegoplata infirma. The sequence goes on from OY992537.1 coordinate 199,563,672, forward strand.
CGCATTAAACACCATCTTTAGTCTATATAAGAGTGAGTTAGGTTTTAAGGGAAATACTGTCTGTGATGGTTTTTTACCTTTTTACCGGCTTTAACATAATTTTAACAACAAGGCAAAAAAAAGTTAAATTAAAATTTGGAGAACACCACAAAATTTCTAGAAAAAACAATAACAATTTAGAAAAAGCCAATTAAAATCCAGAAAACTACAATAGAAGTTATGTAAAGACTAATTAAGGCTCATAAATCACGATCAAGTCTCAGCTAGATCCAGTTTTCTGAATATCAATTTGGTTTTCTAAACTTTCTTTTGCCTTGTCCCAATTTTAATCAGAATTCCTGAATTTGAATTTCTGTTAACAGAGTTTTATTAGAAAAAGTACCCAGCAAAACTTAGATTACCAAATAAGGTATAAAATAAGGTATATGATCTCTTATTTTATACATTGCAGCATTGATGATTTTAACAGGCGATGAGACTCAAAGTAATGCATCCACATTATCACAAAGAATACCAGTAAGGTATAAAATAAGTCATAAATTTATAACGAAGAATACGAGTAAGGTGTAAAATATATGATATTTTATAGGTTACGAGTAAGGTATATAATATAGCATACCAGAACGTAATATATAAGGTGTTACGAGTAGTGAAAAAGTAATTTTGTATTAAATTTACTCATGTGATTGTAAGTTAGTGTAAGTAGATAAAATATGCTCGTGAGTGTGTGTCGTTAGAAATTTCCTGTCGTGAGCCCATCTCTAGTTTAAACTTATGCATTTTTTTATAAAATAATTATTTTTTATGTTATTGTAATGCATTATGCATCCAATTATAAATAATGCATTATTTCAAACTTTCAAATAATACATAATGTAACCAAATATAAGTCATCCATGATTTAATGTTTAGAAATAATAAATATGAAATACATTTTTTCCAATAATCATGCATTACGTAGCAAATTATTAGTAATGCATTATTTTTCACTTGAAAAGAATACGTTGTGGAACAAATGTTTGGTAAGATATCATAAAATAATGCTACAAATAAGTTATATGCATTTCCTGGTAATGTGTTATATAATCACTACCCATTACCAAAGTTTTGCTGGGTAGATAAATGTTAGTCTTTTTTAAGCTAAATGTGCAAGTTCTTTCTAAATTTTCTTTAGCATTTTTTTAATTTCATTAAAAAAAATATATATTTAGACAACTTATCAGATATTTTAAATCGTATTTACCAGTAACCTGTTCTGTATCAGGTTATCAGTAACTCATTATTTATTAACAAGATGTAACCAGTTTTGTATTAGGCTATCGGTAACTCATTATTTGTTAACAAGAAGTAATCGAGCAGGTAACGAGTCCTCATTACATAGAATGCAGGCGGTAATGGCGACTTATTACCAAGTTTTTACTGGGAAATAAACTCCAAAATTTTTTTCGTCATTTTTTTGGGTGTTATTTCATTTTTTCGTTTGGGGGCTATTTCTTTTGGGGGCTATTTCATAGCGCCTTTTGTTTTATCTCAACCGTCAACACAGACAAATTAAAGTCGCTTCAGGGTAAAAGATAAAATTGAAAAATCAAGGAAGAAAATATTTTGTTAAAAAATTATAAAAAAATATATATTATGTTTAGAAGGTGCATTCATTGATTGATTCGAAGTAAAATAAGAGTACTAATTTTTTTTGGAGTAAATGATTAAATAGTGTAAATGATGGTTGCAATTTTTTTCGTTAAGAAAATTGTTAATGTTCAAGTTTTCGTCCTTAAAATATGCAACAAAATTATTAAATTTTTTTCCTAAAAGCATGCAAAAAAAATATGAGAACGTTTTTTAAAAGAAATTTTCTAAACAAAATCGGAATCTCAGATTTTTTTTTAATCCGTTCACCCCCCTTGTACACTACAGTGTACACTAGGGTGGCTCGTTTTTGGGCTTTTCTCTCTGATCAAATTCTAATACCCGCCAAAAGTGTCGGTCCCCTAAGGGTAACTCACATGCAAAATATCACTCCGATCGGAGTTTATCTTCTGTCTCCACTTTGAGTCTCAAAATTGGGGTTTTCGCAAAAAGGACTTAAAAAAAAAAAAAAATAAGTTTTTTTTTTTAAATAATTAAAAAAATATTTTTGTATAATATTTGATCGCATCTTTTTTCAAAATTTGAAAATTTTATTAAAAAAAATTTTTAAATATACCATTTTTTCATTCTGAATTCATTAAGAACACCTTGGAGAAGCAAAATATGAAATATGGCGGATATCCATCGAGCCACTTTTCAGGAATCGCGGGGGGAAGTTAGCGGATTTCAAGGAAATGTCGGTTTTATCAATAATTTGGATTAATAAACCCTTATAAATTTCATTTTTGTGCAAATTAATGGGTTTTTGGTGTCGTGGCATTCTATTATATAACTTTAAGTCTGCCATGAAATCTTACCGATCTAGGATCGGTAAGATTTGGCTGGGGGTCAAAAATTACCCCCGAATAAAATTTGAAGTTTAGAGCTTAAATTTTGTGCTATAAACAAGTATAAAACGGCTTTTGTGTTTTTTACCCCAACTATTCCTTCGTATTATTATATTATCTATAAAAAAATCGTTAACCCTTCTTGGTAGGGGGTCAAAAATGACCCATTCAATAAAAAATATATATTTTGTTGATTTCAAAAAATTCAAGCACTATGCCTAAAAGTTTTTGCCGGGGTCATTTTTGACCCCTGGCCAATGTGGGTTAAAGATATCTTAAATATGTGAGATTTAAGGGCTGATTTAAAGTTATCTAATAGATTGCCACAAATTAATTTTATATAAAAAAATATATACTTTTTATTGAATTGGTCATTTTTGACCCCCTACCAAGAAGGGTTAACGATTTTTTTAAAGATAATATATTAATACGAAATAATAGTTGGGGTAAAAAACATAAAAGCCGTTTTATACTTGCTTATAGCAAAAAATTTAAGCTCTAAACTTAAAATTTTCCGCGGGGGTCATTTTTGACCCCCAGCCAACGTGGGTTTAAGACGTCCTAGATCTGTAAGATTTCATGACAGACTTAAAGTTATCTAATAGAATGCCACGACTCCAAGAAACCGTTAATTTGCACAAAAATGAAATTTATAAAATTTTATTAATCCAAATTATTGATAAAACCAACATTTCCTTGAAATCCGCTAAATTCCCCCCGCGATTCCCGAAAAGTGGCTCGATGGATATCCGCCATATTTCATATTTTGCTTCTCCAAGGTGTTCTTAATGAATTCAGAATGAAAAAATGGTATATTTAAAATTTTTTTTTAATAAAATTTTCAAATTTTGAAAAAAGGTGTTTTGAGAACGCCCCCAAAATCATGCCATTTCTTTGGTATCATGTTTGAACGGGTTAATGATACCGTAAAATCTTTAAATTTCATATTTAAGTATTTACGATCAAATATTATACAAAAATATTTTTTTAATTATTTAATTAAAAAAACTAATTTTTTTTTTTTTTTTTAAAGTCCTTTTTTGCGAAAACCCCAACTTTGAGGCTCAAAGTGGAGACAGAAGATAAACTCCGATCGGAGTGATATTTTGCATGTGAGAATAAATGTCTCAGAATCTGAGAATTTTTCTATATAGAAAAAATGTCTCAGAATCTGAGAATTTTTCTATATAGAAAAAATGTCTCAGAATCTGAGAATTTTTCTATATAGAAAAAATGTCTCAGAATCTGAGAATTTTTCTATATAGAAAAAATGTCTCAGAATCTGAGAATTTTTCTATACAGAAAAAATGTCTCAGAATCTGAGAATTTTTCTATATAGAAAAAATGTCTCAGAATTCTGAGAATTTTTCTATCTCAGAATCTGAGAATTTTTCTTTATAGAAAAAATGTCTCAGAATCTGAAAATTTTTCTATATAGAAAAAATGTCTCAGAATCTGAGAATTTTTCTATTTAGAAAAAATGTGTCAGAACTCTGAGAATTTTTTTTGTTGAAAAATGCACAAAAAAAATATTTCTTAATTTTCGTTGCATACTTTAAGGATGTCAAATTCAAAGTATTTATTCCCTACTCTTAGAATCATAGTTTTTTTTTTAATATTCATTGCCTAGTTTTAGGTAAAGAAATTTTGCAATTTTTACAGCATATTTTTAGGATTAAAAATTTAATATTTTTTTCGTTATTTCTCTTTATTAAAAAAACCTCGAACTTGTTATTTAATAATCGTATTAACTTAAAAACAATATGCTTAAATAATGAAAAAAAAAAAAAAAAAAAATAAAAAATAATAATAACATGCTTTTTCTATATAGAAAAAATGTGTCACAACTCTCAGAATTTTTTTATATTGAAAATGTAAAAAAAAAATATTTCTTAATTTTTGTTGCATACTTTAAGGTAGTTGAATTCAAAGTTTTCTTTGCATACTTTTAAAATCAGAGAATATTTTTGAGAATATGAAAAAATTCTCAGAATTCTGAGACATTTTTCCAGATTGAAAAATGTCCCTGAATTCTGAGAATTTTTTTATATGAAAAAATTTCTCAGAATTGTCAAAATTCTGAGACATTTTTCGATATATGGAAAAATGTCTCTATGTGCAAAAATGTCTCAGAATTCTGAAAATTTTTCTATATGGAAAATATTTCTCAATTTTCGTTGCATACCTTAAGGATGTCAAATTCAAAGTATTTATTGCCTACTTTTGGAATCATAGTTTTTATATTTTTTTATATTCATTGACTTGTTTAAGGCAAAGAAATTTTGCTATTTTTACAGCATATTTTTAGGATTAAAAATTTAATATTTTTTTTCTTTATTTCTCTTTATTAAAGCATTTCAAATTTCTTTTTTTTAATAGACCTCGAACTTGTTATTTAATAATCGTATTAACTTAAAAACAATATACTTAAATAATAAAAAAAAAACAGAAAAAAAATAATAATAACCTGCTCGCTCACCACATACAATACCTTTGCAATTGCACATTATTTAATAGAAAACAAACAAAACGAGAAATCCAAACGAGAAAAACAAAAATCAATACCTTCATTTAACATTCAATACCATTTATTTTTCGAACAATAGAGAACGTTAGACATGTCTTAACATGTTGGAAAAACAAAATAGAAAATCAAACAGAAACTAGAAATAAAAACCTTGAGCAAATAATACCCAATACCAACATTAAATATTATAAGTGCTCGTTCGTTCGGTAAAGAAATAACAAGCCAGCCAACTAAAACTAGCAGCATTGTTTTCAGTATACAACACTTGTATTTGCTATTTAGACATTCAATGTTGAACATAAAAAAAACCCCTAGCAAATGGATGTGTTCTTTTGGGGTGACATTTATTTTTTTATTTTTTTTTTCAAAATAGGGGATCTATTTTGAGGCTTTTATGAAGTTCTGATTCTGAGAAAGAGTTAAAAAAGTGTTTTCCCCAAAATTTTGTTTTTCACCAAAAAAAAATTTTTTTTTCACCAAAAATTTTTTTTTCACCAAAAAATTTTTTTTCACCAAATTTTTTTTTTTCACCAAAATTTTTTTTTGCGAAAATTTTTTTTTTCAAATAATTCTTTTTACATTTGTGGAGGGTATCAATACATTAAGCAAAATTTTTTTTTTCACCAAAAAAATTTTTTTTTTCACCAAAATTTTTTTTTTTCACCAAAAATTTTTTTTTTTTCACCAAAAAAATTTTTTTTTTGCGAATTTTTTTTTTCCAAATAATCCTTTTTACAGTGTAAAGCAATGGTTACCAACCTTTGATTCTCGCCCCACTGGGGGGCAATTTGAAGGTTCCAGGTGGGCAACGAGCAAATTTTCAAGATTTTTTTTTAGGCAAATTCACCACAAAAACTATTTTTTTTTAGCAAAACCAGTAGTAATTTTTCCTTAGAAACAAAAATTATAAAATTTTTCTTTTGTGTAGGGGGGACAAAGCAATTTTTTTAAGTTAAAAGTGGGGCGTGATGTCAAAAAGGTTTGGAACCATTGGTGTAAAGGGTATCAATACATTTAACAATGCTGAATATGTTTTTACTTGTTCCTTCTTTATTTCCTCCCATGACTTTTTTTAAATAAATGCCGCCATTTTTTTTAAAATAGTGCCTGTATTAAAACTAATAATACTAATAATATTTTTTTTTCAAAATAGATCCCCTGAGCCTTTTATGAAGTTCTGATTCTGAGAAAGAGTTAAAAAAGTGTTTTCCCCAAAATTTTGTTTTTCACCAAAAAAAATTTTTTTTTCACCAAAAATTTTTTTTTCACCAAAAATTTTTTTTTTCATCAATTTTTTTTTTTTCACCAAAAAATTTTTTTTTTTCACCAACATTGTTTTGTTCACCAAATTTTTTTTTTATGCGAAATTTTTTTTTTTATAAATAATCTTTTTACATTTGTAGAGGGTATCAATACGTTAAGCAAAACATTTTTTTCACCAAAAAAATTTTTTTTTTCACCAAAAAAAATTTTTTTTTTCACCAAAAAAATTTTTTTTTTTCACCAAAAAAATTTTTTTTTTCACCAAAAAAATTTTTTTTTTTCACCAAAAAAATTTTTTTTTTCACCAAAAAAATTTTTTTTTTCACCAACAAATTTTTTTTTTTTTCACCAAAAATTTTTTTTTACGAAATTTTTTTTTCCAAATAATCCTTTTTACAGTGTAAAGGGTATCAATACATTTAACAAAGCTGAATATGTTTTTACTTGTTCCTTCTTTATTTCCTCCCATGACTTCTTTAAATAAATGCCGCCATTTTTTTTTTTAAATAGTGCCTGCATTAAAACTAATAATACCCCCAATAAACGACATTCTTTAGTATCGAGTATCCTGTTATAACACGTACAGGACATTTACACATCAAATACACTCAAAATACTTGTTTAAAAAAAAAATATGAAAAATATTTAACATTTTAAAAGACAAGTTTAAAATTTGTTACTTATTTTAAGCCACAACCAACCACAAAAAAAAAAAAAAAAAAAAAAAAAAAAAAAACTCCAAGTAACAAGGTAAAAAAAACAAGTTAAGAAAACTTGACTAAGTTCTAAAGTTTCTGGAAACAATCAACCCTCGCCCCCCCCCCCCCCCTTATTTCTTTCCTTATCAAAGTAACAGTATTACAATGGCTCCTTGTTATAAAGAAAACACGTTGCATTTTTGTGTGTTGTGCATATAAATTACTTTTTGAAATTCGTTTTTTTTTATTATTATTTTTATAAAAAAAATAGGCATGCAAGTCGCAAAAATTGTTTTATTTTTTTTTTCGTTGCCTTTGGCTTCGTTTTATGTCATTTTAAATTTAGCCCTCTTTATTTTTTCTATTTTTTTTGTATTTTGCCATTTCATTTGGGAGTTGTTGCCATTTTTTTTTTCATCTAACCGCAGCTGGTGTTTATTTTCACTAAAAGAAATAAAAAAGAAGAATATTCGATTTAATTTTCAATAAATTTATATATTTTTTTTTTAAATTTTACTAAAAAAGTTTTAGGAAAAGTCCTTTATAATTGAAATTTAGATAATCACAATTAAAATTTAATAAGTTTGGGAACCATGCAATCTTCGTGTTGAATACCCGTTAATACCAATTCCATTTCGTACCCTGTTTCATTCCATTTTGTTTTCCCGTTCTATTCCATTTCGTTCCCAGTTCATTATCATTTTCTTTTATGTAGGTTTCATTCCCCTCCATATCAATCTAGAGGTCTTTCTTTTATTTAAAAATCTTCTTTATTTCATTCCTCCAATATTTCGTTATTCATTGAATAACATCATCAGGGACAGTACAAAAATTCTTATAAGCTAGTGAGTGGCTGATATCATCGTCATAATAGTACTCAGTACTATTATGCAGCAGTACTATTATAAAGACGATATCAACAACAGCAACGCACTAGCTTATAAGAATTTTTGTATTGTCCCTGAGGATGCTATTCAATGAATAACAAAATATTGAAGGAATGAAATAAAGAAGATTTTTAAAAAATAGAAAGACCTCGAGCTTGATTATATATTAATTACTAGCTAAAGCGCCCGGCGTTGCCCGGGTCGACTTCGACATGAGTATCTGGATAGTTTCTTCCCAGCGTCACCTATCGGGTCCGTAATAATACATAATTTTCTCATGACGAAACATATCGTCACCTAAAATGTAAACGCCCTAACTAACAAAAAACTCAAAATCGGTATTTTGATAGATTCTGGTGTATTTTATTAACCTACACGTCCCAACAAAAAATTAGGGTCACATAATAAAAATTAGAGATTTTAAAGCCAAAAATTAAAAACATGTGAATTGCGAAATTGCCAATGAACGCAAATAGAAATACATTTTTTGCTAATTTTGTGATTAATTTTGATACATATTAACAAAACGTACGTCCTCACAAAATTTTAGCTCAATTCAATCAAACCAACAAGTTATTAACAAATTAAAAATTTTACTACTGTTTTTTGCTTCTCCTGTAAAATTAATAAAATGATAGTTAGGGCCCCTTGCATTTTAGGTGACGATATATACATTCAAGTGTCGTAAAATTTCACTGAAATGAAGACACTTATTTTTGTTTAATAAATATTTTGTGCGTATTTTACCCAAATCGTACCATAAACTAATATATTGTCCAAGTTTGGTATCAATCGGTCCAGCGGTTCTTGAGTTTTAGTAACACGTATCCGACACAAACATTTTTTATATAAAGATAATTCCCGCCTCGGTTATTACTACCTGTGGTAAAAATTTCATTAACATCGGGTTAGCCGTTTATGCGTGATTACAGAACATGCAGAAATAACGTTCAATAAAATGAAAAGGGGCGTGGCATTTCACGCTCCTTTATCCGATTGCTCTCTTTTATAACCTATAGTTCCCGCCTCAGTTATTACTATCTGTGATAAAGATATTATTAAAATCTGTTCAGCCCTTTATGCGTGATTATGGAATTGCTATATTTTATGGCCTATAGTTCTCGACTCGGTTGGTAGGATCTGTGGTGAAAATTTCATCGAAATCGGTAGAGCCGTTTAAGAGTGATTGCAGAAAAGGCAGAAAAAAGGGAGTGGCATTTTACGCCCATTTGTCCGATCGTCATCTTTAATTGCCAATAGTTTACGCCTCGGTTAGTACTATCTGTTGTAAAAATTTCGTGAAAATCGTTCAGTCGTTTAAGTGTGATTACGGAAATGGTTGAAATGACTTTCAATGCAATAAAAAGGGGCGTGGCATTTGACGCCCCCTTTTTTCGATCGCCCTCTATTGTGGGTCATAGTTTCCGCCTCGTTTAGATTTAATTGAAAATTTTTAGCCAATATTTTCAATTAAATCTATTGATCAACAAAATTTAAATGAGTCAATCAATGTTTTGATTAAAATTTTTGTTATATTTTTTACTGTTATTTAACTGTTGAATTACAAATTTTCAACATACCAGATTTTTTTTTGGCTTTAATTTATTTGAATAGATTAATTCAAAAATATACTAAATAATCTGGTTTTACTTTTTTTTTTATTGTTGGCAACATATTGGAAAGCAAAAAAGATGAATTTTTTGCTACTTTTGTCATAAGCTTACAATTCATATGTTAAAACAATCGTTATTTTGATTGACTTTAAATAAAAAATTGATAAAATTTTTGATTAAAATCGAAAAAAATTTTGATTGAAAAAATTTTCAATCAACCACCCACAATTTGAGGTTGGTATAACAATTTTTTTAATTGGAGGAAAAAATTGTTTGAAACCGCGTTTTTGTTGATTGAAATTCGTTTCAATTTTTTTTTCTGTTTTGCATGTTATTTCTTTTGTAGGAACCTATAAAATTTTGAGATTCTAAGGTTTTTATATTAATAATTATAAAAAAGTAACAATTTTCCCCTTTTACCCTCTTTTTGGCACACTAGAATCAAAATCCTTCCCATTCTTTTCCATTTCGTTCCCAGTTCCACTTTTACCCACTGTTGCCAACTATTTTAACCAAAAACCTCTACATTTTACTAAAAAAGAGCTAGAAACCGCCAAAAATAAATTTAGCGGGAAAAATTTAAAATTCTCCCGCTAAATTACGAAAAAAAGCGCTGAAAACTGAAAAACTTGGCATTTTTGATTGACAAAATAGAAAACTTCAAAATAAAACCTCCAAATTATTTTTTTTCTACAAAAATTGACTTTTCACTAAAAACACGCAAGAAATCGACAAAAAAAAATTTCATATTTTCCCGCTAAGCTACAAAAAGAGCGCTAAAATTCAACAAACTTGGCGATTTCGATTGGAAGAAAAGAAAAATTGGAAAAAAACCTCAAAATTGTTCCCACTAAATCCAAACAAAAAGCGCTAGATTTTTCCGCTAAAGCACTGTTCCCGCTAAAACCAATTTTCCCCGCTAAATCCAAACAAAAAGCACAAGATTTAGCGGGAAAACCTCCAACTTGGCAACAGTGCTTTTACCAATTGCTTACCCTAAAAACTTTAAATATGTCTTTCTCTTGGATGTTATTTTTTGTTAAAGGATCCTACATGTAAAATGTTGGGACAATACTCAGGTATTTAGTTCAATAGCTATAAAAAAGTACCAATTTTTTTTTACCCCTTTTTTGTCTCCTTAGAATCAAAATTTCCAAAAACTGCTTTTTCAGATTGTTTTTTTTTTTTTGTTGCTGAATGATTTTTGATTCAAAATTTCAAGCATATAAGACCATTATTTTAGGAAATCGAAAAAGTACCTGAGTACATTTTTTGCCCCATTAGAATCTAAAATTCCTTTAAGTATTTTTCAGTATATTTTGTTCCGATGCTTCATTTTAATCGAGTTTTTATGACCATTATAATGGAAATCAAGAAAGTACCAAAGTTTACTATTTTACCCTCTTTGCATCGAACTTTGTATAAAGTACTTTTGTCAGAATGTTTTATTGCTACAAAAGTACAATTTTGTACACTTTTTACTACTTTAAAATTGGAGTTTTCTAAATGTTCTCTCAAAAAACAGTTTTTTTTGTTGGTTAATACTCGATTCAAAATTTCAAGTTTAAAAGGCTCTTGTTTTAAGAAATCGAAAAAGTACCAAAGTAAATTTTTTACCCTTTTTTGCCCTCCTAGAATCTGAAAATCTTTAAAGTATTTTTCGGGATATTTTGTTTAAACGGAAAGTCCAACATTTCAAACATTGGTTTTTTAAGACCATTATTTTAGGAGATCGAAAAAGTACCAAAGTACAGTATGTTACCCTCTTTGCATCGAACATTCTGTAAAGCATTTAGAAGGGGTTTTTCCGCAGTATTTAAACATCGAGTTTTTATGACCATTGTTTAAGGAGATCGAAAAAGTACCAAAGTACCCTCTTTCGATCAAACTTTCTAAAAAGTACTTTTGTTTTATCGCTAAATGATAATCACAATGGACCTCAGAGTCTACGTGTGTTGACGTAAAACGTCAGCAGCCACTTACAACCAGGGGTGCCAGATGATTTTGATGAAAAATCGGCATATTTTCAAAAAAAAATCGCCATTATCGGCATTTTAATTTACAAAAATCGTAAAAAAATTGGCAAATGAAAAATAAGCATTTTTAATGCAATAAAAAATATTTTTATTGACAAAAAATAGCAAAATAGTACAATTTAGCATTAAAGGAAAACAAAATTAATACGCTAATTAAAACTTTTCAATACTGCACTAACATTACGTTATATTTTCAGAAAAAACTAAAAATTCTGATTCATTTTTATTAAAAAATATTTAAAATATTGTGCTCGATTCGGGAGTACTCTTTCACCATTCACCTACTTCTTTAAAATTAAAACCATGATATTCTCATAGAATACTTTTCATGAAAACTTTTTTTCTGTTTTAAATTTATTTATGTTGGTCATTTTTGCAAGACTTAATCGACATGTGTTTCGGAATTTGGCCGATTCCATTGTCAAGAACTAATATATCCAGCAAAAAAAAATATTTTTTTCAACTTTCTTCAGAGGTTCCCGATTTTAGGTGAAAAAGGAACTCACAGACATTGCCTCACAGGTTAAATATTTGTGTGTGTTGATATTGACCCTAAAAGCCAACTCTTCTGACCCCTACGCTAAGTGAAATCGAAAAAAACGCTCTACTCTAATAATGATGTGTTTTCTTCAGACATAGGGATATCGTTAGATTGACTTTAAATCGTTAGAGGACCATGAGTATGTTCACTTATTAGGGTCCTACACTCAAAAAAATACGTTAGTAGATTTACTAATTTTTTTTTGCTAATGCTAGTTAGCTAACTTTTAGCAAATTTTTAGTTGAGATTAGCATGTTAGCAAAAAATTCTTGTAAACTTCATTTAGCACATTAGCAATTTTAAACAAACGTTAAACTAATTTCTTTTGCTAAGATTTGAAATTGAGTTGACAACATTTTTACAAGACTTTTTGCTAACATTAGCAAAAATAAATGGTATTTTTTTTTTTATTTTCAGAAAACTTAAAATGGCTCTATCTCAGAAACTAAGCCAGATAGAGCAAAATGGAGGCCATTTTTGGTTTTCGGGTTCTCCATAGTATCGCCGTTCCTCTTCACATGAGCGGACCTTAATGGGCCCTAACTTTGGATCCAAAAAAGTTAGCATTCCCGAAAATTTTAAAATGCTCATATCTCGGTAAATATTGCCGACACAACAAAAAGTCCAAAGTTTGTAGCCCTCAATACGTAGAACAAGACCGCAAAATAGTCAAAAGCTCTCCGAGTAATATTTTTGAAGTTATCGAGTTTTTTAATTCTGAAGACCCCAGTGGTCCCCTATAATCACGTATCTCAAAAACTAAGCAAGGTAGAGCGAAACGGACACAAATTTTGGATCAAAAACTATGACGATTTTTAAGGAAACCAACTAGGTCTAGGCCCATCCGGGGCTGGACCTATCGGGTCCGAACCCAATGGGGTCCTCAAATGTGTCAAAAAAAATAAATTTTGTTAACTAATTATTGGCAAAACATTTTTGCTAACTTTAGCAAAAAAATTGTGGGTTCAAAATCAGCAAATTTTCTTATAGGTTTACAAGCTTTTTTTGCTAACATTACAGTTTTTTTTTTTTTGAGTGTAGACCGATATTTCGTGGTGTTACAAACGGAATGACCAACCTGTATACATAAATCCTACTATGACTAAGTGTAGGGTATAAAAAGTGACCGTGTTTTTAGATTTGATCGGCTTTTTTGGAGCAAAAATCGGCAAATCGGCACTTTGACAATTTTGAGGCAAAAAATCGGCAAAATAAATCGATAAATCGGCAAATATGGCAGCCCTGCTTACAACCTATCGCTAAATGATTCATTCCATGTTTCATTAGTTCTGGAAAAAGAAAAATTGCAAAAGTACAATTTTTATACTTTTATATATCCAAAAGATTCTCTTTTTTTTCTAATGATACTAGATTTAAAATTTCTAGTTTATAAGGCCCTTAATTTATGAAATCGAAAAAGTACTAAAAAAGTACCAATTTTCCCCTTTTCATTTTCTTAAAGTCCTTAAAGTCTTTTTTCAGAATATTTTGTTCCGATGGAGGATCCTACATTTAAATGATCAAGTTTTTATGACCATTATTTAAGGAAATTGAAAAAGTACCAACGTACACTATTTTACCCTCTTTGCATCGAACTTTCTATAAAGTACTTCTGTCAGAATGGTTTCATCACTAGATGATCCATTTAATATTTCACTATTTCAGAAAAAGTACTAATTTTTTTAACACTTTTTAACCCTTTAAATCGAAATTTCCAAAGTACTTCGGCAGAAAAATTTCAAGTTTCTGGAGCCATTATTTCAGGAGATAGAAAAAGTACCAAAGTACATTTTTTACGCTTTTTATACCCTCCTACTACAGTATGGGGGTATACTCACTTTGTCATTCCATGTGTAACGCATCGAAATATCGGTTGGGGACCCCATAAAGTATATATATTATTGAACAGTGATCGATTCTAAGACATTCTAGCGATGTCCGTCCGTCCGTCCGTCTGTAGTTAACACGATACAGTCCAAAATAAAAGAGCTAGACTCCACAAGTTTGACACGAATATGTCTTATGGTCCTAGGCATGTTAAGTTCGGAAATGGGCAAAATCGGACCAGGGGGAAAAAAGTTCCCCCTTGAAGAACTAAATCAACCTCTGAAAAAATTAATTTATTTAACATGATTTTTTGGAGAATTTTTCTATGAAAAATGTCTCAGAATCTGAGGGTAGCCTGTCTATTGTTTTCACTTCATTTATCCATAATTATGCTCTTTAAACACTTAATATCATAGATTATCCTTAAAAAATCTAATTAAATGAAGTAGAATTCTAAACACTTCATTAAAAACAAGGACTGGATAAAACTACATGTACTACATTTTATAACTTCCTTAGACAATACACCACCATAAACATTAATCCTTAATATCCATACCATACAAATTATGAAAACTATTTGATGTGGTTAACAACAGAATCGATGTATGACGTCAACAACCTTAAGATTTTACTGACACAATCAAAGGAGTTCTAAGGGGAGGGGTTTTTTCAAATATACCACCCTTCAGTATTAATAAATTAATATTTGAAAAACTTGCATAATGTATAGAAAATGTTTTTCAAAATCTTATTGTTAACACAAAAATACAAAGAAAATCCAGCTAGATAAAGAAAACTTTTACATTATCTTTAAGAACAATCAAAAATGGGGTCATAAATTTTTATTTGTTTTACAAATGCATAAAGTTTTAACTAAATCTTTCCTCTTCCTTCCTGCGCCTTTAATGTCTATAGACTGCTGCTTGCATTACTCAGAGATGGATTCTGTTGAAAAATTACTTGAAAGAAACTTACAAGTGAATGTAACTGTTACCAAAAAAAAAAAACAGTTCGTCGAATTCATATTCGTTATGGCAATTCTATCATACAAAGTAAAACACTTGTTTGTACTAGCAAACACCCTTGCATACAAAAAAAAATAACTTGGGGAGTCCTTTTTTAAAGATAGTACACTGAAAAAAGCTTTCGTGATATAAATGAAACTGATTCATTATTATGAAAACCAATAAAAATACGAAAGTGTAATTTTTCTACCATGTATACTACAATCACGTAAACTAAATAAAATTTTATTGATGGTTACACGTGATCACCAAAAGTTGTTATTAACGAACATTTTCATTAATTTTAATATAAGGTGGCAATTTTCTTTCACTAACCTACTAATATTCTACATTAAATCAATGCATTCGTTTTTAAACATGTTCAAGGAATATGTTCATTATTTCCATGTAAATTTTTATTGAAAGAAATTTTAATGATTACAGTTTCATCGATCAAATGAAACCTCTCTTCGGTTGAAAACCTAAGTCATTTTTCATTAAGCTTATATCAATTTCCATTACTTTCACGAATCCTTTTATTTCCAGTGTAATACTTCACCCAAACTCCTTACATTAGAGTATTTCTTTGATTTCGTCATTATTTGGCTTTTTTCGCCTTTGTTTGCATGAGTCATATATATTTTATACGAAAAAAATATAAAATTTTGTTTTTGTTGCCAAAAACTTAAAATAGCAAATTACCCTTGTCATGTTTTAAATGAAAAAAAAATATTTATTACAATAAAAAGAACAAAACTATTGTTTGGTAGTGTTTCCATTTTTCCTATGGCACCACCATACATCGTACATTTTAAGAGGATATCCTTGTAGAAGATATAGGCGAGTGAAATTGATATGTCGTTGGAAACATTACTAAAGAAGGAAAAAAAAGACAGTTAAATGACTTAAAATTTTAATTAAATTTTAAAATTCACCTACAAGTACATATCGATCGACTTGAAATCACTTTTTGAATTGATTAAGACCGTCGCACAGTGGACCAAATGTTGAATCTGGTGCGCAGTTGGTCGAAAAAAGAAGTCTTGACAATATTGAATTAGTATCGCATATATGATTGCACTATTCCTACCTTACTTAACGCTAATAAAATTTCTTTGTTTATTGCAAAAACACCATCGTAGTAGGCAGCCAAACATGAGTAATTAGTTTTTATAAAAACAATTCTTCAAGTTCTGTGTAGACGTGTTGATGGTTTAAACTGCTATTTTACGACCGTATTAAGGCAATTTATCAAATTATTTGTTATATTTTAACCTCAAGGAATGTATATTTGAAGCTAATTTGTGTTGTTGTTCGCAAAAAAACGTAAATTAAAAAGAGAGTTCACAATGGAATAATTTTTCAAGCAAACTTGAATTTTGTAAATGAATTTAGGTACGAATCCCGCTAACTTCTATAGGGTTTTTACATGATTTCAAAAGAATAGATATTAAACTCCAAAATAATAAAAAAATTGGCTGCTGGTTTTTGCTGGTTTTTGTTTTTCAGTCGATCAAGCGATGTCCGTCCATCTGTCTGTTTAAAACACGATAACTTCCAAACGGCAACTCTGTTGCTGCTGACGCTTGGTATATATATTTTCAATTTTCCTAGTCAGGTTGGTATTGAATATCAGCCAAATCGGTTCAGTGGTTCAGAAGTTGTAAGCAAAAACCGTGAATTTCAGATTGGTGTACCTTGAATTTACGTTAAAAAAAAAAAACCCTAAACGCTTTAAATGTCATTAATGAACCACAAAAATGTTTTGCTGAGTATTTTTGACATTTTCAAACATTTTTTAACCCAATGTAAAAATTCTACAAGCAAAAAAAAAAAGTAAACTCAAAAAAAAATTTTCACTCAAAAACTTTTTTTTTTTACAGAAATGAGTAAAAAAATTTTTTTTTTTTACTCAAAATAAAATATTTCTTTTCTAAACTGTTGTAAAATTTTTTTTACGTTAAAAAAAAAATACTTTCTGTGCTTATGTGGCTCTATTTTATCTCTATTTTATTATGAAAATGTTGCAATAAGTGCCACGCCCCTTCAAATACCGCGCACATTTGGACTATATAGAAGCTCATCTCATTTTCCTTGCGCATTACAAATTTCATGTTTCTAGGTGCTCTCAAAGTCGAATTATAATCTCTTGCACGCTAGATTAAGCATTTGGTCCACTGTGCGTCGCAACTATTAATCAATTTGGCTGAAACTCGTTATTCTCTAGACCCAAGGGAAATTATAAAACTTGGTTCAGGGTTTCGACCTCGTCCCCATACGAACGTTTTACTTATTAAAGATTATCATAATCATATACATCCAGTAGGTCCATGTTTGGACTTGAGACCTATTTTTTGACACACACTGGTGTAGGGCATTAAACATTCCGTTTTGCTCGTCTACAGTTCTAATTTTTGATTTTCGGCGAATTGTAACCATTCAAATCTGGTATTTTTACTGAATTTTTGTACATTTACACATTTCTCCTTTTACATTTCCTCATATGGTTTAAACGAATCGAAATATTTGGTTTATGTAGTGTGAATGACTCAAAGACAGTCTAGCGATGTTCGTCTTCTTTAGATGATAACAGGCCGAATAAGTCTTATGGTCATAGGCTGGTTAAGTTCGGAAATGGGATCAGGGGGAAAAAAGTTACTTAACATTAATAAGTTCTCGGGGCCGGATGGTATTACAGCATTGATGGTAAAACGTTGTACTGCGTCGCAAACATATTTCGCTACTCGTACCAGATAGGAGTTTTTCCTCATGTTAGAAGGTGGCCAACGTCCAGCCAACCCCCAAAAAGCGTGAGGCTTCGAACCCGGAGAATTACCGCCCGATAGAAATCTGGTCAACACTCTCTAAGGTGGTCGAGAGTAGAGTTTGCAAAACGATTAAAATCGTAATCGTAATCGCGATTAATCGCACCAAATAATCGTAATCGTAATCGACAAAAAAATCATGCGATTACGATTAATAATTTTCTATGATATACACTGTTTTTATAACGAATTTAAATCAGTTCCAAAATTTTTTGGAACCCATTTTGAAGTTTCTATGTAAAATTACACTGCGTGACAAAATTGATCACTATTTTAAAAAACAAGAGGTGTGACCAACGTTTCTATATATTTGAGACATGCTGATTCGAATGGCGTACTCCATTTTTCGATGTATGGTACAGTTTTCTTGCAAAATGTCGTTAAAGATTTGCTGATTTCAAGCCAGTTTTTTAACAAAAAAAATTTGCAAAGTTAATTATTTTTAAATTGTATGGCATGGAAAACAAAGATGTGACTTGTAGCAATATTTCTTATACAAATTTGGTTAAAGGCTTTTCATCTTAAGCCCTTAATTCGCGAATTTCTTAATTTTTTGTGGTTTTCGCGAAATTAACCGCCAAGTTGGTCTTTGATTAAAAACTTGCTTTTAGCGAATCAAAAAGGTATTCCTAACAATATAAATAGTGGACAATAAACAGCTATGTTATATGGACCATCATGATGAAAATCGCGAAAAACCGTTTTTTGGAATATGGCAGCATCACTTCGCGAGATGATTTAAGACTCCATCTTTTAGTATATAATGTGGAAACCTTAAACAATTAACTGACCAAAAATTTGGCCAAAAAAGTTTTCATTTGCAAAAGTTATCTTAACAAAAACTATAAATATTGTGGGGTTAACACTAAAATAATAGATAGGATTTTATGATGCGTTCTGGAACCGATTATTTGGAACGGAAATTTTTGATGGTTTGGCCCATATTTTGACTGGTTTTGGTTAAAAATTTGGACATGCAATTTTGTAAAAACGTAATTTTTTCATACTTAAACCGCTGGATTCCAACTAATGATGCCTTGTAAATTTTTTGGAATAAATTTCCTCACAATTAGCACTTCTCTGGCCATCGGCAGGTATTTCGACACGACGCCGCAGAAATTTTGATGAAATGGAAGCTGCTTTTGGAAAGGAATCACGAGCCAAAGAGCGAATCCAAACCAGTCACAGATTAGACCACTCTTTAGCAGCACAGCTAAAAGCTATTAAGACGCAGTAAAATCATGTATCTTTTCAGCGCTGATTGACGCACTCTTTGTAGAGTTTATTTAATCGCAATAAAGATGCAAGAAAATCTTGTATTTTTCTCCAAAAAAAATTTTGATCATTTAAAAAGTGTTGAAGATGGCAAATATTAAAGCATGTGTGAAATTTTATCAACAAAGAATTTCAATTATAAAAAAAAATCTTAATAAAACATTCTTAAGAGCGATCGAGTGTTCTTTCTATGCACAATGATATACTAAAAAAAAAAAATAAACTGTGGAGCCAAAATCTTGAATTATTTTTACTTGGAAAGTTCGAAAGTTTTTATTTTTTTTTCTTAAAAACAATAATTTTTGAATTTTCGTACGTTCTAAAATGTAATTTTTAAAAGATTTTTTTTAAAGCTATTGCAACTCAAATTATTTAATAAATTCGATTAATCGATAATCGCGATTAACGGCATTTTTTTTAATCGTAATCGCGATTATGAAATATCTCGATTATTTGCAAACTCTAGTCGAGAGTATGGCTAATCCCCACCTTGTAAATTATCTTAAGTCCAATTCACCCTTGTGTAATCGACAGTATGGCTTTCGTAGAAGTCGTTCTACGGGAGACTTGTAAGCGTTCCTGTCGCAACTTTGGAATCGTTCTATCAACTAAATGGGTGAAATAAAATGTGTTGCTCTAGATATTTCCAAGGCGGTCGATAGACTTTTTCACGGTGCACTCGTTTCAAAGTGTCGGTATTAATTTCTCTTGAGCTTTCTTAGAGACCGTACTATACCTGTTGTTATAGATGGGTTCTCATCGGATGAGTTTCGGTTAAATTCTTTGGAACCGCAAGGTTCTGTTCTTTCTCCTACACTTTTTCTTAATGACCTTCTTAGTCAAACTTCCAATCCTATTTCGCAGATAACAGTAACATTTGTCATTCAGTGACCTTTCATCATAGACCAAGCCTAACTGAGGTTGAAGCTATGAGCCAGAACATGAATGATACGCTTAATAATGTCGTATAAGCAATCTCCGAGTGGGGTCTTGCGAATAGGTTCGAATTTAAAGCTCGTAAGACCTAAACGTGTCGACCCAGAGACGTATTGTAGGTTCCCCTGAATTAAACTGAAAGGCTCTGAAGGTTCTGTTCTTTCTCCTACACTTTTTTTTATTTTTCTTTACGACCTTAGTCAAACTTCCATTCCTATCAAATTTTCAATCCTATCTATTCTTTCGCAGATAACAGCAACATTTGTCATTTAGTGACCTTTAATCATAGACCAAGCCTTACTGAGTTTGAAGCTATGAGACAGAACATGAATGACACATTCAATAATGGCCATTCAGTGATCTCCGAGTGAAGTCTGGCGAAAAGGGTCAATTTTAATGCTCGTAAGACCGAATGTTGTATGTTGTTCCAGAGACGTATTGTAGAATCAGAGTCATCTGTATCCATGGGTGATATAGCTAGAGGAATCAGACTCTCTTGAAATTCTTGGCATGAAAATTCAATGTGATCTTTGGAACTAACATGTTTTTCAAGAGTCTCAAGAAACATTCTAGTGTTTTGGTTTGTTAAAACTGTGTTAGCATTACTTCATTCCGTCTGATATCCTCCCTATAACCGACCGAAGATGAAATACAACTCCCATATCTGGGCAGGTTCTTCTGCACTCACATAACAAAAACAGTTGTCGCAACCGGTCATTCGGTTGTTACAACTACATTTCTGTTGTCAGGACCTCATGGCAGTTGTTACAACCATTATGCAGTTGCCATAACTGAATTGAGGTTGTGACGACCGCATGGCCGGTAACGACTACTTTCAAAACGAAGTTGGTATATTTACGGTTGTGGCAACTGATATTGTTATGAGAGTGAATGTTTATCTTAAAGCTTCTGGATCGGGTGCAATGGAGTGAGTTAAAGCTCATCAATGACTGTGGGGTATCCAGCTCTATTGGCTCATTATAGCATCGTCGGAATGTGGGTTGTGCGTTATTGTTCTACCGATATTACCACTGAGACGAGGGTGCATGCCTGAAATATTCGCCTTTCCAGCAGATCACATCCGTTCGTTTTCGACTGTCCAATAAATTGCGCAACGCATTACAGAGAAAATTCGTTTCTCAGTTGAGTTAGCCTTAAATGGAATAAACTCCACTTGACAGTCGGCTACAATTTGAAATACAAATAAAATGTCGACAATGACTACTCCCAATATCCTTTGCCCTATAACCTTTTTTCCTAATACCAACACTATGCATTGCATTTGTAGGGAGCATGCATGAGTGTTGTCTCATAGTACAAACAAAGAAATTTGGTCCAAATATGCGGATCTTTCCAGTAATATTTTCATAGTCTTCAGTCGGAAGGATGGCAAGACTTATGTGTCGTTTTACGTCAGCACACATAGACTCTGAGGTCCGCTGTGATACCACGGGACTGTAATAGGTTCCTCTACCAGTCCCTGCCGTTTAAACAAATTCGAACACCTTATGAAACTCCCAAGATTTGATTTTGACGTCCGACAAATCAGAAAGGTCGTGCAGCACTCTAGATCCCAGTGAAGCAAGTCTCTGACCAAAAAGTTCGATAGTTTCTTACTCCTCCTCATCCATGCAACTCCGGCAAAAGTCATTTAAAGACACATTTTTAACTGCTCTGCGTGCTTTCCTATCAGACGTGCTTTCCTATTACCCGGTAATTACAGCAACCACCGTCGAAATCTCTCCTCTTGGAAGCATTATCAGCTCACTCGTTCGCTTCTGATTAAGAGAAGGCCAAATCTGTCGTGAAGTTTCGCACGTCCATCCATGTGCCCATCTCTGATTAGTCTCCGTCGCTGAACAAAGATTTCGATTTTTCTTGCAAGTTTCTAGAGACATCAATACATTTCAATTCTGTTAGAACCTGTAATGTAGTTCCCAGTCTTGCAAGTTCATCGGCTTTTCAATTCCCTGGAATGTCTCTGAGCCCAGGCGCATATATGAGTCGTATGTCAAACTACTTGGACATCTCGTTTAAAGACGTGCGGCTGTTAAGGGAAGATCTTGTTTTCAGAAACATTGACTGCAGGGACTTGACCGGGATAATGGGAATTTTTAGGAACCGCGCATTTGAAATTCAGAAAAAGTTTAACTGAGACTCAGAAATTCGGAAAAGCTAAATTGAATTTCTGAAAGTCACAACTGAATTTCAGAATATCAAATTCGAATGTCAGATAATTACTATTGAATTTCTCAATTTAAATTCAAAAGTGCCAAACTGCAATTCCAATTGTAAGTCATAAAAGCAGTAATATATGATATTCAGAAAATCTAATATGAAAACTTTGTGAAGGATGATTAAAATTCGTTCATGCCAATTAAATCACTCTTTATCTTATAATATAATTTTGTTTGTTTACTTTTATGAAAAAAAAAATATCAAAAGAATATTACTTTTATTTTTTTCTTTCATTTAATTTTGCTTGATTTGAACTGAACAAATGTTTGTTGGTGTTTGTTTGTTGTTGCCACCCCACTAAACAAACAAACTTTTCGAGAATTACCACCCAAATTTTTAGTTGCTAACACACAAACACACACTTCACTCACAGTCAGCTGAGTTCAAGTTTTCTTATAGAGAAAATTGTTTGCATGACTTTGTTTTTTTGCCGCCGTCTTCAAAATTCAAGTCGTATAAGTTTTTTTTTGCTCTTTTTATACCCTCCACTCTAGTGATAGAGGGTATATATAAGTTTGTCATTCTGTTTGTAACTCATCGAAATATCGATCTGGGACCCCATAAAGTATATATATTCATGATGCCCGATCGATTTTAAGACATTCTAGCGATGTCCGTCTGTCCGTCTGTCCGTCTGTCCGTCTGTCTGTCTGTCTGTGGAAAATGCTGTCGCGGACAAAATATTGCACAGAGATGACTGAAACTTAACATATTTATTGGAAGTTCTCCCGAGAAGTTTGGTATTGCATTTGAGCGATATCGGTTCAGCGGTTCAAAAGATATGAACGAAAATGTAAGCACACCTCAAAAATTTCAGTACATTCAACATAACCTAAAAATACAAAATGCTTTAATTCGGCTACTGGTTGGCATATGTGAACATAATTGAACACCAAATGGTATTTAAACAAGTACGAACACAAAAAAAAAAAAATCGCGGATTTTTTTTACCAAAAATTTTTTTTCGCGAAAATTTTTTTTCAAAAATTTTTTTTTTTTTTCAAAATTAATTTCCTTTTAAATAAAGTTTTTTGCAATAATCTTTTTGAAATTGTGGAGGGTATCACTACATTCGGCAAGGCCGAATTTAACTTTTTTACTTGTTTTTATTTTTGTTTGTTCATTATTTCTTTTCTTGTCTTTGTGATTTTGATGACTCCTTATACGATTTAAACTTGCTTGCATGCACTAGTTTTGACGTTGTTTTTTTATAACGAGGGTCCGTACACGTTGTTACTGACGTATTGTAGCTCGCGATATTTGTATGGATTGCCCGGATCATAAAACAATTTATCATTTGCAAAGCAAATACATTCTGAGATTAAATAAAATTTCTCCGTAAATATGAACCTCTCAATAGATTCACCGGTCATCATACAGGATTTGGAGAAATCTGTTAGTTTAGTAACGAACAACCTTAGGGAAGCTTATCTAAAATCCTCCGAAGAAGATCCATTAACCATAGTGGAAGTCGGAACTCAAGCTTCTAAGAACAGAATGTAGGAAACTGTTCAATAAGGCAAAGAAAGATAAAACGACGGAAAACTGGGCGAACATCGTCTCAGTTTAAATGATTTTCAAAAGGAAACCCGGAGGGCGAAAAGAGAATTCTAGTCTATTTTCTGTGGATAATTGAAGGGAGCTACGAGACTCCGTAAAGTTCTTTCAAATGCCCAAAGTTTACCAGGATTTATTAAAAAGTCCGATGGATCCTTTGCAGAAAGCAGTAAGGAAACCATTGAACTTCTGATGGATACCCATTTTCCAGGTTGCAAAGATGAGATGAAGTGATATCCCTTGGGTACACTTTCACCAACTACAATTCCGGTAAATGAATTCATCAGAACAATGGTGGACGAACGCAAGATAACATGGGCGGTCCGCTCATTCAAGCCCTACAAATTGGCAGGGCCTGATGATATATTTCCGGCAATCTTGCGGGAGTCCTCGAGATTATCAAGACATAGCTATTACGTATCTTTATGGGTAGCCTGGCATCTGGGTATATACCCTCCAAATGGAGGGTGATAAGGGCGGTCTTTATCCCCAAAGTAGTACAGACTTATCAGTATATCATTGTTTTTATTGAAAACACTGGAAAGACTGGTAGATGTCTATGTGTACCGACTTATCAGTCTGTCATTGTTTTTATTGAAAGCACTGGAAAGACTAGTAGATGTCAATGTGAGAAGTATCCTCATATCATACAATTTCTGCGAGGGCTAACACGCCTTTCTTAAAGATAATTCTGTTGAGACGGCTTTAAGTGATATTGTCGGGTTGAGTGAGGACACTTATCACAAAAAAGTGTATGTTTTGGCATCATTTCTGGACGTAGAAAGTGCGTTCAACAATGTCAAAATATCATAAATTCTTAATGCCTTACAAAATACAGGCACTAACACACAGATTACTCTATGGACGGGCAACATGCTGAAATGCAGGGCAATTAACTAGAAGATAAGTGATGGTGAAGCGAGAAAAGTAGTTTGAAGGGGCACTCCACAAGGCGGAGGGATATCTTCTCTTCTATGGAATCTTGTAATATATATATATATAGTTTTGATCACATCACATGATCAATTATTTTTATTTATTCTCTCTATTTACAACTCATTTTTAATAAATGCAACCTAACCGAGAACTGGTATCAATGACCGTCGTCTCGTTGTAGCGAAAAAACCAAGGGTTCTAGTGGGAATCGAACCCACGACCCCCACGTTGAAAGGCTAGCACGCTACCAACTAGCCTACGGGGGCTACGGAATCTTGTAATAAATGAGATCCTCGAGTCACTTAAGGAAATGGGTATCAAGAAGATGGTGAGGCGAGGAAAGTAGTTTCAAGGGGCACGCCACAAGGGGAAGTGGTATCTCCTCGTCTGTGAAATCTTGTAATAAATAAGATCCGCTAGTCACTCAACGGAATGGGTATCAACGGTAGTTGCCTACGCTGATGACGTTGTGATCCTAATCAAGGGTAAGTTTTTAGCAACGATTAGCGAACTCATGGAATCAGCGCTTAAGATACTCTCAACGTGGAAAAGCACAACTGTCCGGGAGTTAGGTTGTAAGTGGCTCCTGACGTTTTATGTCAACACACGTAGACTTTGAGGTCCATTGTGACACCACGGGACTTTAATAGGTTTCCCCACAAGTCCCGATCCGGAAGTTAATCCCACCAAAACACAACTCGTCGTGTTCACAAAATGGACGAAGATAGACTGGCTCGTTCTTCCCAAATTATATGCAATCACCCTGGAACTATCTAGTAAGCGGAATTCTTGGGTTTGATCCTGCACTCAAAGCTTTCTTGGAAAAGAAATACAGAGGAAATGATGAAAATGTGGCTATGTGCTTTTTACACCTACAGGAGAACTTTAGGAAGAAAGTGGGGTCCTACCCCGTATATTATCCACTGGATGTATGGTGCGATAATTAGACCAATACTTACCTTGGAGCCCTTGTGTGGTGGAGAGCAGTGGATAAGAAATCATATCTCTGCAACCTACAGAAGGTACAGCGACTGGCGTATGTGGACATCACTGGTGCTATTAGATATTAGTGTATACACTGAAATCGGGAATCGTAAGGAACTGTATTCAATCCCTTGTCGAATCAGTCAGCACACATTATCTGGGTCCCTTCACATAATGGGGTCGCTGGGAACGAATTAGCTAATTAATGCGTGACAAATGGTTCAGAGTTGGTTGAACCTGACATCTCGGCTCCTATAGTGGAATTGATGAACGAATGATTGATTCCATATCAGAGAAAATAATGAAGTATAGTTAGATGTCACTAACAACGCGAACCCTGCGTCCACTGCCAAATCCGAAAAGGACAAAAAACCTTCTTACGTTTGGTAAACGTACGGTTAGCCTATTGGTGGGAGTACTGACCGGACATTGTATTATAGGCCAAATGGCCGTTAATGGGAATCTCTGACGGGGAACAATTGTAGGAGTTGTGGGGAAGTGAAGAAGTGGAGTAGGAAGAGTCAGTAAAGTTGTTATGTGAATGTCCGGATATGATGAATCGTCACCTTAGGCAATTGGGGCAACGATTTTTGGACGACCTCGAAAGCCTTAACGATGTTTCATTGACTTCTCTACAATTTCCAACACAATTAATTCCACTCAATAAAATAAACAATTACAAACTCTTTAGCTTATTTCTCTTTTCGTTGTCTAAATATTGTTACTTTAACGTTCTCGTATTTGTTGCCAGGCGTTGCTATTTTATATATTTGTTGTGTTATCGTCAGTGTTGCCCCATTACTGACTGTATAGACTTACTATAACAAAGTTGCCTTCATTACGTTGCGTGGGTCTTCCCCACGTCAAAACTTCTCTTATGTTTTGTACAAAGTTGAAAAGGGCGTTCTGCTATATTCAAGTTAAATGCAGTTGAATTTATTTTAGATGTAATACAAATGCAATAACAACTTGTGGTTTTTGTATTACAAAACAAATCGTGTCAGGACATGTACAGAGAAAAAATAATAAAATTATTTTTGGAAAAAAAAAAAATTAAACTGTTTAAATGAAATGCAGAACTTGCAGTAATACAACAAGGAAGTTTATAATTGTGTAGCCTCTAAAATAAGAGAGAATTTAAACCTTTGGGTTAAATTCCAAATAAAAACACACATTTTGCACTTCGGGTTCGTCTATGGGAGCCCAAATTTGGAGACGGCGAGACGGCAAAGATGAATTTAATATTTCATAATTTTATCATAAGCTTCCATTTCATTCGTTAAATCAATCATTATTTTGATTGACTATAAATAAAAAATTGTTCAGATTTGTAATCAAAATCTAAAAAATGTTTAATTGAAAAATTATGCAATTAATCACCTACAATTTGATGATTGGTATAACAATTTTCTTGATTGCAGGAATTTCAATATAAAAATTGATTGAATCCGCGTTTTTGTTGATTGAAATTCGTTTTAAATTCTTTCTGTGAGAATTATAGTGTTGGAAACTGTTAAAATTTATTCTGTAGAAACTATAAATATTCACTTAAAAAAAAAAAACAATTTCCATTGACAAGACAAACCGACATTTAAAATCCTACTGATGATAACACTAACTGGAGTGTTTGAAACCGGTATGGGAATACCAGAAATGTCTATAATTTTTAGAAATTCAATTTTTCTTTAGCATTTTTTCAACTTGAACCCTTATAATTGAAAAACTTTTTTCAAATTTTTTAACAGAGTTTTTCTTTTCAGTGCAAGATTTTACGTTATTGAGTTAGCACTTTAATCAAATATTGATTATTTTCTATCAAATAACAAATTATTTGCCTTAATATTTATTCATACCAATTATTTCTGGAATAAATTCATAATTTTCAGTATGCATACAATATGATTTGAACATTTGCAAAACATATGTAGCCTACAAATTGTCTACTTATTCAAAATATTTTGATGATATACACATGGCAACAAAAACTGCAATAAAGTTTGATATATTATGGTGTTAATTTAGTCAACACTTTACATACACAATACGAACAAAGAAATTTAAATTTCTATATTTTGGACCAACAAACAATGGAAAAAAGCCAGAAAAAAAATATTGTTGACCTAAACGAATTTGTTGGTCCCTTCACCAATTTTATAATTGTCCAAATGTATTTCAAAATTGTCCAAATGCATTTTCAAATTGTCGATATGTATTTTAAAATTATCCAAATATATTTTAAAATTGTCCAAATGTTTTTTAAAATTGTCCAAATACATTTTAAAATTGTCCAAATTAATTTTAAAATTGTCCAAATATATTTTAAAATTGTCCAAATTAATTGGAAAATTGTCCAAAAGTATTTTAAAATTGTCCAAATATATTTTAAAATTGTCCAAATGTATTTTAAAATTGTCCAAGTGTATTTTAAAATCGTCCAAATGTAGTTTAAAATTTCCCAATTGTATTTTAAAGTTGTCCAAATTAATTTGAAAATTGTCCAAATGTAGTTTAAAATTTTCCAAATGTATTTTAAAATAGTCTAAATGTATTTTAAAATTGTCCAAATGTAGTTTAAAATTTTCCAAATGTTTTTTAAAATTGTCCAAATGTATTTAAAAATTGTCCAAATAATTTTAAAATTGTCCAAATATATTTTAAATTTGTCCAAATTAATTTTAAAATTGTCCAAATGTATTTTAAAATTGTCCAATTGTTTTTTTTAAATTTTCCAAATGTATTTTAAAATTGTCCAAATATATTTTCAAATGATCAAATTAATTTTAAAATTGTCCAAATATATTTTTAAATTGTACAAATATATTTTAAAATTGTCCAAATGTAGTTTAAAATTTTCCAAATGTTTTTTTTTTTTTTTTAATTGTCCAAATGTATTTAAAAATTGTCCAAATATAGTTTAAAATTTTCCAAATGTATTTTAAAAATTTCCAAATGTATTTCAAAATTGCCCAAATGAATTTTAAAATTGTCCAAATGTATTTTAAAATTGTACAAATGAATTTTAAAATTGTCCAAATGTATTGTAAAATTGTCCAAATGTATTTTAAAATTGTCCAAATTAATTTTAAAATTGTCTAAATGTATTTAAAAATTGTCCAAATATATTTTAAAATTGTCCAAATATATTTTAAATGTGTCCAAATTAATTTTAAAATTGTCCAAATGTATTTTAAAATTGTCCAAGTCTTAGACAATTTTAAAATATATTTGGACAATTTTAAAATACATTTGGAAAATTTTAAAATACTTTTGACAATTTTAAAACAAATTTGGACAATTTTAAAATTATTTGGAGGATTTTAAAATACATTGGACAACTTTAAAATACATTTGGACAATTTTAAAATACATTTGGACAATTTTAAAGTACATTTGGAAAATTTTAAACTACATTTGGACAATTTTATAATACATTTGGACAATTTTAAAATACTTTTGGACAATAAAATATTTGGCCAATTTTAAAATACATTTGGACAATTTTAAAATACTTTTGGACAATTTTAAAATATATTTGGACAATTTTAAAATACATTTGGACAATCTTAAACTACATTTGGACAATTTTAAAATACATTTGGACCATTTTAAAATACATTTGGAAGATTTTAAACTACATTTGGAAAATTTTCAAAATACATTTGGAAAATTCTAAACTACATTTGGACAAATTTAAAATCCATTTGGACAATTTTAAAATACATTTGGACATTTTTAAAAATACATTTGGAAAGTTTTAAACTACAATTGGACAATTTTAAAATACATTTAAAAATTTTCAAAATACATTTGGAAAATTCTAAACTACATTTGGACAATTTTAGAATACATTTGGACAAATTTAAAATACATTTGGACAATTTTGAAAATACATTTGGAAAGTTTTAAACTACATTTGGACAATTTTAAAATACATTTGGACAATTTTAAAATACATTTGAACAATTTTAAAAATACACTTGAAAAATTTTAAATTCAATTGGACAATTTTACAATACATTTGGACAATTTTCAAATTAATATGGACATTTTTAAAATATATTTGGACAATTTTAAAATACATTTGGACAATTTTAAAATTCATTTGGAGAATTTTTAAATACATTTGGACAATTTTAAAATACGTTTGGAAAATTTTAAAATATATTTGGACAATTTTAAAATAGATTTGGACAATTTTAAAAATATATTTGGAAAATTTTAAAATAGATTTGGACAATTTTATTATATATTTGGACAATTTTGAAATACACTTGGACAATTTTGAAATACTTTTGGACAATTTTAAAATATTTGGACAATTTTAAAATACAATTGGACAATTTTAAAATACATTTGGACAATTTTAAACATCATTTGGACACATTTAAAAAACATTTGGACAATTTTAAAATATTTTTGGACAATTTTAAAATACATTTGGACAATGTTAAAATATATTTGGACAATTTTAAAATATATTTGGACAATTTTAAAATATTTCTTGTCAATTTTAAATTATATTTGGACAATTTTAAAATACATTTCAAGGTCAAATATTCAAAACTTGCTACCTGCAGTGTAATAGCATAGCAGATAGTAAGTTTTAAATATTTACCCTCGATTTGGACAATTTTAAAATACATTTGGACAATTTTAAAATTAATTTGAACACTTTTAAAATATTTTTGGGCAATTTTAAACTACATTTGGACTATTTTAAACTACATTTGGACAATTTTAAAATTATTTGGAGAATTTTAAAATACATTTGGACAATTTTAAAATACATTTGGACAATTTTAAAATACATTTGGACAATTTTTAAGTACATTTGGAATATGTTAAATTACATTTGGACAGTTTTAAAATACATTCAGACAATTATAAAATACTTTTGAATAATTTTAAAATATATTTGGCCAATTTAAAAATACATTTAGACAATTTTAAAATTAATTTGGACAATTTTAAAATCTATTTAGATAATTTTAAAATACATTTGGACAATTTTAAAATACATTTGGACAATTTTAAAATACATTTGGACAATTTTGAAATCATTTGGACAGTTTTAAAATTAATTTGGACAATTTTATAATACATTTGGAGAATTTTAAAATGCATTTTGGAAAATTTTAAACTACATTTGGACAATTTTAAAATACATTTGGACAATTTTAAAATTATTTGGACAATTTTAAAATACATTTGGACAATTTTAAATACGTTTGGACAATGTTAAAATATATTTGGACCATTTTAAAATACATTTGGACAATTTTAAACTACATTTGGACCATTTTAAAGTACATTTGGACAGTTTTAAAATTAATTTGGACAATTTTAAAATATAATTGGACAATTATAAAATTAATTTGCACAATTTTAAAATATATTTGGACAATTTTAAAATACTTTTGGACAATTTGAAAATACATTTGGAAAATTTTAAAATACAATTAGACAATTTTAAAATACGTTTGGACGATTTTAAAATACATTTGGACAATTTTAAAATACATTTGGACAATTTTAAAATATATTTGGACAATTTTAAAATACATTTGGACAATTTTAAAATACATTTGGACAATTTTAAAATACATTTGGAAAATATTAAACTACATTTGGACAATTTTAAAATACATTTGGACAATTTTAAAATATATTTGGGCAATTTTAAAATTCATTTGGACAATTTTAAAATAGATTTGGACAATTTAAAATATATTTTGAAGATTTTAAAATACATTTGGAGATTTTTAAAATATAATTGGAAATGGTGTAATACACACAGAAAACTAATTTGCTGATTTCCATCTGAAAGTCAGTCATTGCAACAAAAAAGTTGGTTTAATTTCATTAAAAATAATAAAAATAAATTATTGTTCAATGAAAAACAGTTTATTGTAGTTTGAGGTCATTTATTTTCCACATTATGAATTAACATAAAAAGTACCTAAATTTTACTCTACTTTCTCTCTAAGGATATTCTCCCAGAATAAGTTGAGAGACTGTCCTAAGAGAGAAAGTATAGTAAACATAAGAATATGTTTATTCGTAATGAGGACAATTAATGTTCTCGAACTAGAATAAAGAATTTTTTATTGTTTCTTTTAACCATTAAACCAAAACAAATCGATTTCTATTCTTTTAAAATTTCAAAATTTAAATTACGTTTCCAGCGTTTCTATCACAAGTGCTAACCAATTAAAACTGTCACCTTTACCGAACGTAGAGTATAAGTATCAGAAGCATATTAAGTTTAACATAATATGATTGCATTGTTTTATCGATAAAATTTGTACTGGATATAAAACAAAAAAAAGGAAATAAACACAAAAGAACACTTTTGAATATAAGTGCAAAAATTTTATTTTTGATGCAAAAGAAACATACAGAGAAACTTTTGAAAGAGCTGAAAAAGAATAAGTTCTCTAAATGCAAAGATTATTAAAATACAATTAAAAAAATTTAAATTTGGCCTTGTAAAAAATATTCTTGCAAAAAACATTTTTTAAAAAAATAAATTACTTTTTAAAAACAAAAAAATTAAAACAAAAATTTCCGCGAAAAAAAAAAATCGCGATTGTTTTCTTTTTTTTTGTAAAAATATGTTCGATGTTCAATTCTATTTACATTTTTCAACCAGCAGCCGAATTAAAGCATTTTGTATTTTTGGGTTATGTTGAATGTATCAAAATTTTCGAGGTGTTCTTACTTTTTGGTTCATAACTTTTGAATCGCTGAATTGATATTGCTCAAATGCAATATCAAACTTCTTGGGGTAACAATAAGTAAACATGTTAAGTTTCAGTCATATTCGTGTAATATTTTGGCCGTGATCGCCATTTTGGTAAATTCTACGTACCCTAAAAATACAAAATGCTTTAATTCGGCTGCTGGTTGTCATATGTGAACAGAATTGGATACCGAAACTTATTTTAACAAGTAAAAACATATTTTTGCCCCAATATCGCTGAATTTTTTTAGTTTTTTCCCCTTGTTCCCAATAAACCAAGCGATACCGTTATGATATCGAGGCAATATAACCTAATTATCATATATTATTCTAAAACAACAGTGTTTTCGTTCTTAATGTACCTTTCCTTATGGTATGGTTTTTTCATAAAAATATAATATCGTTTTTGCTATCGTTAATTCCAGTCATAACGATAGTAAAATCACCATTTTCTAGAATTTATCGAAAAACTATCGTTATTTCAGGCGATAACGATATCGTTTCGATATGAATATGTGATATTGTTTTGGCTATCGAAATTTTCAGGAATGACTATAGCAAAATCGCTTAAAATTCAAAAATGGGAACATAATTTTAATTTAAGGTGATACTATTTTCGCTATCACTTATCGTTATTTGGTTTATTGGGTTACCGCCACCTCTACTCCGATGATTGCGATTTGCCCCATAAATGTTCGAAGTCGCTCCTAGAGAGGTACAGCGTAATACCGACCCTAATTAATTTTTAGTCCCGAACATTTCTTCTGAAACAACCTGCTTCTTATCTCCACTCACTAAGGGGGCTCGCATGTAAAATTTAATTTTTATAAAATTTAATTTTTATAAAACTTAATTTTTATAAAATTTAATTTTTATAAAATTTAATTTTTATAAAATTTACTCCCACCGCCCTAACTAGCCCAAGCATGCCCCTTGAGGAGTCAAATGTATGACCGAACCCCAATTTTTTTTAAATCCCAACATTTTTTAAAACATATCTACTCTCTATCTTTAACCCCTAAGGCAAATCCTTATTTTTTTATACCCTCCATTCTACACCATTTCCAATTGTATTTTAAAAATTGTTTTTTAAAATTGTCCAAATATATTTAAAAATTGTCTTAATGAACTTTAAAATTGTCCAATTGTATTTTAAAATTGTCCAATTGTATTTTAAAGTTTTCTAAGTGAATTTTAAAATTGTTTAATTGTATTTTGAAATTGTCCAAATATATTTTAAATTTGTCCAAATTAATTTGAAAATTGTCCAAAAGTATTTTAAAATTGTCCTAATGTAGTTTAAAGTTTTCCAAATGTATTTTAAAATTGTCCAAATGTTTTTTTAAAATTGCCTAATTGTATTTTAAAGTTTTCCAAATGTATTTTAAAAATTTTTTAAAATTTTCCAAATGTATGTGTTAGAACCTTTGATATTTCGGTCATAAGTATTCATACCATTTACAACACACGCACACAAAAAATTATTGGCTAAACATTTTCAATTAAATCTATTGATCAACAAAATTTAAATAAGTCAATCAATGTTTTGATTAAATTTTTTGTTATTTGCTTTAACTATCAAATTACAAATTTTCAACATACCAGATTTATTTAAATACATTAATTCAAAAATATATTAGAAAGCAAAAGATAAGAATTTCTTCATAATTTCGCCATAAGCTTACAATTCATTCGTTATATCAATCATTATTTTGATTGACTATAAATAAAAAATTGATAAAATTTTTGATCAAAATTAAAAAAAATGTTTGATTGAAAAAATTTTCAATCAATCACTTACAATTTGATGATTGGTATAGCAATTTTCTTAATTGGAGGAATTTCAATCAAAAAATTGATTGAAATTCGTTTCAATTTCTTTCTGTGCTGGCTGGTCGTTACAACGTTTTCTGTTCTTTTACTGCTGCGTTAGCGCGAATTAATATTATATTTTTTCCTAATTAAAATTTTCGAATTAATGAACTAGTTCCTTTAAAGTCATACAATGTTATAGTTCATTGGCAACATATAAGTATGAAAAACATTTGCCTGGTGTGCAAAAGACAAATGCAAACATTACTCTGCCATGAACTAACAATCTCTACATACAACAGTATGCAGTTATGCAAAAGTTTTGTTCATTCCAAGAATTGCATATTGATATTGCCCTCTATGTTCAAATACTCCCAGTTTTTTTTTTTTTTTTAAGGAAGTGAAGTGTGTGAAATAAAACATATGATCTAAAAATTTTCATTTTTTTCCAAACATTTCAATGCCTGATTTTCAAAAAGAGTTTTTCATGTAAACTACAAAAAAAAAAATAATTTTATGTAGTATTTTTTTAACATTAAAAAGAAACTCATTTGTTTAATGGTCGATTATATAGCTGAACTTTTATTACAGTTTTCTTCGTAAGTTTTTGCATTAGGGTGGTAACACTAATGCGGAAAGAAGGAACTGGGCTTTTTTGAATTTGAATAGGGCTTTTCTGAGTTTCAGTTGTGCTTTGAGGAGTTTTAATTGTGATTTTATGGATTTCTGTTGTGCTTTTCAAAATTTCAGCAGAGTTTTTTTAAATTTCAATTTGGGTTTTCTAAGCTTTGTGATTCTTTAAGCTTTTCTGAGTTTTATTTTATGTGGAATTTCTGAATATCAACTGAGCTTTCTCTGAGCTTTTCTGAGTTTTATTTAATGTAGAATTTCTAAATATCAACTGGGCTTTTCTGAATTTAACCTAAGCTTTAAAAGTTTTGTCATTCCGTTTGTAACTCATCGAAATATCGGTCTGGGACCCAATAAAGTATATATATTCATGATCCCCGATCGATTTTAAGAGATTCTAGCGATGTCCGTCTGTCTGTGGAAATGGTGATCACGGCCAAAATATTACACGGAGATGAATAAAAATTAATATATTTATTGGAAGTTCTCCCGCGAAGTTTGGTATTGCATTTGAGTGATATCGGTTTAGCGGTTCAAAAGATATGAACGAAAATGTAAGGACACCTCAAAAATTTTAGTACATTCAACATAACCCAAAAATACAAAATGCTTTAATTCGGCTGCTGGTTGATATATGTGAACATAATTGAACACCAATTGCTATTTAAACAAGTAGGAATATATTTTTTGACAAAAAAGAAAAAAATCGCGGATTTTTTTTTACCAAAATTTTTTTTCGCGGAAATTTTTTAAATTTTTTTTTTTCAAAAGAAATTTCCTTTTAAAAAAGTTTTTTGCAATAATGTTTTTGAAATTGTGGAGGGTATCAGTACATTCGGCAAGGCCGAATTTAACTTTTTTACTTGTTTAATTTCAATTAGTCATTTCAAAATGTTAAAAAAGCTTTTTGGAATGTTAACTTGACTTTTTTGGTTTTTAATTGGGATTTTTAGTTTAAATTTAGCTTTCTTGAAATTCAATTGTGCTTTTTGAATTTTGATGGGACTTTTCTGAACATATTTGTGCTTTTCCAAATTTAAAATAGGCGTTTTTGACTTTTAGTTGTGCATTCTGTGCTTTTCAGAACATCATTTGCTGTTTTATAAGTTTCAGCCGAGCTTTTCAGAATTTCACTTGTAAGTTAAATGAATTTCAGTTGAGCTTTTGTGAATTTAAATTAGCTTTTTCGAAGTTTCAATGGAGATTTCTGTATTTTGGTTAAACTTTTCTGAAGATTAATTGAGATTTCTGAATTTCAATTATAAAAGTCTTAGATTTTAAGTATCAAATTTTTCTCTGCCAAATGTTCCAAATGTTCCTGTTGTCCATTATTTATAAATTCAGAGTTAAAATGTTTTGAATTGTGATTGTATGCTTTTCTATTGTGATTTTCGGAATTTCAGCAGAGCTTTGTGATTTTGAACCATGTGATTTTCTGAGCTTTTCTGAAGTGGGCTTTTCTGAATTTAAACTAAGCTTTTTTAATTTCAATTGGTGTTTTCGAAATTTAAAAAAGCTTTTGGGAATTTTAACTTGGGATTTTTGAATTTTAATTAGGATTTCTGAATTTTAATTGGGATTTCTTAATTTAAATTGTGCTTTCTTTAAATTCAAGTGTGCTTTTTAAATTTTACTAACGCTTTTCTGAAATCTTTGGGCTTTTCTAAATTCATATTAAGCTTTTTTGACATTTCGTTGTGCCTTCTGTGCTTTTCAGAACTCCACTTGCGTTTTTATTAGTTTCAGCAGATTTTTTCAAAATTTTACTTGTAGGTTTATGATGAATATCAGCTGAGCTTTTATAAACTTTAATAAGCTTTTTCGAAATTCCATTTAAGTCTTCTGTATTTTGCTTAAACTTTTCTGATTTAATTGGAATTTCTGAATTTTTATTTTAGAAGTCTTAGACTTTTAGTCTAAAATTTTTTCCCAAATAAATTTCCTTGAAATTTTTAAAATTTTTCTCACCCTATTGTCCATTATTAATATGACTCGGTATTTATAATTTTTCTCATTTTAATGTCACAATATCAAGTACTTTGTTGTATGGAATATGTAATATGTAGTATTGAGAAGGTTCATAAAACCATTATTATGGGGGTTAAATGTCGCCAATGACGTTGAGAAGAAATAAATATCGTATGCAAATGTTTATTGATTGTAATCAGTTGGGGTTTTAATGGCAAAAATATAAAATGAATGTTTAAATATTTAATAACTCAGGTGAATGACGACGACGACGACGGTGATGATTATGATGATATGCAAGGGTAATCTACTGTAAATACCGATACACTCACATAAATATTTATTCGTGGTGGTATAACAAGAAATCGTTGCTACAGTTACGAACTGTTGAAAAATTTATAAATGAGTGGAAGAATTAAAAAAAAATGCAGTGGCACATTTTAAATCCATATCATATTATGACTGGTTTTCGATCTAGTTAATTGCTAGATTTTTTTTCATTTTCTCACATAAATTACACTGTGCAACACAAATTTGTATCTTGTTCTGTAGAGATACCACAGGACCGTAATAGGTTCCCCTACTAGTACCTGACGTTAAACCAATTTAAGCTCCTTATGAAACTCATTGAATTTTAACATCCGACAAATTAGAAAGATCGTGCAGCTCCCTAGATCCTAGTGAATGGCAGTTAAAGTGCTCGATAGTTTCCAACTCCTCCTCATACATGCAACTCCGGCAAAAGTCATTTGACTGTTCATTTAAACCCTGCAAACAAAACGATACGACATCGATTCGCCGGTTGTATTGTCGATACGATAAATGTTATTGCGGCAATTATCGAATTCGTATCGCCGGCGATAAACCTTTCGGGAGAAAACGAAATGGGAAAACGGCGATATAATAAAAGTACTACTTTGATTTTGTATTGGAATAATAAATTTTCGTATCGTCGCAATATCTTTTCGGCGATTTATCGCCCTATTGTTTGCAGGGAAAGCTCTGAGTGCTTTCCAGTGTCACTTAATTAGGTTAGGTTTTAAGTGGCTGCTGACGTTTTACGTCAACACACGTAGACTCTAAAGTCCCTTGGAATACCACGGGACTGTAATAGGTTTCCCTACTAGTCCCTGTCGTTAAACAAATTTGAGCTTCTTATGCAACTTCTTAGTTTCCAAATCCTCTTCATCCATGTAACTCCGGCAAAAGTCATTCGACGGCACATTTAACAGCTCTGCGTGCTTCCCGATAAGACGGTGTCATGTAATTATAGCAACCACCGTCGAAATCTCTTGGAAGCGATATCAGCTCACTTTGCGCCTCTGATTAAAAGAAGGCCAAATCAGTCGTGTTGTCTCACAAGTCCATTCATTTGCCCATCTTTGATTAGTCTCCATCGCAGAACAAAGTCGTAGGTTTTGCTTGCAAGTTTCTAGAGGCATACCAACACATTCCAATTCTGTTGAAACCTGTAAGGTAGTTCCCACACTGAAAGAATTTTGTTCATTACGGCTATGAAAACGTACATTGATTCTATGAAAAAAATCATTAGAAGTGAGCCAATGATGCCCTTCATAGGATCTATGAATCAAATTCATAGAAACCAGAAACCTATGAAAAAGTTCATAGGCTATGGAAAAAAAAAAATTATTATTTAATTCTATTTTTATTTATTTTATTATTTCAATTTTATTTTTTTATATTTTATTTGTATTTATTTTTATTATTTTATTTATTTACAATTTTCTATTTTTAAAAATGTATATGTTTTTTTAACTTATCCCCACCCAGATTCGAACAGAGAACCTGTTGTTCGTGAAGCTTAGTCTCTAGCCACTTAGCTAAATTATATAAACAAGTAACAACACTTAAAATCAAATTTAATTAGTATATTGAGTTTGTGTTTTTGCTCTGTCACAATGCTCTGCCAAAAGCTGTGTGTGTGTTTGTAGAAAATAAATATTTTGTGTATTTACAAAAATGAAGCGTTATAAAACCAAGCGTTGGTTGGCGAGATTTTTCTTCTTTGGTGGCGCTGATAGCTAAGGCGTCGACAATTACAACTTCAACCGGTAGGTCTTGGGTTCGAGCCCCGGTCAGGGCAGCAATGATATTTTTTTTTTAATGTTTTTTTTTATTTTTTTAATAAATTTATTCAACTATTTTAATTATTGCAACATTATTTTAATTATTAAAAAAATTAAAAGGCATATTGATGGCATTTTCTTCTATGAATGACATTCATTAATTCTATGAATTTTTTCTATGAATTTAATAAAATCTATGAATAAAATTCTATGAAATATTTCAGAATACTAATGAATATTCATTCAGCCAATGAATTATTTCATAGATTCTATGAATTTGGTTTTATGAAATTTGTTCATAGATATAATGAACAATAATTCTTTCAGTGCAGTCTTGCAAGCTCATCGGTTTTGCAATTTCCTAGAATGTCTCTGTGCCCTGGGACCCATATGAGTTGTATTTCAAACTGCTTGGCCAACTCATTTAAAGACGTGCGGCGATTAAGTTCAGATCTTGTTTTCAGAAACATTGACTACAGGGACTTGACCGCGGCTTGACTGTCAGAATAGATGTTTACACATCCGTGTAAAAATTTATGGAGGCTTCACTACCCAGAAGTCTCCTGACGCAAGTCTCCCTGGATGGTATCACAGCGGTAAAGTCCCACTTAAAAAGGCTCAAGGAGGAGCATAGTCCACATTTTGTGGTATTGTCATCTACTTCAAGATCGTGGTATGGCCACAATCGAGGTTTTTTCATTATAGTGTGCTATTAAGTCGAATTGCCCACGTAGCCACATACTGCCTACCCAATATGTCCAATTGTATCAGGTGAAGGAGGATTTCTAATGCAGACGTAGGTGTTGTACGAAGATCACCAGTGATGCATATCATCGCTATTCTCTGTACCTTCATGATAAAGACAGTTTCTTTTTGTCTCTAAAGCAGGCCACCAGACAATGATTCCATACAGCAGAATTTGACGCACCACTGTTGTATAAATCCAATAAACGATTTAAGGGCTAAAACCCCATCATTTTCCAATGACCCTGTTACAGGAATATAAAGCAAAAGTTGATTTTCTCACTGGTTCCTCAACATTACTCCTGAAATTCAACTTCTTATCTAGAAATACAACAAAATACTTTGCTCCATCGGAGAAGGCGATTTTAGTGCCATACACAGAAATAGGATGAAAATCAGGAATCTAATTTTTCCTTGTAAAAAACACAAGGTCTGTTTTATTTGTATTAACTCCCAGACCATAGTCTTTTACCTATTTAGACAGATCTTTCAGAGAACCCCGAAGAACGACCCTCAATGTTGGTAGGTGTTTTCCTTTTACCGTAATCGCGACATCGTCAGTATATGCGAAACCATGCCAGGTTCCAAAGAAGTAGCGAGAGACCACCTCCCTATGGTGTGCCCCTATTGACAAATCGAGATATGACAGGCTCCCATTTCAGATGTTATACGTCTATTGCCAAGTCTTCACTTCCAGACCAGACAATGCCACAATTATCAAGTCTGGGATGACATAAGTAAAATCCCTCTATAACAAGAACGGCCACCATAGTGTACTTCTTTACTGAAAGCGATCTCTCGATGGTACTAACGAGCTCATGAAGAGCAGTTTCCATTGATCTACCCTTGCTGTATGCTTGTTGCCTAGTCGAAAGCAACCTCAGGTCACTCTCCGCAAATATGTGTCTATCATTCGTTCCATTGTGTTCAACAAAAAAGAAGACAGACTAATTGGCCTCAAATCCAGCCTTCAGGATAAAACCGACTCTGGTATCCCTCCATTTTAAAGAAATATACGACCAGTTCATACACGCTATGCTGTATAGAGATTATACAGCCAAGGGGCTATAAAGTCCTACACTTGCAGCATCTCAGCCGGAATTATTTAAAGGGTCTGAAACTTGGCATATTTATTATTTCCGACGTAATTTTAGATTCTTGAGCGTCAGAACGTTCTAAAGCTTGAAAAGGAGTCATGGAATCGCCTGGAAAATGCGTGTTAAGAAGTAGATTCAGCGACTTCCCACTGAAGGAAGACCAGTGACGGTCCGTGAAGTTGTCAGTGGGTGTTCTCTGATTTTTAAAAACAGCAAATTTATGTATAAAATTCATGTTTTCCTGGACCTTACGCGCTCTCGAGATAGATAAATATCCGATCTTATTAGTTTTGTATATTTTTGAGTAAGACTCAGCCCGAATTTTATTTTATAGTCATTTTGTTGCCTCACCACATCGACAATTAACAAAAAGTATCGAAAAAAATGGAGCATAAAATTGAATTTTAACTGCATGTCAATTAAAAATAATAAAATTCTATCACGGGAACGTCTTACGTCCAGAAAAACATATATTATATACATAATTTTGATATTTCAAAGAAGTAGAGAACACACAGTGACAACTTCACGGACCGTCACTGAGGAAGACCACACCCCATCATCCTTTAGGTATCTCAGGGTGCAAGAAGAAGAAACCAGAACTTTGAGCAGCTTAGAGATGTCTTCAATGTTTCCACGGAAGTATTTCCAAGAATCACATTTGGCAATTCTTATCATTTTCTTTTAACTCTTTAAGATGCATCAGAAACGTCTTCTATATTTCCATAGAAGTTTTTTCAAGAATCACATTTGACAATTCTGTCCAGTCCACGGCCGCTCTTGAAGATTTTGCCTTATTTTAGACCTTTCTGCAGGAAAACCACCTAGGCTTTGCTGAAGGACAAGACGCATCCAACGACCTATTAGAAACATTTGTTATGTGGTCAACCAGACAGTAAATTTTAGCCAAACCGAGGCCATACCCTTGTTGCCTAAGGTCGCGAAACTATGGTGTTCAGATGAGGTTACTTTATCCAAAAGCCCAGAAATATTCTCCCTATATTTCACCCAGTTTGTTCTCTTCAGATTTCTAGAGACTGCCTCAATCACGCTGCCCGAGTAAAAACTCAATGAAGCAATGATCTGAGAAAAGAATTATTCCAAAACTCTCCAGTTTAAATTCTATCAGAAAATTTATCTGATACAAGTGTTATATCAAGAAACTCATTAACAACCTCATTTTTGAGGTTGTCGAAAATGAGGAAAATATGGTTGTGACATAGAGCTGCAAAACTATCGATAGTCGTCCCATTCGATATTTTCGATAGTTTGTTTTTAAACTATCGATACTATCGATAGTATCGGATATTTTAAGGAATTGTAAGATTTTGCGTAAAATTACGTTTTTTTCATTACAACTTGGTACTTCTGAACACACAAATGACAGCTTTTGGCGTTCACTGCCATTCCAGTCTATTTTAATTCACTACGGTGATCTTCCACCATGGCGTTCTTGTTCTGTTCGGACCTGAAATTTCGCAATAACATTAACATGAGGTTACTATCATTGCATTAATACTTCAAAAAGTAGAATTATTCCAAAATGATATAAAGATTTTTAAAACGGTTCACTTTTTGATTAAGTTTTCAGCAAGTGACAATATTTTTGAAGCTAATATTTTTTCGGCGATAGTATTGCTATCGGGTAAAAACTATCGATAGTCCTGTAAAAATAAAACTATCGATAGTATCATCGATATTTTTGCAGCTCTATTGTGACAACAATAATAGAGCTGTAACAAAAAAAATTTCCCT
Source organism: Pegoplata infirma (assembly GCA_963921195.1). NCBI lineage: Eukaryota > Metazoa > Arthropoda > Insecta > Diptera > Anthomyiidae > Pegoplata > Pegoplata infirma. The sequence goes on from OY992537.1 coordinate 199,606,134, forward strand.
TGTTGTCGCAACCAAATGACCGTTTACCAAAACTCAAAAATGGGGGTGAAATATGTACGTTTGTGGCAACCGGAATTGTTATGTGAGTGTGAAGGCACGAATACGAGTTTGTGTTATGGTTATAGGCTGCTTAAGTTCGTAAATGGGCAAATTCGGATTAGGGAGAAAAGTTTCTTGAACAAACCCAATCTCTTATACGCAACTTTTTCGCGTTTTTGTTAACTAAATAAAACATTTTAATGTCAGAAGAACTTTCGATCTTGGTCCTAGGAAATTAGTAATGGAGTTTATAAAGTTTGGATATTAAAGTTCAATATTTTAGTACGGAACACTTCTGTCCACATTTTATTTAATTTTAGGTATACTTCTTGAATAATTGAGTGTGAGCTTAAGTTAGTCGTAACATATTCACAACATAATTAATTAAAAATTACCACCATATATTAAATTCATATTATATTTTAAATAACTTAACTAATTCCCTTTTTTTTTTTGCATATTTTCTTTCAGGTAAGTGTTGTTAATAACACCAGCAGAAACTCCCATAACCACCATCACCTGGTGACCACAATTAGTTTTTATGTATGAAAGTCTGCTGTGTGTGAGTATAAGAGCATAATAAATTATAAAATATCACCCATTAAAGTTAAATCTCACAAAATTTTTAAGTTTTTTTTGTTGTATATGGGGCATTCCATGTGAAATCGGACACTTTGGAAAACTTTTTTTTTAGATTTTCCCAATTTGTTTACAGTTTTTAGTACCCTTGGAAAACTCCTTCGTGGTAAATTTTCAGATTTTTTTGATGACCCGTTCAAAAGATATCGAATTTTTAAAAATTGGTAGTTTGTTCCTTTACTCAAACTTCTTTTAATCATAACTTCTTCAATAATGGTCCAAATTTCAAATTTTTTTTTTCAAAATTTTTGTTTTTTTACGTACTTTCTAAAAAAAATCCCCAAAAATTCTTAAAAGCGCTCTAGTATGCGATTTTTAAGTTTTAAAATTTAAATCTCATTTTTGAAAATGTTTGTACTCTTCGATTTTTTTGAAATTTTTTTGTGTAAAACTTCTATCAATTCTACAAATTTTTTGCCCAGGAAGATCGTGGGATAACGATTATTACTATTTTTTTAAATTTTTTAAAAAAATTTTATTGTAATTTTCCAGTCTTAAAACCATTTCTACTGCTCCAATGGCGCGTCATAGAGGAGTCCTTTATAAGACCGACCCCCATTAATTTTTACGTCTTAACATTTCTTTGGAACAAACTAATGCCCTATCTCCAATTTCTATGGGGGCTCCCACACAAAACGACATTTTTTAAAATTTGCTCCAACCGCTCTAACTACCCTAATATTGCCCTTAGAGCAACAAAATGTATGACCGACCCACAATATTTTTTCAGGACAAACATTTTCTCTGAACACACCTACCCTCTATCTTTAACTGTTATGGCGGTCCCCATACAATTTTTTTTATTTTTTGTAAATTTGTTTTATTTAATCAGATTCTACCGGTCCAATGGTGCGTCCGAGAGGGTTCATTAGTGAGACCGACCCCCATTTATTTTTACCCTACAACATTTTTTAAAACATACCTACGCCCTATCTCCACTCCCTAAGTAGGCTCCCATACAAATAACAGTTGGAGCAAATTTTATAAAGATGTAATTTTGTATGGGAGCCTACTTAGGGAGTGGAGATAGGGCGTAGGTATGTTTTGAAAAAATGGTGTAGGGTAAAAATAAATGGGGGTCGGTCTGACTAATGACCCCTCTCGGACGCACCATTGGACCGGTAGAAGCTGATTAAATAAAACAAATTTACAAAAAAATAAAAAAAATGTATTGGGACCGCCTTAACGGTTAAAGATAGAGGGTAGGTGTGTTCAGAGAAAATGTTTGGACTAAAAAAATATTGTGGGTCGGTCATACATTTTGTTGCTCTAAGGGCACTATTAGGGCAGTTAGAGCGGTTGGAACAAATTTTAAAAAATGTCGTTTTGTGTGGGAGCCCCCTTAGAAATTGGAGATAGGGTATTAGTTTGTTCCAAAGAAATGTTAAGACGTAAAAATTAATGGGGGTCGGTCTTATAAAGGACCCCTCTATGACGCACCATTGGAGTAGTAGAAATGATTTTAAGATTGGAAAATTACAATAGAATTTTTTCAAAAAATTTTAAAAAATGGTAATAATCGTTATCCCACGATCCTCCTGGGCAAAAAGTTTGTAGAATTGATAGAAGTTTTACACAAAAAAATTTCAAAAAAATCGAAGAGTACAAACATTTTCAAAAATGAGATTTAAATTTTAAAACTTAAAAATCGCATACTAGAGCACTTTTAAGAATTTTTTGGGATTTTTTTTAAAAAGTACGTAAAAAAACAAAAATTTTGAAAAAAAAAATTTGAAATTTGGACCATTATTGAAGAAGTTATGATTAAAAGAAGTTTGAGTAAAGGAACAAACTACCAATTTTTCAAAATTCTATATCTTTTGAACGGGTCATCAAAAAAATCTGAAAATTTACCACGAAGGAGTTTTCGAAGGGTACTGAAAACTGTAAACAAATTGGGAAAATCTAAAAAAAAAGTTTTTCAAAGTGTCCGATTTCACATGGAATGCCCCATATATATTTATCATCATTGATCGATTCTAAGACATTAGCGATGTCCGTCCGTCCGTCTGTCCGTCCGTCTGTAGTTAACACAATGCAGTCCTAAATAAAAGAGCTAGACTCCCGACATTTGGCACGAATATGTCTTATGTTCCTAGACACGTTAAGTTCGTAAATGAGCAAAATCGGACCAGGGGGAAAGAAGTTCCCCCTTGAAGAACTAAACCAACCTCTGAAAAATACCATATTTATACCACACACCACTCTGTGGTACAGGGTATAATGAGTTTGTGCTGATGTTTGTAACTACCCGAAATATTAGTCCTAGACCTACCTTCAAGTATACCTATCGGCTCAGAATTACTTTTTGAGTCGATTTAGCGATGTCCGTCCGTCTGTCCATCTATCGGTTTAAGCACGATACAGGTCGCAATTTTCAATCAATTGACTTGAAATTTGAAACTTAAGCATGCTTTGGGTCAAGGACGAAGCCTATTGAAATTGGAAAAAATCGGTTCATGTTTATGCCCCCTTTAGATTAAGCTTAAATGACTCTAATAACAGTAATAAAATAGATATCGCTTTGAAATTTAACAGGTAATCAAATTTTGTATGCACGAATCAATCATTTATTTTTAGGTGTTAAACGTGCACTTTAGTAACCTAATCAAAATGGAATATAATTGGACCATTTTTGGACTTACAAGGGAAGTCTCCCTAGTGTCACCCGCGGATCTTTATGGAATTGGTTTTAATTTGTAGATCAGAAAAAATAAAGGTACACGTATTTTTTTAGCGGCCCAAATTCATTATTAAGGGGTAAAAAGGAGGGGGAAGACAAGGCATTTTTCAGTTTTTTCGTTAATCTCCTATATTATGCAAAGAAACCTAGTCATGTTACATACCAAATGAAAGGTCTTTGGAAAACCTATCTACGTGTGCTAAGAACGTGTCCATACATGCACAACTTTTCGTCATATTGAGTAAAATATTAAAATTTTAGGACATTTTGGTTAATAAGTCGAAAATATTAACTTCTTTGGCCCGTTGTTAGCACCACGAGATATGTATTTTTAATACCTTTAATCTGATACCACACATACCTATATTAATTTTGTTTAAATAGGCGTTAATCGTAAAAAACTGGAAAAGGTAAATTTCCCCCCATACAAATCGACCCCCCCCCTAAAAATGAGTTTGTGCCGCTAAAAAAAAATAAGTGTCGAGTTAATTTTCGTTCTTAACAACATATCCAAATTTCATGAAGATCGGAGGGTGACACCAGGGAGACTTCCCTTGTTAGTCCCCCATATAAAAATTTCGACCGATATTCAGTTAAATTGGCAAAAAAAATTAACCAATTCCACTAAAATTTGGTCTGTGTGTGTTTTCTACACTAAATAAAGATCTAACAAAAGATAGATCCAATCGGTCCATGTTTGGACTTGGGACCCATTTTCCGAAAAAAAAACACAGGTGAAGGGTATTATATGGTCGGTCTTGACCGACTATAACTTTCTTACTTGTTTTACATGATTTTTTGTGTTTTTGTTTAACAAATCCAACATTTTTATGCTACAAGAAGTTCAAAGTCCAGCATTTGGACCCACAGAATTATAAATATCGTTTTTTTGTCCGCCCCCTTTTATGGGCGTGGAATAAACTATTTTTTTTTTTTAAATAATGATAAATTTGTATTTCTTTAGTGCAAAAAGCATAAGAATATATTTTTTTACACTTATTCGGGAGGAAATGTGCCCCCCCCCAATTACCACTACCGACCCCCCGCCCCAAAAAAAAAAAGACGCCCCTGCATTTTTTTTTTTTTTATTTATTTGCATGTTGGAGGGTATAAAAGATTCGGCACAGCCGAGTTTAACACTCTTACTTGTTTTTTAATAAATTTATTCAATTTTTTAAATTATTGCAACATTATTTTATTAAAAGGCTTATTGATGACATTTTTTCTTATGAATAATATTTATTAGTTCTATGAATTTTTTCATGAATCTAACAAAATCTATGAATAAAATTCTATGAAATATTTCACAATACTAATAAATATTCATTCATCCAATGAATTCCTTCATAGATTCTATGAATTTGGTTTTATGAAATTTGTTCATACACAGAAAATATTTGAAACGAATTTCAATCAACAAAAACGCGAATCCAATCAATTTTTTGATTGAAACTCCTCCAATTAAAAAAATTGTTATACCAATCATCAAATTGTAGGTGATTGATTGAAAATTATTTCAATCAAACATTTTTTCGATTTTGATCAAAAATTTGATAGATTTTTTGTTTAAAGTCAATCAAAATAATGATTGATTTAACAAATGAATTGTAAGCTTATGACAAAATAATCAAAAAATTCATCTTTTTTGCTTTTCAATATGTTGAGAACAATAAAAAAAAGTAATGCCCGATTATTTTGTATATTTTTGAATTAATCTATTCAAATAAATTAAAGCGAAGAAAAATCTGGTATGTTGAAAATTTGTAACAAAAAATAGCAAAAATTTCAATCAAAACATTGATTGACTCATTTAAATTTTGTTGATCAATACATTTAATTGAAAATTTTTAGCCAATAATTTTTTGTGTGTAGATATTATAAACAATAATTCTTTCAGTGTAGTAGTTGTTGTGTACTGCATACAACAGGGACACTTGCACACTAAGAGGACGACTTACTGTAACACAATACACCTATTATAATTCTACACCTATGCAGGACAAAACAGTAACAACAAAAAAAGGTGATACCATATATCCAGCGTATATCCTTCCTTTACCTCTTTTTAAATATCTTATTACCTAACATAAATTTACTATACATTGTACGTATGACCACAATGTTCTAAATTAAAAAAAATTCAAAAAAGTAATAAGCCGGCAACAAAAAATACACTCCACCATATTCTATTCAATGTAAAACTGAAATATCCTTTTTATGTGTTACACTCACTACAAACATCCTAAACATGTTACAATTCCTTGTTGATGTAGTGTAAAAGAGCTTGAGCCAACACACACACAAAAAAATTAACCGCCCTTTTTGACGCCACATTTTCACAAAAGCACACGAACAAAATCTAATGACGCCAACTTCATACTCCCTTTTGTTTAAAAAAAAAACATGAGTAAAAATCAAGCACAGAGGAAACAAACGAAAAAAAAAATAAGAAAAACTATGGAAAACAAGAAAAGTCGACAATGGTGCCATGTTTTCACTTTGCTTTTGGTGTATTGTAGTTAGTTGTCGGCATAATTCTCAATTCTAATTCACAAAGGGAAGGATGCTCTTTGAAATTATTAAAAGCTTCGACTACACAATTTAAACGTTCAAAAAAAAAAAAAATTTTTTTTGGAAAAATTTATATCGCCCCATTGTGCGCCGTCTCAAGCTTTGGAAGGCTCTGATGCCCAAGCATCTGAAATTGTTTCGGAGATAATAAATATGCCAACATTAGTCAGGGTGATTAAAAGCTTTAGGCTAGGCTCTACCCAGTCGGAAAAGAAGAATCACAGACGTATGGCTGGCCTTCCTTGAGTTATTTTTCGTATAGAAAAAGTCTCAGATTCTGTGATATTTTTCGTACAAAAAAAGTCTCAGATTCTGAAACATTTTTCGAATAGAAAATTCTGAGACATTTTTCGAATAGAAAAAGTCTGAGATTCTAAGACATTTTTCGTATATAAAAAGTCTCAGAGACATTTTTTGTATAGAAAATATCTCATTCGTATAGAGAACCCAGCAAAACTTAGATTACCAAATAAGGTATAAAATAAGGTATAGGATCTCTTATTTTATACATTGCAGCATTGATGATTTTAACATGCGATGAGACTCAAAGTAATGCATACGAGTAAGGTATATAATATAGCATACCAGAACGTAATATATAAGGTGTTACGAGTAGTGAAAAAGTAATTTTGTATTAAATTCACTCACGTGATTGTAAGTGAGTGTAAGTAGATAAAATATGCTCGTGAGTGTGTGGCGTTAGAAATTTCCTGTCGTGAGCCATCTCTAGTTTAAACTTATGCATTTTTTTTATAAAATATTTATTTTTTATGTTATTGTAATGCATTATGCATCCAATTATAAATAATACATTATTTCAAACTTTCAAATAATACATAATGTAACCAAATATAAGTCATCCATGATTTAATGTTTAGAAATAATAAATATGAAATAAATTTTTTCCAATAATCATGCATTACGTAGCAAATTATTAGTAATGCATTATTTTTCACTTGAAAATAATACGTTGTGGAACAAATGTTTGGTAAGACATCCTAAAATAATGCTACAAATAAGGTATATACATTACCTGGTAATGTGTTACATAATCACTACCCATTACCAAAGTTTTGCTGGGAAGGTCTTAGATTCTGAGATATTTTTCGTATAGAAGAAGTTTCAGATTCTGAGACATTTTTTTATAGAGAACTCTCAGATTCTGAGACATTTTTCCTATAGTAAAATTCTTAGATTCTGAGGCATTTTTCGTATAGAAAAAGTCTGAGATTCTGAGACGCCATTTTTCGTATAGAAAAAGTCTCAGATTCTGAGACATTTTTTGTAAAGAAACTGGCTTATATTCTGAGACATTTTTGGTATTAGATTCTGAGACATTTTTCGTATAGACATTTTTTAAAGAAAAAGTCTCAGGTCCTTAGAAATTTTTTGTATGGAAAAAGTCGCTGATTCTGAGACATTTTTCGTATAGACAAACTCGTAGATTCTGAGAAATTTTTTTTATAGAAAATTTCTCAGTTTCTGAGAAAATTTTCGTATAGAAAAAGTCTCAGAGCCTGGGATATTGTTCGTAAGAAAAAGTCTCAGATTCTGAGACATTTTTCGTATAGAAAAATCTCTGATTCCGAGACATTTTTCGTATTGAAAAGTCTCTGATTTCGAGACATTTTTCGTATAGAAAAAACTCTGATTCAGAGACATAGTTCGTATCGAAAGGGTCTCAGATTCCGAGACATTTTTTGTATAGAAAAGTCTTAGATTCTGCGTTATTTTTCGTACAGAAAAAGACTCAGATTCTGAGACATTTTTCGTATAGAAAAAGTCTCAAATTCTGAGACATTTTTTGTATAGAGAGAAATTCACAGAGATTTTTCGTATAGAAAAAGTCAGTTTCTGAGACATTTTTCGTATAGACAAAGTCTCAGATTCTGAGTTAATTTTCGTATAGATAAAGTCTCAGATTGTGAGACATTTTTCGTATAGAAAAATTCTCAGATTCTGAGACATTTTTCAAATTCTGACACATTTTTCGTATATAAAAGCCTTAGATTCTGAGGCATATTTCGTATAGAAATTCTTTCAGACTCCGAGACATTTTGCGTATAGAAAAATTCTTAGATTCTGAAACATTTTTCGTATAGAAAAAGTCTCAGATTCTGAGACACTTTTCGTAAAGAAAAAGTCTCTGATTCCGAGAGTCTTAGGTTCTGAGACATTTTTCGTATAGAAAAATTCTAAGATTCTGAGACATTTTTCGTATAGAAACTGTCTCAGATTCCGCCACATTTTACGTATAGAAAGAGTCTCAGATTTTGAGACGCCATTTTTTGTATAGAAAAAGTCTCAGATTCTGAGACATTTTTCGTACAGAAACAGTCTTAGATTTTGAGACATTTTTCGTAAAGAAAAAGTTTCAGATTCTGAGACAATTTTTGTATTGAAAAAGTCTCAGGTTCTAAGAAATTTTTTGTATGGAAAAGTCGCTGATTCTGAGACATTTTTCGTATAGACGAAGTCGTAGATTCTGAGAAATTGTTCTTATAGAAAAAGTCTTAGATTCTGAGACATTTTTCGATGATTCCGAGACATTTTTCGTATCGAAAAGTCTCTGATTCCGAGACATTTTTCGTATAGAAGAAAAGTCTGATTCAGAGACATTTTGCGTATAGAAAAATTCTAGATTCCGAGACATTTTGAAAAATTTTTCGTATAGAAAATGTCTCAGATACTGAGAAATTTTTTGTATACAAAAAGTCTCAGATTCTGAGACATTTTTCGTATAGAAAAAAGTCTTAAACTCTGAGACATTTTTCGTATAGAAAAAGTTTTAGATTCTGAGACATTTTTCGTATAGAAAAAGTCTTATATTCTGAGACATTTTTCTTATTCAAAAAGTCTCAGATTTGGGAACATTTTTCATATCGAAAAAGTCTCTCTTTTTTGTCATGCAACATTTTACTTTTCCACGGAGTAAAATTCCAAATTCTTGTATGCCCTACGGCCCTCCCTGGTCATTCCGTATTTAGGACCGCAAAATATAGGTCCAGGACACATTATTTATACTCTTTATCCTCCATAGATTTCAAGTCGATTTAGCATCGTCTGTCCGTCTGTCTGTTAAAAACACCCTTTCTTTTGAAAGACCTCTTTAAGGCTGCTGAAGTTTGACTGCTATATTTGTCGTTATCTTCGTCAGGTTGGTTCTAAATTTCAGCGAAATCAGTCGAGTGATTAAGAAGTTAACTTCTAATTAAGAGCAAACTCCTCAATTTTAGATTAGTTTCATCACGAATACAAGTGTTGAAAAAAAAACATTGTTAAACTACAAAAATATTTAACAACGCATTTATATCACTGAAAAATGTTTACACTAAAAACCAAAAAAATGCATTAAAAAAATTTTTCGCAAAAATTTTTTTTATATTTTTTTACGTTAGAAAAATATTATTACTCAAAAAGGATTTGTGGAGGGTATTCTTCATGGGTTCGGCTTACAACGTCTTTCAGAGGGCACCCGCCGATTATAAGAGTTACCTGTTTTTTTTTGTAACTGCCCAATCTCAAATTTAAAAAAGGGTTGCCACCTTATGAAAAATTGGTCTTTCTGGAAAATCCTAATAATAGCCGACTTAGCAGGAATTTCGCTAAACGAAAAAATACGGGTCAGCTTAATTGTAATAGAGATTATTATACAAGATTTTGGCTGTCCTACGTATTTACATCTCCATATCAACTACTCCCACACTTACATTTTTGAAAATAGGAACTTAACGAAGCCGAATTCACAGAAAAATTTGAAACGAATTTCAATCAACAAAACCGCAGATTCAATCAATTTTTTGATTGAAATACCTCCAATCAAAAAAATTTTTATACCAATTATCAAATTGTAGGTGATTGATTGAACATTTTTTCAATCAAACATTTTTTAGATTTTGATCAAATATTTGATCAATTTTTTATTTATAGTCTAATCAAAATAATGATTGATTCAACAAATGAATTGTATGCTTTTGACAAAATTATCAAAAAACTCATCTTTTTTGCTTTCCAAGTGTTGCCAACAATAAAAAAGTAAACCCCGATTATTTTGTATATTTTTGAATTAATATGTTCAAATAAATTTAAGCGAAAGAAAAATCTAGTATGTTGAAAATTTGTAATTCGACAGTTAAAGAAAATAACAAAAATTTTAATCATAACATTGACATATTTAAATTTTGTTGATCAATAAATTTAATTGAAAATTTTAGTCAATAATTTTTTGTGTGTTTGGAAAAGAGCGATACTCCATTGCAAAGTCCTTCAAAAAACCTTTCGATCTGCGTAAAATGTTTATATAGTTTCTTCTGAAGAAATGTGAAAAATCGTCAAAAAAACGGAAAAAATCCCTCCCCTTTGACCCGCTAAATGCAAGATTGGGCAGCTAAGAAAATTAAAAAAAATCTTATTTTCCTCCCCTCTTTCCCATATGCAAGTTTCTGATAAATCGGTTTGTGCCCTATAAAACCCCTTCGTTGTTAGTCCAATTTTACATTTCTACTTGTTAAAATTTAGTTCATTTTCCATTTTTTTTTTTTTTTTTTTTTTAATTTTGTCATTTTATAGTTCATTTATTTTAGTCTAAATATAACTGCTCCAGATTCTATTATTTTTAAACAGTTTCAATTTTATAACAGTATCTTACTTCCCTTTGTCAGTTGTCTAACGGCAACAAAAATACATAACGAGAAAATTCATTTGAGTATACTAAACTCATTTTCCCATTTTTGTCGTCTTCTTCTTCATCTCCTAACTCCTCTTGAAAATAAAACCAACAAAAAAATATCCCAAACTATTTTAGAAAAACTTTGTATTCTCTACATTCACCAACCATGATTAAAAAAAAAATGATTCATCCTTTAGAATAACAAAAACAAAACAGAGCATGCATTCCTCTGAGTCAAGTATACTATAGTATGCGGTTATTTTGTTGGCGCCGTATAGGTTTTTCAAACCAAATACTTTCTATAAAATGTATCACCACTAACTTTTATTAAAAACTATACTATCTCTTACATTCATCCATCCATCACTCATACTCTCGTGCTCATTTTATCACTGGCACCAAACTCTGTTGTTTTACAGAGAATTTGTTTATCTCTCTCTCTCATACTACTTGATTTGTTTTTCCTATATTTTTTTCGTATACTCATTACAATATTTACAATTCTTTATTACTCATACTCTCATGGCAGGTGGTTGTTGTTGCTGTATTTTATATTGCAAAAATTTATGACAGTTTCATTTAAATACCCAGAGTATTTTTTTGCCCTATTACTCATGCTTTGATTTTTGGACATATTTATTTATGCTTTTAATACAGATGTATCACACATCACATAGATTTTGTAATGAAAACATTCATATGTGTTGAGGATTTTATATCGTTTTTATAGGATTATATATTTTATTCCAGTTGGAAATCCTCTTTTATTGGGTATGAGGGAGTATTAAAGGATATTTTTCAGTTAATTTTGTAGCCATAATGTATTTAAAAATAGGATATTTTTGGAGTATTTTATTTATAAAGTTTTAAATAAATAGTTTGGTCAAGCTTTTTTTTTTTTTTTTCTTTTAATTTTTTAATTACCGAACGAATATTTGGTTTCGTTTTTAATTAAACATCAATCGTAAGTTTAATACCATATTAATTATACTGTTCGTCAGGGCAGTCTTAAGGTATGGCGGGGCCCTTGGGCACACAATAATTTGAAGCAATGCTAAAAACTAAAAAAAAATCGCGTGCAAAAAAAAAATATTTTTTTATACGAAAAATGTCTCAGAATCTGAAAATTTTTCTGTACAAAAAAAGTCAGAATCTGATACTTTTCTTACATGAAAAATGTCTCAAAATCTGAGACTTTTTTATACGAAAAATGTCTCAGAATCTGAGACTTTTTCTATAAGAAAAATGTCTCAGAATCTGAGACTTTTTCTATAAGAAAAATGTCTCAGAATCTGAGACTTTTACTATAAGAAAAATGTTTCAGAATCTGAGACTTTTTCTATACAAAAAATAACTCAGAATCTGAAAATTTCCCAATCAGAAACTGCCAACCGTACAAAAAATATTGTACTGGCGGAGCACTGGATTTATTGGAAATGCCAACCGCGTTTCAACGTTGGCAATTACAAACAGAATTGTACTCTGCCAGTACATTTAATACAACATTTACGACCATTTATTTTTTTATTAATTATTTTTAAGCGGTTGGATTTCGATTAAATATTGTTTTTATTACACCTTTTATTATATTAACAAAGAGTTATTAAATAATTTACATATATATTATTAAAATTAGTGTAATAGAGTAATAGCAATTGTTTTATCATCACATGTAGTAAGAATACACTTGAATTCTACCATACTTATGTTAATTTCAGTGTTATTTTCATCTAATTTTCTAACATCATACAATCCTATTTCACTTGATGGAAGTGGATATTCCACAAAATCAGTAACTTCAAGAAAAACGTTGCCTTTAAAAAAAATATCATCACATTTGAAATTCGACACTTTCCTACTAAAAATTTCGTTAACCGTAATAACATTTCCATTACTTAGTAAGCATACGTTATCAGGAGGAAGTGGTGAAATTTCATTGCCTTCGATAATAACAAAGCTAAAAGTAACTCCTATTTCCGAGGTTTCTAAAATTTGTCCAAGAGAATATTTTAAGCTTCTATTGATACGATAAAGCAATGGCAAATTATTTGATAAAGCGTTTGATCGAAAAATATGAAGTTTTCTTTGAACTTCTTCGATGGGGTTGGTTGGAGAATTTATAATACTTTTTATAAAACCTAGGCTATTTTCGAAATCAAACGCGGAAAATTGAGATAGCGGCGCCCCTATATTAACAACGTCATCTGCGATATGAATAAGGTTGTGAATATTCATTGTATGTGATTTTGGTCCATAAAAATATGACATAAGTTCAACAAATTTCCTTAATAACTGCTTAGCATAATCAGCTTTCAATGTAGCTAATTTGCTAGATGACAAAATTCGACAAGCTGTAAAAAGAAGTAAAAAATGTCTGTACTGATTAGATTTCAATACATTTTTCAAAACTATCCCTCCGCCATATAATAAAAAAAAACGATATTGTGTAGCTTTCCAATTTCCTGTATCCATTAAATCAAACGTTTTTCTTTGGAACTCAGCTGTAATATCTTTAGATATTTTTGAAAAATTTTGTTGCATAATTGCTACGTTTTCTTCGGAAATATAAGAATCTGGATTCTTAAAAATAAGTTTCTGAAGTAACGTTTTCCCAATTCCAAGGTACAACAATGCATTTCATCCAAAACGACGGATTTTATTAAGTCAAAGTTAGGAATATCGAGAAGTGGACTGGTTTCTTTAGCTAAATGGTGCTCAGCGTTAGCCTTTTCTCTAAACGACTGGAGCGTACGTTGTTCACAATTTATTTCTTTAAAAATGTGTGTTTTATTTACTGTTTCTCCTTTTACGGTGCATCTTTCACAAGAAAAAAAACCTGTGTGACCCTTGGTACACTTGATAAACGCTCGGGCAGGCATATCACAGCAAAAAGCTAATATTTTAAATGTAAATTGTTTTCCGTGGAACTCGACACCTAAAATAATATAAGTAAAAAAAATATTTAATTTTTTTTTTGTTTTTAATTTTTGTGTGTACCTTCATTAGTTAAAGTATTAACTTCGGATACAAATTCAGATAAAAATTCTCCAGCAAAATACGGTTTTGAATTTCCAAAGTATAATGCTATTATAAATGGCTTAGTGGTGTAATTTCTTGCAAAAACTCTTCCCATTAATGTCCAAAAACCTTTTTTGGACTTATTAAATATGTCCATTCCGTCTACGTGAATCAATAATTCAATATTATTTTCCGTATAAAGATTTGGATGTATGATAACATCTAGATTAGATTTTACTCCAAAGTATTGAAATGTTCCCAGAGTGCCGTCAGAACATTTCATTATTTCAGTTTCGCCTCTTATACGAGAAGTTTGCAATAATGTTTTACAGCATTTTGGGAGAGACAGGTGCCCTTCCGATCTAAGTATCAATAATAGTCCGTATATACATTTTTGTATAAGGGTTCTGATATTTTGAAAAATCCAATTCTTTATTTTTGTATCAATATTCCCATTTAAAATTGAAGTTTTTTCATTTTCTGTGAATTTCATTGTCCTGGGACTGTACAGTATTACTTTTAAATCGATACTGGCAATGTACAGCATTTTTTATTTTGCCAGCAGTCTGCCAACACCTGAAAAAACAATTGGCCCGAGCCCCATCTGGCGTTATCAATCCAACAATAGCACTGTACAATATTTTTTGTAAATCCGACTTTGGCAAGGCGTAGTATTACTTAAAAATATGACACTGGTGATGTGCAGTGTTTTTTGTTTTGCCAACAGTCTGCCAACACCAGAAAAAACAATTGGCGGAGCTACATCTGGCGTTATCAATCCAACAATGCCACTGTACAGTATTAGTTGCAAACCGTGTTATCGGCCAACGTTGGTAATACTGGCACCAACGCTTTGCCAACCTTGGCCCTTTTGTATTTTTCTGACTGGGTTTTTATACAAAAAGTGTCTCAGAATCTGAGACTTTTTCTATGTAACACTCAAAATATTTTTTAGGCAAAAACAAATGAAAAACATATTTAAAACAAGTGATGAAACATTTGAAAAACATCCCAGTAATTATTTTAACAAACATCAACATTTATTTTTTACTGTTAATAAAATTTTATAAAATAAATAACATTGAACATTAAAAAAATAACGGCACTCTCATTTTTACCAACAAATTCGAAAAAATAACCTACGAAAACATTAAAAATTAATGATTGTTGTGTTATTTTTACCAAAAAATTAAAAAGAATTACCTACGAAAACATTAAAAATTAATGATTTCGTAGGTTATGTTTACAATTTTACTGTTAAATTTTATTTTAAAAAACATTTAATAAAATTTTTGGGGAATTGATCCCGCAATCAATTACATTCTACCCTCTATCTACAAAAAAATAACCAACACAAGTAGGTAAAAACTAATGACTTCTCTATAAAAATGCCAACAACTTAAAAAAATAACGTACATAAATCATTAAAAATTAAAGAAGAATCACTTACTTTTACTTACAGAACAAAAATTAATGACTTTAAAAATTGAATGCTAATGAAAGTCTTTATTTTTTATGTTGTTATTTTTAAAACAAATAACAGAAAAAGTCATTTAAGAAAACTGAACATTAAACAAATGTTTTTTCTTTTAAAAACGACAAAACGTAAAACTTTTTAAATAAACTACAAACAGTTAATATAAAGACTTTTTCTATACGAAAAATGTTTCAGAATCTGAGACTTTTTCTATACGAAAAATGTCTCAGAATCTGAGACTTTTTCTGTATGAAAAATGTCTCAGAATCTGAGACTTTTTCTATATGTAAAATGTCTCAGAATCTGAGACTTTTTCTATATGAAAAATGTCTCAGAATCTGAGACTCTTTCTATACGAAAAATGTCTCAGAATCTGAGACTTTTTCTATACGAAAGATGTCGCAGAATCTGAGACTTTTTCTACCTGATAAATGCACCAGAATCTGAGACTATTTCTATACGAAAAATGTCTCAGAATCTGAAACTTTTTTATACGAAAAATGTCTCAGCATATGAGAGTTTTTCTATACGAAAACTGTCTCAGAATCTGAGACTTTTTCTATACGAAAAACGTCAGAACCTGAGACTTTTACTAAAAGAAAAATGTCTCAGATTATGAGACATTTTTCGTATAGAAAAAGTCTTAGATCTGTGATATTTTTCGTATAGAAGACCTTTTATATACTTTTTCTATACAAAAAATTTATCAAAATATGAGACTTTTTCTATACAAAAAATGCCTCAGAATCTGAAACGTTTTCTATACGATAAATGTCATAGAATCTGAGACTTTTTCTATATGAAAAATGTCTCAGAATCTGAGACTTTTTCTATATGAAAAATGTCTCAGAATCTGAGACTTTTTCTATATGAAAAATGTCTCAGAATCTGAGACTTTTTCTATATGAAAAATGTCTCAGAATCTGAGACTTTTTCTATATGAAAAATATCTCAGAATCTTAGACTTTTTCTATATGAAAAATGTCTCAGAATCTGAGACTTTTTCTATATGAAAAATGTCTCAGAATCTGAGACTTTTTCTATATGAAAAATGTCTCAGAATCTGAGACTTTTTCTATATGAAAAATGTCTCAGAATCTGAGACTTTTTCTATATGAAAAATGTCTCAGAATCTGAGACTTTTTCTATATGAAAAATGTCTCAGAATCTGAGACTTTTTCTATATGAAAAATGTCTCAGAATCTGAGATTTTTTCTATATGAAAAATGTCTCAGAATCTGAGACTTTTTCTATATGAAAAATGTCTCAGAATCTGAGACTTTTTCTATATGAAAAATGTCTCAGAATCTGAGACTTTTTCTATATGAAAAATGTCTCAGAATCTGAGACTTTTTCTATATGAAAAATGTCTCAGAATCTGAGACTTTTTCTATATGAAAAATGTCTCAGAATCTGAGACTTTTTCTATATGAAAAATGTCTCAGAATCTGAGACTTTTTCTATATGAAAAATGTGTCAGAATCTGAGACTTTTTCTATATGAAAAATGTCTCAGAATCTGAGACTTTTTCTATATGAAAAATGTCTCAGAATCTGAGACTTTTTCTATATGAAAAATGTCTCAGAATCTGAGACTTTTTCTATATGAAAAATGTCTCAGAATCTGAGACTTTTTCTATATGAAAAATGTCTCAGAATCTGAGACTTTTTCTATATGAAAAATGTCTCAGAATCTGAGACTTTTTCTATATGAAAAATGTCTCAGAATCTGAGACTTTTTCTATATGAAAAATGTCTCAGAATCTGAGACTTTTTCTATATGAAAAATGTGGGCGTTGAATTAGGAAAAAAATCAAAAATAATCCAATTTTTTAATATTTTTCGCGGGGGGAAAGGTTTCCTCCAACGTCTTCCTCCGAAAAATTATTATCGGTAGTTTGTATGGACCAATTTTTTATGCCTCTGCAAAAGATTTAGAACTACGAAAATTCAATAATAACACTGTGCTACAGTGAAAAAATACTTCTGATGTGACATAGTATAGGTTGTTGGTCTTGTCGAGTAGATCACAAAAATGCCCATTTAACTTGCCAGACACCCTCAAATTTTAGAGTTATTGTCAAAAAACATTTTTTTGGGACTTTTCTCACTAAACCTTGTGTAATTCAGAAAATTTTCAACCGATTTTAAATTTTTCAACTGTTTTGGATAAAAAAAAGGATAGGGCTTTCCATGTGTGTGAATTGGTCAACACGTAAAAGAAAGATATCTATTGATTTTTTTTATAAAAACAATTTTTTTGTTATTTTTTGAAAATTTTTCGAGTTTATCGATTTTTTTCTGCTATAGTTCGTTTAACAACCTTAATATTTATATACGTATTTTTAAAGAAAATTTAATTCTAAAGAAAGCTTTATCCTGATAGAATTGGATAATAATTGACAAAGTTGTGATAATTTTTCTAAAAAAGAAAATTCAGATTTTGCTTGAAATTGCCGTTCAGATAACCTAGGCAAAAAAAATTAACTTATCATAAAATGTCCTGTACAATATTTTTAAAGGTTTTTGGCGCGCTGAATCGGAATCTGGCCTTTAAATTGCTCTATCTCGTCAGGTTTTTGAGATATTTAACATAAATTGATATGTCAAAAACTTAATAAGATAGCGCAATTTCAAGGACAAATTCGAATTCAGGAGATCAAAAATATTTTTTTGCCTGGGTTATCCGCACGGCAATTTCATACAAAATCTTAATTTTCTTTTTTAGAAAGATTATCACAACTCTGTCAATTGTAATCCGATTTATTGGGCATAAAGCTCATCGTATTCACAATTAAATTTTCTTTACGAACACGTTTATTTATATAAATGTTGTTGAACAAACTATAGCAGAAAAAAATCGATAAACTCAAAAGTTTTTCAAAAAATAACAAAAAATTAGATATTGTTGAAAAAATCAATACATATCTTTCTTATATGTATAGACCAATTCACATACATAAAAGGCCCTATCCTTCTTCTATCCAAAACAGTTGAAAAACTTAAAATCGGTTAAAAAATGTTTATGTTACACGTCCCAGGCAGAAAAATACGAACGGGGAAGCCCTGGCAAAGTACCTTTTATGGTCGCTTGTGTGCTAGGAAAGCATCACAGTTAAGTACTTCCCCAGCGTCCAAAATGATAACCACGGTAAACGGTATGCCGTTGCTATTTTAAAGCGCTTTGAAAGCGCTTTAAACACAAAAAATATGGTACTGTTATAGCACTTTCAGAACCAAAAAATGGGACGTATCAAAATTGTATAAGTCCATAAGACACAAATTTTTTGGTGTTTATTTGAATAAAGAAATTTATTAAATTAGGATAAAAAATTTATTGACTAATTTATTAGGATAAAAAAATTTATTGACTAATTTATTAAGATAAAAAAATTTTGGAAAAAATTTGTTTGCAGTTTTCTTTGCGTTTTGGAATAAAAAATTTATTAAAAATGCTTTTAGGAAAAATTTTGGAAAAGTCCCGAAAAAAAGTGGTGCATTGAGCCGAATCGAGTAGTGTTCCAAAGGGATAGGCCCAGTAACATTTCACATGTGATGTATCCGGAGTTTAAGACACTTCCTCACGAAAGAAACGGGTGTTTTTATATAAAAGGTGTCAAGTTTTTAATATTTAGGTGATTGTGTCTAAGTGACATATCACGAGAACTATCAAGGACCGGCCACTTATCCTGCAGGGAAATAAAAAATATTCCAATTGTTACGAAAATTAATAAATTTTAATAAAAAATTTATACTTTGAACGGATTTAAATCGAAAAACATTGACAAAGCGCTTGCAAAGAACTTTATCAAATTCATACTACCTTCTACACAAAAAATAAAGTGCTTTGCCGAGACTTTTTCTTTGGAACGGTTGGCAGTTTCTGCCTGGGGTGGTTTAGTGATAAAAGTCCCAAAAAAACGTTTTTTGACAATAACTTTAAAATTTGACAATAACTTTAAAATTTCGACGAGACCTACAACCTTAACTACCTCATTTTAAAAGTATATTCGATTTTGTTTTTTTTTTTTTTGTAGCACTGTGTAATTTATTCCTTACTACAATGACATGTCTTTAAATTGGATATTATAATAATTACTGACAATGTAATTGCCTTGAACAGTCATATCACTGACAAGTTTAATAACTGAAAATTATTATTTTTTATTTACAACAGAAAAACAAAAAAATACGGAAAACAATTGTATGAATCATGCAAAATCATTTGCATGATCAGCTGTTTTTTTTTTCAAAGGACATTTTAATCCTATTGTGTCATCACGTGTGTATTAGATTTTATAACTTTCAGGGAGTTAAGAACATGTTAATATTTTTCATTAGCATTTTTTTATTTTTTTGTTTTTTTAGTTTTGCATAAAATACTGAATAAAATTACAAAATAACCGGCTTTTTTTATGTGTTACCAAATAAATGGGGGAAAAAAATATATCAAATTTCAGTGCAAATTTTGAAAAAAAAAAATAATAAAGTAGAGAGGGTAGATTTTTTTTGGTTATAAAACCCCACAAAAACTTTTTTTACTCATTTTAAGACAGGTTGGCGCATGGCAAACAAGTTTTGTAAAAAAACAAATTGGGAAAGAAAAAAAATGATTTTGTTTAAACAACCCTTAGAGAGTTTTTAAATAAAATTTATTATTATGTATAAAAATTTTAATAATTTTTGTAATATAAAATTTTAAAACAGAATTTTTTTTAAATTATTTTAAAAATTTAATTTTTTAAATATAAATTTCTACATTTTCTTATAAGTCTCTTTTGGAGTTTTTCTTTTCCTCCCCTTGCTTAATATCCTTTAAAAAATATTTAGTCTCTCTTTCTCTCTTAAAGTTCTCCATAAAAATGTCCTTGCCTGTGTTTATATTTTATGGTCAAGAGCTATTTTTCTAAAAATTCCCTAACATTTATAATCACATTGTCGTCTTTGAGTTTCGTTGGGTTTAAAACGACGAGATTTTTTTTGAGTATTTGCCAAACATCCAGGGTTGCCACTTCATGTGTAATTTTCGGCTACATTTGTAAATTTAAGTTTGTAGATATTTCCAACAAAAAAAAATCCTATGTGCAAAAGCTTTTTTTACAGTTCTTAATGACAAACAATTATTTTAAATAACGAATTTTTTTTTTAAATAAAAATCTTTTTTTAAAAAAAAATTTTATTATTTTTCACTTAGAAAATTATTGCAGTTACTACATGACGGTCATTTGTGTAGTAAGTAGTAGTTGTTGTTTTCAAGTACAATTTCAGTTGTTTTTGTATGAAAAATTTTTTGTAGTCGTTTTAAAAGCAAATACAAAAAATTACTGCATTGTAGTAACAGTTGTTTTATGTAGTTGTTTTTAGTGTATAAAAAACTTATAATTTTTTAGAAATTTTTAGAAAAACGGATGTCAGGAATTATTTCCAAATAATTTAAACCGTTTTTGAGTTTTAGAAGTCTTTTTTTTTTTGTTAATAAGAATATACAGACATTTTGAGTTACAGTAAAAATAACTGTAATTTGAAGTAGTTTTTACAGTTTTTTGTAGTTGATAATCAATAGTTAAAAACAATAACAATTTTTGGTCGATTTTACAGTAAAATGTAGTGGACGTCTAAACAACGACAAATGTAGTTGTTTTAACTGTCATTTGTAGTGGAATCTACCGTCATAATTTTTTGAGTGTGGTACTTTTTTTTATCAATAAGTACTATTTATTATCAAACTCCATCCTGATGATACATCCTTTTTATTAAAAAAGTATTATTTTTTCATAAAAATTACTTTTTTGGTATTTTGTATAAAAAACAATTTTTTATTAAAAACTCCCTAATAGTTTTTTGCTATAAAAAGTTCCAAAATAGTACTTTTTAATAAAAATACCACAATAGTACTTTTTTATAAAAATAACCACAATATAACTTTCAATAAAAAATTACTAAAATAGTAGGTTTAAATACAAAAAAGTACCAAAATAGTATTTTTTATAAAAAGTATAAAAAAGTACTAATTATTTTTTTAAGTACCGATATAGTACGAACTTTTTTTATAAAAAGTACCAAAGAAGTACTTTTTTATGAGAGGTACTCGTTATGAAAATAAACTATTTTGGTACTTTTTATACCCTCAACTTACAATTAGTAGAGGGTATATATAAATTTGTCAATCCGTTGTTAACTCATCGAAATATCGTTAATACCCCA
This sequence comes from Pegoplata infirma, assembly GCA_963921195.1. Taxonomy (NCBI): domain Eukaryota; kingdom Metazoa; phylum Arthropoda; class Insecta; order Diptera; family Anthomyiidae; genus Pegoplata; species Pegoplata infirma. The sequence continues at coordinate 199,627,433 of OY992537.1, forward strand.
TAAAGTACATATTTTTGATCATTGATCGACTCTAGGACATTATATCGATGGTCTTATGTCCATCTGTCTGTCTTTCTGTCTTTTGAGATGGCGATCACGGCCAAACTATTACACAGATATGATTGAAACTTAACATATTATATTGTTTTTAAAAATAAAAGTACCAAAATATTTAATTTTCATAAAAAGTACCTCTTATAAAAAAGTACTGTATCGGTACTTAAAAAATATTTATAAATACTACTTTCTAACAAAAATAAGTATTTTTTGGAACTTTTTATAAAAATATTTTTTTGGTATTTTTATAAAACAAAAGTACTGTCTTTCTGTCTTTTAAGATGGCGATCACGGCCAAACTATAACACAGATATGACTGAAACTTAACATACTTACTTCTTCGGCAAGGCCAAATTTAACTTGTTTTTAAAAATAAAAGTACCAAAATATTTAATTTTCATAAAAAGTACCTCTTATAAAAAAAGTCCTGTATTGGTACTTTAAAAAAAAAAATATTTATAAATACTACTTTCTTACAAAAAAAGTATTTTGGTATTTTTATACAAAAGTACTAAAAAGTCTAAACTACCTAATAGTACTTTGTTATAAAAAGTACTTAAATAGTACATTTTAATAAAAAGAAAAAGCAAAACAGCACTTTTATATAAAAAGTACCAAAATAGCCTTTCAATAAAAAGGTACCAAAATAGTAGTTTTAAATAAAAATGTACCAAACTAGTATTTTCTATAAAAAAGTACTTATTTTTTGTACGAGCGCTCATTTATAAATATTTGTTTAAAGTACCGATATATATAATACTTTTTTATAAAAAGTTTCAAAATAGTACTTTTTTATAAGAGGTACTTTTTACCATTATGGTACTTTATAAATAAAAGTGTACTATTTTGTTACTTTCTTTTTTTAAAAATCTACAATTTTCTTATTTTTTAAGTATTTTTTTGATATTTCTTAAAAAAATACCCATTTTGGTACTTTTTTTTTTTTAAGTCCTGGTGTTCTTTTTATGGAAAGTGTGGTTTTATCAAAAGTACTTTTTTGGTAGTTTTTTATAAAAAAAGTACCAAAATAGTATTTTTTATATAAAGTTCTAAAAAAAAGTATGTTCTAATTTTTGCAAGAAGTACTATTTATAAATATTTTTTTCAAAGTACAGATAAGTGAATTTTTTATAAAAAGTACCTTTATTAGTACTTTTTTATAAGAGACACTTTTTATGAAAATTTTGTACTTTTAAAAAAAAAAAGGACTGATTTTGTATCATTTTTTAAAAAAAAGTATTAAAAGTATAGTTTTGGTGTTTTTTTATGAAAAGGTACTATTTTGGTACTTTTTATTAAAAACTTCTGGTATTGTTTTTATGGAAAGTGCTTTTTTGGTGATTTTAAAATAGTACTTTCTTATGACATGGTTATTATAAATATGTTCTACTTGGCTCCTTTTATCAAAAATGTTGGTACTTTTTTTAAAAACAAAGTACTATTTTGGTCCTTTTTAGTTATTCTAAGATTGATGCTACAAAATTGTAAAATAACTGAATTTTAGGTTTTGGTACTTGAAAAAAGAATAAAAAAAATACTTTTTGAAACTTTTTTATTGAGAGTACTATTTTCATAATTTTTATACAAAAGTACTTTTTTTGGTTTTTTTATTAAAAATCATTATTTTTATTAAAAATACCTTTTTTATAAGAAAGTACTATTAGGAAGTTTTTTTAAAAAAGTACTTTTTATAAATAAAATACCAAAGAATTATTTTTAAAAAAAGCTCCATAAAATTACTAATTTTGTAAGAAAGGGCTATTTATTTATATTTTTTAAAGTACATACCTACTTTTTTAAAAAGTACTAAAATAGTTCTTTTCAAGAGAGGTATATAAATGTACTATTTTGGTACTTTTTATAAAATACAAGTATTATTTTGGTACCTTTTTTAAAAAAAGTATTATTTTGGTACTTTTTTTAAAAAAGTATTATTTTGGTACTTTTTTTAAAAAAGTATTATTTTGGTACTTTTTTTAAAAAAGTATTATTTTGGTACTTTTTTTAAAAAAGTATTTTGGTACTTTTATTAAAAAAGTATTATTTTGGATTTTTTTTAGGTAGCTTTTACCCCTTTCGCGTGTTACTATTTTGCTGGCTTGGCAAAGCTATGGGCGTAGATTATCAACCCTTTAACTCCTTCAGGGTACAGCAGTAAAACTATAAATAAAAATGTAAAAACACATGACAACCACTCACAATAAAACGAAGACTTTTGGGAGCAAAGATGGAAAGTACTATTTTGGTACTTTTTAGTAAAAAGTCCTGGTAGTCTTTTTGTGGAAAGTGTTTATTTGGTACTTTTAAAAAAATGGACTTTGCTATGACATGGTTCTGTTTACAAAAAAATATTTTGATACTTTTAATAATGTGTTTTATTTTGGCTCCTTTTATCAAAAATTTTGTCACTTTTTATTAAAAAGTACTATTATGGTAATTTTTACTTATTTTTAGATTAATGCTGCAAAATTGTTAAATAATTCAATTTTCGGCTTTGGTACTTTTTTTTATTAAAAACTAATAGTTTGATACTTTTTTATTGGAAGTACTATTATGTTAATTTTTATATAAAAGTACTATTTTGGTATTTTTTTTATTAAAAAGTACTATTTTTTACTTTTAATAACAAAGTACTATTAGGAAGTTTTTATAAACAAGTACCTACTTTAAAAAAAAAAACTATCAAACAATTATTTTTGATGAAAAGCTTCAAAAAAGTACTTACTTTTGTATAAAAGTATTAATTATAAATACATTTTTTTAAGTACCGATATAGTACTTTTTTAAAAGAAGTACCAAAAAAGTACTTTTTTATATGAGGTGCTTTTTATAAATGTACTAGTTTGGTACTTTTTATAAAATACAAGTATTATTTTGGTTCTTTTTAAAACAAAAATATTATTTTGGTATTTGTGTTGATAATGTGTTTTATGTTGTCACTTTTTATCAAAAATGCTTGTACTTTTTATTAAAAAGTACTATTTTGGTACTTTTTTACTTACTCTAAGATAGGTGCTACAAAATTGTCAAATGATTAAATTTTAGGTTTTAAATCACTTTTCTGATAATTGATAATTTAAAGTCAAATTTACATTAATTCGAAAGAAGATTTTTGCATAAAGCCCGTATGATGTTGCCTTTTTTTGAATTTTTTTCTTGTCCTTTTGTTGGGGTTTTCTACAAAAAATTTTAAAATTACTGCAAACAAATTTTAAATTTTCCAACATTTTGTATAAAATCCCTACAAAAAGACAAACAGATTTTAAAAAAAGACAACATAATACCGGTATAAGTGTTGAAAACAGAAATTACATGAGGAATTTTAGGTTTCACTTGTAATTTTGTTTTCATTAGTGGCAACACTGCCACTTTTAAAAATCAAATAAAAAACTCTATGACGATTAAATTTATTCGTAGTTGAAAATTTCTCTCTCTCTCTCACTCATTCTCTTACTGAGCAAGCACAAAACAAAAATAACCGTTAACTTGATGACACTTGTATGTGTAAAAACAACTACAGCCAACTTCAGTCACATTTAAGAACATATAGAACTGTCAACATAAACGCATAAAGACAACTAACGTGTCTAAACGTCTTTGCGGCAGTAGAGAAAAAACGTGTGAAAAGAAAATTCTAAAAAAAAATAAAAATATTTTACAATAAAACCCGTCTAAAAGGACATTTTTTTGTGAAATTTTCTACATTTAAATATTTTTCTTAATAAAAAAAACCATCCAAAAAGTTTACAATAATTATACAAATAAAAATTTTGAAATTTTCTTAAGAAACCACGAAAAAAAGTGTAGTTTAAACCAGACACCGCCCTTTTAAAAAGTTTATTTAAACCATAAAATTATTAAAAATCTTAATAAAATTTAATAAATCTTTAAGAAAAAACATATCTCTAAAACAAATTCTAAAAAATTTAGTAAAAAATTTCATTTAATCCTTTAAAGATTTGAAATTTTTCCGCGTATCATTACCAAAAAAAAAATTATAAAAATAAGTGTGTAAAAACAACCACAACAAAAAATATAAAAACACAACAGCGTATTTGTTTTGTATATCACGTTTAAAATCAATAAATTTTAGTCATCATGTTGATTGGATTAGTACGCGATTCTGTTATGCAGTGTTTCTGCCATACATGCCGGGCTCCCATATTGCCAGCTGGTAAGCATTACTTTTAAATCCTCTTTCTTTTTATCTATTTTCATTTTGTGTAATTTAAATAAACTACCTCATTAATTACGAGGTATGTGTTTGTGTATATATATAAATTAAAACAGCAAAAACCATTATTTTTTATCTACAGAAATTGAAATATATTTAAAAAAAGAAAATTTAGTATTTAAGGGAATTTCAGTACTTTTTCTATCGTTCTGTTAACGTCTGCTAACATTTTGATATAAGCATTATAAAATAGCATACTTTTAGGAGGTTATAAAAAATTTAGAAATAATCATACTTGTAGGCGCTTATGAATATTAAAAAAAAAAAACTTTTAAAACACGCATGATAATAATACAACATACTTTCAGGTACTTTTGAATATTAACGCAACTTTAAAAAGTTAACGTCTGTTATGTTATCATTTTAATATAAGCATTACATTATACCATAATTTCGAGCACTTATAAAACAATATAAAAGAAAATAATACTTTTAGGCGCTTCTAAAAAATATTATAAACCTTTTTAATACAGAAAATAATTTTCATGAAAATTATTTTATGCGAATATCATAGTTTTAATTAGCAAAGAAAATAATGACCTCGAACCTACTCAAAATAAAATATTTTAAAGATTGAATAAAACAAATTTTTATTTTTAATCAAAATTGAAATAGGATGTTTTTTGACGATTGTGATCTTAAAATTTTTTTCTTCTAATTTTCAGAGAGTAAAAAGGAATATGTATTTATATTTTAGTTTGAACATTAGCGATTTGTCATTTAAATTCCCTTTGGTACTTGTAGTATAGGGTTTTTATATTTGCTAAATAGTCTTGACAATGAAATCTGACAAATTTCGAAACACGTGTCAACTAAATCCTGAAAATTTAAAACAGAAAAATAATTTTCTTGAAAATTATTCTAAGAGAATATCATAGTATTAATTAGTAAAGGAAATAATGACCTCGAGCTACAGAAACATACTTAAAATATACTACTAATATTTTAAAGATTGAAAAAACAATTTTTATTTTTTTAATAAAAATTAATCAGAATTCAAACATTTTAATAAAAACAAGTAAAAAAAGTTAAATTCGGCCTTGCCGAATGTAGTGATACCCTCCACAATTTCTAAAAGATTATTGCAAAAACTTTATTTAAAAGGAAATTACTTAAAAAAAAAAAATTTTTTGAAAAAAAATTTCCGCGAAAAAAAAAATTCGCAATTTTTTTCTTTTTTTGTCCAAAAATATGTTTGTACTTGTTTAAATACCATTTGGTGTTTAATTATGTTTATATAAGTCAACCAGCAGCCGAATTAAAGCATTTTGTATTTTTAGGTTATGTTGAATGTACTAAAATTTTTGAGGTGTCCTTACATTTTCGTTCATAACTTTTGACCGCTGAACCGATATCGCTCAAATGCAATACCTAACTTTTCGGGAGAACTTCCAATAAATATGTTTAGTTTCAGTCATCTGCGTGTAATATTTTGGCCGTGATCACCATTTTCACAGACAGACAGACAGACAGACGGACATCGCTAGAATGTCTTAAAATCGATGGGGGATCCTGAATATATATACTTTATGGGGTCCCAGACCGATATTTCGATGAGTTACAAACGGAATGACAAACTTATATATACCCTCTATCACTAAGTGGAGGGTATAAAAAGCAATATTAGATAAAAACCAAATTTTAAACAACTTTTAAGTATTTTGTATACCCTCTACTCAGAAGAAGACTGTGTATTTAAGTTTGTCTGTTTGTAACCCACCGAAATATCGGTCTGGCACCCCATGAATAATGTGACGTTTTTTCATCAACTTTTGATTTTCTCAAATATCCGGGCATAATCTTTTAGACCTAAAACTTATGTTTGAGGCCCTGCTGGCGATCATTAAAATTCTTAAAAAATTGAAAAAAAAAAAAACAATTTAAAAGCAAGTAGGAATATTAAAGTTGGCCAAGACCGACCATATAATACCTTACACCAGTGTTTTCTGGAAAATGGGCTCCAAGTTCAAACATGGACTTTTGTCAAATCTTCAATAACAGTCACAAACCAAATTTGAGTGAAAAAGTCTAATATTTAACTGAATATTGGGCGAAGTTTTTATAGGGTATAAGTCCAAAAACGGTCTGATTATAACCACACTCAGAAAATTATGTAAGTTACTACATGTTAGTTGTTTGTATATTTTACAATAGTAAGTTGTTTTCATCTACAAAGTCAGTTGTTTTTGTATGAAAAATATCAAACTATTTCTGTTAGTTATTTTAAGTAGTTTTTTTGAATAACTAACAAAAAAGTACTGTGATGTAGTAACAGTTATTTAAAGTAGTTAATTTTATTTTTTTATCTCTGAAAAATTTTCAAAGTTTTTTTCCAAAAAATAAAAATAAATTTTCGTTTTTTTTATTTTTCACAACTTTTTTTAAAAAAAAAAAAAAAAAAAAAAAAAAAAAACTGAAAAAATTTGGTCTTCAAATTTTTTTCTGAAAAATTTTTTGAAAAAAAAAAATATTTATTGATTATTTTATTTTTACTACATTTTAGTTGTTTTGATTACAAATGTAAGTAGTTTTTACTACACAAGTCAGTTGTTTTTTGTCAGTTAAAATAACTTACATTGTTAGTTGATTTAACTGAAAAAGTAGTTGACCCCAAAACAACTTACAAAGTAGTTATTTTAACTGACATTTTCAGTTAATTTTACTAACATAATTTTTTGAGTGCAGATTTAATTAGGTTTTTATGGTATGCGTTAAACACACACAACTTAAATTTTAATAAAATATTTGCTAATTTCATGAAACTTGAGAGATTTATGTGAATATTACATTCAAAGGAAAAACTCTGTCAAAAAATCTGTAAAACGACTTTCAATTTGATTTAGCAAACTTTCAGCAGATTGTTCTGTTAAAATGGATATTTTTACTAAAATCTCTGTCATTCAGTATTACAAAATTTTACTGCGTTTTTACTGATTCTGGTTGCTGAATTTCAAAATATTTTGGGACATATTTTTAGCAGATTACCTTTTAGTTGTAAAGACATAGTTTGCTGTCATTCTTTTTTCAAAAATTTTTTTTTTTTTTAAAGTGTTAATTTATTTTTTTTTTATGCAATCAAAACGATATTTTTAAATATATTTTTGAACATATTTTGAGCAGATTATTTTGTAATTTTATAGAAATAGTTTGCTGTCATCCTTTTTTCAAGAAAACTTTCTTACGTTTTTTTTTTTCAAAGTGTCAATTTTTTTCTTCGTTTTTTATACAATTAAAACGATTGAGACTAACAATTGAAAAAACTAAACAAAAATCAGTAGATTATATTGCTGATTTTACAGAAACATTTTATAATTTTTTATTTTTAAGTTTATATTAAAAAAAAAACTATTAAAGTTTTAATGTAAACAAATTTTTTTTCATGTAAAATTTTTTTTACAGATTTCTCTGCTGATTTCACCTAGATAAGCATGACAGATTTTTTAGCAAACCGTGTCTGCTAAAATCAGCAGATTTCTCATATGGCTCTAAATGGGCGTATTTTCAGCAGATTTTTCTGCTGATTGAACAGAGAATTTATTTTGAGTTTAGTAAGGTGATTTGTATGGAGGCTACAAGAAAAACTGGTCCGACTCTCAAAAAAAACCTTGTAAAACGACAAGAAAAGTTTGTAACTTTTTTTTTGCTACCTCCTATTTAACGAGAATTCCTTGTAATTTTATAAGATTTTTACCAATAATTTTGTTATTTTATAAGCTTTTTACCAATAAAATTGTAAATTTATATTTTTTTTGCTACCTCTTATTTTACGAGAATACCTAGTAAAAATTACGAGCTTTTTTGTAAATTTACAAGCTTTTTGTCAATAAAATTGTAAATTTACAACTTTTTTGCCGCAATAAAACTTACAAGGAATTCTCGTGAATTTACTAGATTTTTAGAGGTTGGTTTAAATCTTCAAGAAGGAAAATTTTTCTCTCTGGTCCGATTTTGCCCATTGACAAACTTAACCTGCCTATGAACACAAGACATATTCATAACAAACTTCACTAGTCTAGGTGTTTTATTTAGGACTGCATGGTGTTATCTACAGACGACGGACAGACGGACATTTATTGAACGTCTTTTGATCATGGGGTCCCCGACCGATAATTTGCATTACAAACGGAATGACAAAATGTGCAGTTAGAGGGTATAAAAAATTATGTCTTGCGACACATCATATTTGTTAATTTTGATATGCTGAACACAAATATTTCACTAAATTTAAACTTAATTTGAGCCAAATCCGATAAATTTTAACCTGTGGCGCTCTTCGATTAAAATTTTGGATTTTTGAAAAATGATCAAATAAAAAAAGTTATCTTGCGATACATTAGTTTTATTAATTTTTGCATGCTTGATGTGAACATCAAAAAGTTTCTAAAATCAGTCGAGTGGTTTTTGAGATATCGCTATTTGAAATTTTCCAAAAAAACGGTTGTTTCCATGTTTAAGAAATTAAAAAAAAAAAACAAGTAAAAAAGTTAAATTCCAACTTGCCGAATCTAATTATACCCTCCACAAGTAAAAAAAGTTAATTGCAAAAAAAAAAAATTTGAAAAAAAAATTCGGCGAAATTTTTTTTTGTAAAAAAAAAAAATATGTTTGTATTTGTTTAAATACCATTCGGTGATCAATTCTGTTCACATGTGTCAACCAGAAGCCGAATTAATGCATTTTGTATTTTTAGGTTATGTTAAATATACATTAACATCTCCCACCGAAACCTCCGCAAAAACGACCCTGTCAAAAAAAAAAAAAAATTATTTTTTTACATTTCGGAGGATATACAAATTTTGGCACAGCCGAATTTAATACTTTCGATTGTTAATTCTAAAATAAATCCCTTTAGAAAAATTTTCAAATTCTAATAAATTTTTGACGTAAAGGTTTTCAAATTCGGAAACATTTTCCTCAAGAAAAATTTTAAGATTCTGAAATTTTCTACAAGTTTTTATATGCTGCCACTGTATTTTAGTTTAAGCTACATGTTCAAGCATGTTTCTACAATAGGCATTTGCATTGCAACTACTTAGCTAAATATTTCGTTCCTTATAATCGATTCCAGAACGCATTATATTATCCTGCAATTGATTCCACTAAACTTTACAGAATCGATGATTTTAGGTTGAAATTGTCGCGAAAGAAATTGTTTGTTAGAGCAAGTAGAATGTTTTTTTGATTGTAGAATGTTTTCTAGAATATATTGCAATGTGCATCTGTTCTAAAAAAATTTCCTGGGTCTACACCATTTCCAATATTATTTTAAAAACTTCCAAATGTATTTTAAAATTGTCCAAATATGTTTTAAAATTGTCATAATATATTTTAAAATTGTCCAAATGAATTTTACAAATGTATTTTTAAAATGTCCAAATATATTTTAAAATTGTCCAAATGTATTTGAAAATTGTCCAAATATATTTTAAAATTGTCCAAATTAATTGTAAAATTATCCAAATGTATTTTAAAATTGTCCAAATGTAGTTTAAAATTTTCCAAATACATTTTAAAATTGTTCAAATGTATTTTAATATTGTTCAATTGTATTTTAAAATTTTCCAAATGTATTTAGATTTGTCCAAATATATTTTAAAATTATCCAAATGTATTTTAAAATTGTCTAAATGTATTTTAAAATTGTCCAAATGTAGTTTAAAATTTTACAAAAGTATTTTAAAATTGTCCACATGTATTTTAAAATTGTCCAATTGAGGGGCTTATTGTAAAAACTCGATAAGCAACATTTCATTTTATGGTTTTTTTATGTAGAAAATATATATTTTAAAGAACTTTCATAGTCAAGATACTTGACGAAGGGTTTAAGCAAAAATTTTGCAAAAATTTGTCAATGGAACATCAGTAGAAGACAACAAACACCAAAAAATAAAATGTTGCTTATCTAGTTTTTGCAGTAAGCCCTTCAATTGTATTATAAAATTTTCCAAACGTATTTTCAAAATTGTCCAAATTAATTTTAAAATTGTCCAAATGTATTTTAAAATTGTCCAAATGTAGTTTAAAAATGTCCAAATGTATTTTAAAATTGTCCAAATGTATTTTAAAATTGTCCAATTGTATTTTAAAATTTTCCAAATGTATTCTTTTCCAAATGCATTCTACATAGAATTATCCATAGAATTATACATAGAATATTTTTAAATACATTTGGAAAATTTTAAAATACAATTGGACAATTTAAAATACATTTGGACAATTTTAAATTCCATTTGGACAATTTTAAACTACATTTGGACAATTTAAAAATACATTTGGAATATTTTAAAATACATTTGGACAATTTTAAAATACGTGTGGACAACTTTAAAATACATTTGGAAAATTTTAAACTACATTTGGACAATTTTAAAATACATTTGGACAGTTTTAAATTCCATTTGGACAATTTTAAACTACATTTGGACAATTTTAAAATACATTTGGACAATTTTAAAATACATTTGGAAATTTTGAAACTACATTTGGACAATTTTAAAATACATTTGGACAATTTTAAAATACATGTGGACAATTTTAAAATACATTTGGAAAATTTTAAACTACATTTGGACAATTTTAAAATATATTTGGACAATTTTAAAATACATTTGGACAATTTTAAAGTTAAGTTAGATAATTTTAAAATATATTTGGACAATTTTCAAATACATTTGGACAATTTTAAAATACATTTGGACAATTTTAAAATTCATTTGGACAATTTTAAAATATATTTGGATAATTAAAATTTTTATTAATTTTTATTAAACAATAAAAATTGTTTTATTCGACCTTTAAAATATTATATTTTGATTAGTAAAGTAAATAATGACCTCGAGCCAGAATAAACATCCTCAAAATATTTGGATAATTTCTAAATACATTTGGACAATTTTAAAATACATTTGGACAATTCTAAAATTAATTTAGACAATTTTAAAATAAATTTGGACAATATTAAAATATATTTGGACAATTTTAAAATACAATTGGAAATGGTTTAGTTGCCATGAAATAATTTCCATTCAACATCGTGTTAAGTACATGAAGTATTTATGTATTCGAACTTAAACCAAATCATTGCATACTTTAATGGTTTTATTAAGCAATATATTATTGCCTACTCAAATTGTAAAGCATCATAAATTAAAGCATACTTTAGGGCATGCTTGCACAAAAAATGCAATCAAAAACATTACATAAATTCGAAATCAAATAAACAAAATATTACAACAAGTACTAAAATTTTACAAAATATGTATAGTTTTAACTTGTATTGGCATAAAATCGATTATCTTTTTTTGTATGATTCATAATATTTACAATATAGTAGAATCTCGATTATACGAACTAGAATGTCAATTATACAAGTGAAATAATATTAAAATTTCTTTAAAATCAAATTTAAAATTAACAATATCTAAACAAAATTTTTCAAAAAATAAACGATACTCCACTGCTTTCACATTTGAGTTAACAGTTATTGCATACCTACATAACTAAAATTTATAGTATACTTTTAGGAGTATTGTTTACAAATTATAAAAGCATTTTATAGTATAGTTTATGTAGTTTATGGTCAAAATTAGTAATTAATGTTTAATTTCTAATCAATACTGTTTTTGTTGTTACAAAATGATTTATATAGTAATTTTTAGGTGTGTCTCATAAACTATATGTAGTTATAAACATACAAAAAAAAATCCATAAATAAAATATATATTTTTACGTTTTTTATAAACTACCCTCTTGGGCTATACGAATCGTTTTTTTCGCTTGCTTTAAACTCCCGCAAGTAGGCAATAAAAACGCGTTTTGTTTGGTTTTTGTTAGTGTTTTTTGTTGTTTAATTCTTTTTTTTTTTATAGTAGAATGTTATATTTGTTTTATGGCTCCAAACGACAAGACTCAAGGCGCCAAAACTCCGTCATGATGATTGAACAAAATGAGTCATACAAATAGTAACTGATTGGAGAAAGGGACAAAGGATAGATAGCAAAAGCATTGGAGAATAAATTTTAAAGTGGATAAATTTAATATATAACAAGTAATAAAGTTAAATTCGGCCTTGCCGAATGTAGTGATACCCTCCACAATTTCAAAAAGATTATTGCAAAAAACTTTATTTAAAAGGAAATTACTTTTGAAAAAAAAAAAATTTTTGAAAAAAAATTTCCGCGAAAAAAATTTTTGTAAAAAAAATCCGCGATTTTTTTCTTTTTTTGTCAAAAAATATGTTCGTACTTGTTTAAATACCACTTGGTGTTCAATTATGTTCACATATGCCAACCAGAAGACGAATTAAAGCATTTTGTATTTTTAGGTTATGTTGAATGTACTGAAATTTTTGAGGTGTGCTTACATTTTCGTTCATAACTTTTGAACCGCTGCACCGATATCGCTCAATACCAAACTTCTCGAGAGAACTTCCAATAAATATGCTAAGTTTCAGTCATCTCTGTGCAATATTTTGTCCGTGACAGCATTTTCCACAGACAGCCAGGCAGACGGACAGACGGACATCGCCAGATTGTCTTAAAATCGATCGGGCATCATGAATATACACAGAAAAAAAAAATTTGTCAATACAATTAATTTCATTGTTAATACAATTAAACATTTAATTGAAACTGAGCCTACATTGGATTTTGTCAATATAACAATGGCATTTGTAACTTTTGAAAAAAAAATCAACATCATTCATTGTTACATTAACAAGGAAATTAATTGAAAAATTTGTAAAATCTAAAAATAGAATAAAAAATAATCTGATATCTAAAAATAGAATACAAAATAATCTAAAAATAGAAAAAAAAAATAAAATAAACAAAAATGTCTACCGCCATCTGGCATCGAACCCGCAACCTTCGTGCTACGCGTCTAGCACACTACCACTGTGCTATCCTTATACATATTTGTATTTGACTAAACGTCATATTTAAAACAGTCTACAATTAGAATGATACAAAAAAAAAACTAAAATTGGAAATTAAAAAAAAAAAAAGTTCCGCCAACTGGTGGCGAACCCGCAACCTTCATGATTCGGAGCTAGCACACTACCACCGTGCTATTCCTCATGTATAATTAAAGTTGACTAAATGCGTACATAAGGTGTCTGTGATTTCAATATGCACTTTTTGCGTTTTTAAAAATAAATAATAATCTCAAATAAAAAAAAAAAAAAAACAAAAATAAAAAACTGTTCCGCCAACTGGCAGCGAACCCGAAACCTTCATGATTCGAGTTTAGCACACTACCACCGTGCTATCGTCGCATATATTTGTGCTTGATTAAATGAGTTTATAAATTGTTTGTGTTATTAATGTGAATTTTGTGGAATCTTTAACAATGATTTTAATTCATGCGTTTAATTGGAAATAAAACCGGATTTTTGTCACATTAACAATACACATTGTTGATACAATTAAAAACGTTGTTGAACTAGTATTTCGTTGGTAACAATTTGTTTTGTTACTCTTGATTTTACGATATTTTTTTCTGTGTATATACTTTATGGGGTCCTAGATCGATATTTCGATGAGTTACAAACGGAATGACAAACTTATATATACCCACTATCACTAAGTGGAGGGTAAAAAAATGCCATTTTGTATGGGACCCCCATTATCGGGTCGGTCTTATTTGTTTTCACTCTATGGGGACCACCTCAAGGGTTAATGATAGAGGACAAGTATGGTCTAAGAAAATATTAGGATTGAAAAAATATTTGGGGTCGGTCATACAGTTGACATCTCTTGGGGCACCTTTTCGAGCAGTTTGAGCTGTAGGAGCAGATTTTATAAAAATTGCATTTTGTATGGGAGCACCATTATCGAGTGGAGATACGGTATAAGTATGTTCCGAAAAAATTTGGGGGATTAAAAATTACTGAGGGTTGTCCTTACTTGTTACCACTCTAAGAGGTACCATGGGAGCGTTAGGAGCTGATTTCATAAAACAAATTTATAAAAAATTATGGGAACCACCTTAAGGGTTAAAGATAGATAATAGGTATATTCTAAGAAAATGTTGGGGTAGAAAAAATATTGGAGGTCGGTCACACAGTTGACATCTCTTGGGGCACCTCTGGAGCAGTTAGAGCGGTAGGAGCAGATTTTATAAAATTTGCATTTTGTATGGGAGCACCATTGTCGTCTGGAGATACGGTATAAGTATGTTCCGAAAAAATTTGGGTGGTTAAAAATTACTGGGGGTCGGTCTTACTTGTTACCACTCTAAAAGGCACCATGGGAGCATTAGGGGCTGATTTCATAAAACAAATTTATAAAAAATAAAAAACATATGTATGGGAACCACCTTAAGGGTTAAAGATAGAGGGCAGGTATGTTCTAAGAAAATGTTGGGGTTGAAAAAATATTTGAGGTCGGTCTCACATTTAACATCTCTAGGGCACCTTTTGGAGCAGTTAGAGCGGTAGGAGCAGATTTTATAAAAATTGCATTTTGTATGGACGCACCATTGTCGTCTGGAGATACGGTATAAGTATGTTCCGAAAAAATTTGGGTGGTTAAAAATTACTGGGGGTCGGTTTTGTTACCACTCTAAAAGTAGTGTCCGACCGAACAGTTCGGCCAAAAAACGTCATTTAATCAAAAATTTGGTATTTGGAAGTACTTTTTTTATATGGGGTAGAATTGTTGAGGCGATGGACGACGATTCTGAGTGCAAAATTTAAGAACAAATACGAAGTTAGGCTATAATTTCGAAGTTTGGTAACCGAACTTTTTTCAATTTGGCCGAACGTTCGGTTACCGAACATCTAAATAGGTGCTTAACTTCCTCCTCGCCATTAAATTTGAAAGTCAGAATAGTCTTCTATCGCCTAAACAAACATACGGCATCAGAAAAAGCTGTTAAAAATGCTTGCAAATATTAATTTTTGGCCTATACCGTTTTTTGGCCGAACTTTCGGTCGGACACTATCTAAAAGGCACCATGGGAGCATTAGGAGCTGATTTCATAAAACAAATTTATAAAAAAAATAAAAAAAATTTATGGGAACCACCTAAAGGGTTAAAGATAGAGGATAGGTATATTTAAAAAAAAAATTGGAGGATTGAAAAAAATAGTTGGTGTCGGTCACACATTTTACATCTGTTGGGGCACCTTTTGGAGCAGTTAGACCGGTTGGAGCCAATTTTAATAAAAAGTTTATTTCTTCTTTTTTAATAAAAAAAATATTTTCTATATATATTTTTTTTAACATGTTTTTTTGCTAAATAGTGCATAGTTAGTCGAAAAAAATATAAATATCGATAAAAAAGGACTTTTCTGAATTAATCCCCAGTTTACTTGCGTTTCAACTCACTGTGCGACACCCGAATCTTTTGGAGAGTGTAAAAGCTTCGGCACAGCCAAATTTAACACTATCGCTTGTTTTTTTTTTTTTTAACAATTCTTTTCATAACAAATAAGTGTGTTTATATACCCCCTTTTAAATATATAGTCCTAAAAGTATGCTTTAAATAATTTATTCTGTCTTCTCTTTAGCATTTATAACTTTTCTAAAAGTCTTTTGAAAAACAAACAATAGTGTTTATTTAAAACCATTTACTGTTACTTTTGTAAAACTATACAAATTGTTTTAAGTCCATTTCAACACACACACTTATATATATAAAAAAAACCATTGCCGTCTTTAAGGCACCTTATAGTATATTACTTATTTTCCCAGCAAATAACCTTCACCACAACAAACAAAGAAACATTTGTACCTTTTCTATATTTGTCATGCCAATTATTTCAATATTATTAATGATTTAAAACATGATTTTCATTTAAATACACTTAGGAACAAAAAAAGAAAGAAAATACTAAAACCTTGACATTCATTGACTTGAAATAAGGGTATTCTACCAAAAATATTTTCACACTTTCTCTTGAATGAATCATCATTATATAAATTGTTTTATATTATTGTTTAAAAAGGGACTTTCTTTATGGAGTCGGTCATTTAAATTAATTGTTTTCAAAATATCGTAAACTGGAAAGGAAACCACAAAAAAAACATTAATGTTTATTACGCAAAAAAATAACCTTGTCCATGTCACATCAAGAGAAATATTTAAAAAGAATTTATTTAAATGACGAAATAAATATTGGTTTACGTCAAAAATTCAAGGTTAATAAGAAAAACGTCTAAAAATGCGTAAAGGTCTAACCAGAATCAAATAACGTCGCATTTGACGTAAAATAAAAAAATAATTTCACATTCAAATTATATCAAATAACGCCTTACAACGTAATTTAATTCTTGCTCGACTTTTACAGAAAATGTTATAACATCATTATCTAAATTGTATTTTTGCGTTGTTATAAAAATGCCTAAAAGCATGCTACAAATTTTATTGTATTGCAAAAAATAACCTAACAATACAATTCAATTTAGTATTGTGTTTAGTTTTTCTTTCTTACTATTATAAAGTTGTTATAAATATACTGTCAATACATATTAACAATAAAAGCAAATTTGTTAACAAAAAAAAAATATCATCATCAGTCATTCATCATTTTCTATATAACTAATATTTTTTGTAGCTTGAGGTTATATTGGATAACTAATAGAGAGAATTTGTAATACTTAATAGCTGTCCAAAAATATGCCATGAAAATAATATATAATGATGAGTTTGTAATGTAAACAGGGCGGAGAATACAACGTCATAAGGAGCACTGAATCATGACAGGAAACAATAGTTGTCAATAAAACCACATTATTACTGAATGTTGATGGACTTTTGCGTTAAAATTATGTTCTAAGTAGATATAATCAAAACAAAGAAAAAATAAATATTTTTTAATAAAAAATAAAGTTTTGATGTAGATTTATGTCTTAAAAATAAACTACATTTGTTTAAATTTCGCAGCCTAAAAATATGATTTAAAGTTATTTAAACAAAACAACAGCCTAAAAATATGCTGTAAATTATTGCATTTTAGACTAAGTTTTATATTCAAGAAAAAAAATTAAACAAGTAAGAAAATCTAAGTCGGTGGAGACCAACCATATGATACCATACACCCGTGTTTTCCGGAAAATGGGTCATACACAAAAGAAATTTTCTCTCAATATATAAAAAAAATCTTTATTTTTAAGACATATTTCTCTTCTTTAGTTTTAGGACATAATATTCTACCAATTAATTCATCTTCTTAGATTTGATAACTTGGGAGTTTTTTTTTTTTCAAAAATCTTAAAATGTTGATATCTCGAAAACTAAGCCAGATAGAGCGCAATGGATATAATTTATGGTTCTTTGGATATCCATACACACAAAAAACCTTGTCAAATTACTGGAAAAAGTCTCGTAATCCCATTTTATCAATATTTGACAGTTTTTCTTGTTTCTTAACAAATAATTTTCGATCAAAATAATTTTTTTTTATGTAATTTTTCAGTTTTTCTTTTAATTTTACAAATTTCCAAGATTTTTGCAAAAAAAAATCTAATAAACTTACGTGAATTTCTTGTAAGTTTTATTTTTCCAAAAAAAATTGTAAATTGACAATTTTATTGGTAAAAAGCTTGTAAAATTACAAAAAAGCTCGTAATTTTTACTAGGAATTCTCGTAAAATAGGAGGTAGCAAAAAAAATCTAGTAAAATCACGAGACTTCCTTGGAAGTTTTGTCTCGTCAAAAAATTGTAAAATTAAAAAATTTTAAAACAAATTCCTCTGATTTAGTTTAAGGACTAAATTTTTTACCAATTAATTAATTCACCTTCTTAGATTTGATAACTTGGGATTTTTTTTTTTTAAATTTTAAAATGTCAATATCTCGAAAACTAAGCCAGATAGAGCAAAATGGAGGTCATATCCATCGACACCAAAAAATAAAACCTTGTCGAATTACTGGAAAAAGTCTCGTAATCCCATTTTATCAATATTTGACAGTTTTCCTTGTTTCTTTACAAATAATTTTCGATCGAAAAAAAAAAAATTTATGTAATTTTACAGTTTTTCTTGTAATTTTACAAATTATTTAAATTTTGTTGATCAATAAATTTAATTGAAAATTTTCAGCCAATAATTTTTTGTGTGTAGAACAATTTCCAAATTAATACTATGTTTAGACCAAACAAAAACTAACTTCTTTTTGACCAAAACTGATTTTTGAAAACCAAACCATTTACACCAAATAAATAGAGTTTTTGTTTGTCAAATCAAATTAATTATTTTATAAACTCACCAAAAAACACAAAATAACAATAGCCACACATTAATAAAAAAAATAAATTGCATATTTATTAACTTTTTTAACAGATTGGAATAATAATTTCACAAAAAACAAATATTTTATTTTTGACATTCGAGTTAAGCAAAACAAAACTGAAAAAAATATTCACACAGAATGATTAGCTAGTAGTGAACACAGCCAAAACTCTAGTTTTTGTTTAGTTTTGGTTGGCAACGCAGTTTTTAAATTGTATGGGAAAACTACATAGTTTTTGCCAAAAACCAAAAAAATATTCAAAAACAAGTTGTTTTCGTTGGTGTACATACCGTATAAGAAGAATGTATTGAGTTTTTGTTTTCCTATTGAAAATTTTTTTCAGATTTTCTCATTGTACAACAAAAATAATTATTTCTCAGAAATAATTAATATGGACTCAAACCAAAATAAATAAAACTTCAGTTATTCGCACAATCTAAAAACTTTTTCCTTAGAGAAATAATCGGATTCTGAGAATTCTGAGCCGAAGCCAGAGCCGAATATTCGGCCAAATTTTCATTATTCGGCCGAAGCCGAATATTCAAAAAAAATATATTTATTTAGTAAAAACAAGAAAAAAAGTGAAATTCGACTTGGCGGAATTCGCAAATGTATAAAAATGTTGTCTAGAATGATTTTATATTTAACAAAAAACTTTTTTTCGACTTTTTTGTAAAAAATTTTTTTCTTGAGTTTAAATTTTTTTCGAGCGAAAAATTTTTTGGAGTTTAAAATTTTGTTTTAGCTGCAAAAACACTTGGTAAATTTTTTTTTGGCTTACTAATGTGATTCGAAGTGTTTTTGTTGTGTTTTCAACACGTGTAAATTTTATACAATTATTCGGTATTCGGCCAAAAATTTGGCCGAATAGTGCTTTTTTGGCCGAAGCCGAATCCAGAGCCGAATATTCGGTCGGACACTATTGGACACTTTTTCTCTATCTTTTCCCCCTATCCTTTTCTTTTTTTTCTTTTCCTTTTTCCTCTTTTTTAAAATTTTTGAGCGTAGGAAAAAACCGCCATTTTTAAAAATTTTAAATTCAGAAATTTTTTGATAATTTTTTTTAATATGCCCAAACTAATAAAAATAAAGAATCGAAAAATAATTTTATTTTTTAATATTTAGTAAATAATATACTTGAGCTCGAGGTCTCGCATTTTTATACCCTCCACTTACAAGGGAAGTATCTCAACCCTTATGAACCGATTTGCCTGAAACTTAAAAAATATCTTAAAGAGACTATTTTACAAGGTTGGCAATAGGGCTGTCAAACGGGATCGGTTTTTTAAAATCCCGGGATTCGGGATTTGAAAATCGAAATCCCGGGATCCCGGGATTTTTCGGGATCACGGGATTTTTCGGGATCCCGGGATTTTTCGGGATTCCGGGATTTTTTGGGATTAAATTTCTTTGATTATAAAAGTAAAAAAATAGTAGACTCTTTATGTTTCAATTTTATTGTGCATATTAAGGGGCTACTGTGTGTTAGTTGGTAGCGTGCTAGCCTATTAAGCAGGGAGTCGTGGGTTTGATTCCAACGAAAACCTTTGGGTCGATTTCGCTACAACGAAATTACTAAAAAAAATGATTTCTAATTATTCTTATTGTTATTTAAAGGTAATTAAAATATTAAGTATACGCCACTTATGCAGTTTTCAAGTAATTATTAATATTAAATATTTAGCAATGAACTAAAAAAAACCTCAAGGGGTTTGTAATGGAAAATGACAACTTTTATTTGCTTTTGGTTTCATCCCATTCGGATTTTGGTGTTGCACTGTATAATTTTAAAACTAATTTAAAGAAAATTTAAAATAATAAAAACATATATAGGGGAAATGTAATAATATAATACATTAGACTTGCATTTTTTTGTATAAAAAAAGTTTTTCTTCCAATTTTGAACGTTCCGGAAAATTTTTTTTCTCCTAGACCTAAAAATTTGAGGCCAATCGGATTAAATTTACCCGTAGCACTCTTTGATCAATGTTTTGGTTTTTTAGAAAATTTTCGCCAAAATCTGCCAACTTTGGTCAAAGGGCTCCGTGACTGTGACTTAATGGTTAGTGCGTTGGACTATTATTCAGCAAGCCTGGATAGAATTCTCAGCTCAGCAAAATTCGTGGCCAGCTACGTTGAAAATTCAAAAAAAGTTTTAGTTTTAATTTGTTGATGTAAATGTAACAATAATTGAACAAAGTTGTATTTTAAAAAAACAAATTCTCATACATTTTTAATGTTTCAAAAATTCCGGGATTTGAGCTTAAAAATCCCGGGATTCGGGATTCATTTTATGACAAAAATCCCGGGATTTCGGGATTCGGGATTTCGGGATTGACAGCCCTAGTTGGCAATCGAAACGAATAACGGTATCGATATCGGTATTGGTATCGTTTTTTTATTTATTTCGGTATCGGTATCGATTACGGTATTTGAATTGAATCGGTTACGGTATTACCGATACCGAAACGTCGATACCGGTACGTACCGGTATTATCGAAAAAAATGCTTATAATATAAAAAACGCATAAAAACTTAAAAAAAATTATTTTTTTTTTCAATTTTAATACTAAGGACCATGTCATAGACTCAATTCCGTTCGGAAGTGGAATAAGTGGTTTTTCTCGTAAAACACAAAGCAAATATTTTTTTCGGAATGAACCAACTTTTATGCAATTCAATTCCACTTTGATTTTTGAAAGTGATTTCATTCTGAAAAAAATAATATTCGTTTTGCGTTTTATAAGTAAACCACTTTTTTCAAATCCGAACGGAATTGAGTCTGTGACATGCCCCTAAAACACGTATTTACGTAATTATTTTTAACAATTTTGCTAAAATGCCCTTAAAAGTGTGAAAACAAAATTAAAATAGCGTTGTCTTAGGGGGTCGGCGGGGACGTTGCCGGACCACACTTACAAAAGGGGGCGGGCCAAACAAATTTAATTTTCTTATCCCCTTGATCAAAGTGCAGGATTTTGAAGGTATTCTGACATAAAAATGTTTCATTTGTTAAAGAAAAGTAAAAAAAAAAAATGTAAAAAAAGTAGAAGAGCTAAATTCGACTTAGCCGAATCCATGAATATCCACGGTGCCCTTTTAAAGTTAGTTTTCTAACTTAAAAAAATTAACAATTTTGATTAGAAATATTTTATTTTGAGTAAAAAACTTTTTTTAGTCATTTTTGAAAAAAAAAATTACAACATTTTTTTTTTGAGTGTAAATTTTTTTTCGAGTGTAAGTTTTTTTTGCTTAATTGTAAAAATATTTGTGAGTGACAAAAATACGTTGTAAAATAATTTTCTGACGTTTTTCAACACGTGAACTAAAAGTGAAACCAATTTGAAATTCACGGTTTTGCTAATAATTTTTGAACCCCGAAGTTCTATAAATATCAAAAAAAAATCCTTGGGCACCCACAACGCGGATTATATAAAAATCTCCAAAAAACTAAACTATACTAAGGGGTTCAGAAAGTTTCTATTGAGAGTCTAAATGATTTCAAAAAAATTTCGTGAAAATCAATAATTTTCTTCCACTCCCGCATAGCGGTTGAAGTATGATTTTTTTTGGAAATTTTTACTTAATCCACGATGTGGGTGCCCAAAGATTTTTTGATTTTTATGAGACCTCGAAAAGGCTTTTGGAGTACGATTTTTCATTTACAAAAACCAAAAAAATTTCAAATTTTCTATTAATTTTCTTTTTTGTAAAAAAAAAACATGTTTTTTCAGGAAAAACCGTTTCAATACCGGTACGTACCGGTACCGAAGGAAAAGGTTTTTGGATACCGGTATCCCGGTTGGGGTATCTCGGCTTATCGGCCATATCGGTGGTTAAAAATTTCTTTGTGCCCTTATGAAACCATGTGGACCTTCGGGAAAATTTTGAGAACTTCCGAACTAACAGGAACATCATCTAGGGCAAAAATACGGGTCGACTTAAATTTAATAAAGATTATTTCTTATACATGTGGATATCGTAGGTCTATGTATTCACAAAAGTACCCCCCAAAATTTACACATTTTCCTGAAAAAAATATTTAAAGAAGCCGAATTTTTACAATGTTATGCCACCATTGGATTGGCATTAAAAAAAACTTTCTTCTCATATGAAAACATCATATAGTTTCTTAAAAAGAAATGGCTGAAAAATCCAAAAAAAAACAGTTTTTTTCGTCATTTTTTGACCCATGTTTTGAACCCCAAAATCCCCGATATGGCCGATAAGCCGAGACACCCCAACCTTAGAATTGTCTCTTTGATATATATTTTAAGTTTCAGGCAAATCGGTTCATAAGGGTTGAGATACTTCCCTTGTTAGTGATAGAGGGTATATATAAGTTTGTCATTCCGTTTGTAACTCATCGAAATATTGGTCTAAGACTCCATTAAGTATGTATACATATAATTGATAAGTGATCGATTTTAAGACATTGTAGCGATGTCCGTCTGTCTGTGGAAATGATGATCACGGCCAAAATATTACGCGGATATAAATAAAACTTAAAATATTCATTGGAAGTTCTCCCAAGCAGTTTGGTATTGCATTTGAGCTACATCGGTTTAGTGGTTCAAAAGTTATGAACGAAAATGTAAGGACACCTCAAAAATTTTGGTACATTCAATATAATCTAAAATTACAAAATGCTTTAATTCGGCTTCTGATTGACATATGTGAACATAATTGAACACCGAATGGTAATTAAATAAGTACGAACATATTTCTTGGCAAAAAAAGAAAAAAATCGCGGATTTTTTTTTTTACCAAAATTTTTTTTCACGAAAATTTTTTTTCACGAAATTTTTTTTTTAAAACTTTTTTTTTGTCATAATTAATTTCCTTTTAAATAAAGTTTTTTTCAGTAATCTTTTTGAAATTGTGGAAGGTATCAATACATTCGGCAAGGCCGAATTTAACTTTTTAACTTGTATATAAATTATTTATTTCCAATATTTTGCTTTTCAGTAAAAATTGGAAATAAATAAATTATAAATAATTTACACCTCGAGCTCGAGTATTTTATTTACTAAATATATATTATAAAAGGTCGAAAAGAATTTAACATCTTATTATAATTTTTTAGGAGATTTGTAAAATTTTTAAAACTTGTATGGATCTCCTTTTAATACTAGGAGTTTTTTAAATTATTTGCAAATCTTTTTGATTTATATTTTTTAAGTCAACAATTTTCAAATAACTATGTTTGCATACTTCATGTTTTATAACAATTGTTTTAAATATCTAACTTTAAGTCGCATTAAAAAAGAAATTAAAGCATACTTTTTAAAGCTTTAAAAATATCATTAGTATAGCATACATTAAGGATTTTGTAATCATTAGAATTTAATAAAACTTTATATTTTGTTCTCTTTATATACTTTAGAGAATTTAAGTTTTTTTTTTAAATTTTTCTATTTATTTTGCATTAGATCATTTCTATTTTAATAACCCTTCTCATTGCGTTTGGTTTTTTTTTTTCAACATTTACATTTTAAATCATGCACAAAGATAAAAATTACATAAAAATTCCCCCTATTTTCTATACAAATCTTTAGAGAATACCATAGAATAAATTCTATAATACAAATTAAAAATATTCTTACTTATATAACACACGAAAAAAAACAAAAAATATTCACATAAAACTAAGAGGAGCTAAAGGGGAATAAAAAATATATCAAAAAAAAAAATATAATAAAACAAAACTACAAAAAAACCTCTTAAAACCATATGTGACTTTGGAGACAAATAAAAAAAAAGCAGAATTCCATCACTAAATAAAAATAAAAACCAAACGCAATATTCATTATTTTAACCTTGAAGCCATGCCAGAGAGTACAGTAAAGTATGCAAAGAATTGCTATCAGGGTTTTTAAAAATATTTTTTTTTTCAGAGGGTGATTTAAATAATCCAAAAACTGATTTCATTTAAGGAGTTTAAATACTAGAATTCATTTGAAAGTAAATGAAAAATATTTTCTGTTCATTTCTTTTTTGTTTCGATTGTAAGTTTAATTAAAAAGAAGTCAGTTAAATAAATATGCAAGCTTAAAAGATTATAAAGTATGCCTGGAAGATATGCTTTAATTTTTAATACTTTGATTTTGTGCGAAATGCATTCTATAAAATGTTTTTATTTTATTTTTAATACTAAAAGTAAGAAACATATACAAAAAAAAAATATAAAAATTACAAAAAGATAAACAGAAAAAGATTTAGATTCTGAAAAATTTTTTCTATACAGAAAAAGTCTCTAATGTTGAGACATTTTTCCTATACAGAAAAAGTCTCAGATTCTGAGACATTTTTTCTATACAGAAAAAGTCTCAGATTCTGAGACATTTTTTCTATACAGAAAAAGTATCAGATTCTGAGACATTTTTTCTATACAGAAAAAGTATCAGATTCTGAGACATTTTTTCTATACAGAAAAAGTCTCAGATTCTGAGACATTTTTTCTATACAGAAAAAGTCTCAGATTCTGAGACATTTTTTCTATACAGATGAAATCTCAGAATCTGCGAATTTTTCTATAAGAAAAATGTCTCAGAATCTGAGAATTTTTATATAAGAAAAATGTCTCAGAATCTAAAAATTTTTCTATAAGAAAAATGTCTCAGAATCTGAGAATTTTTCTATAAGAAAAATCTGAGAATTTTTCTATAAGAAAAATGTCCCAGATTCGTAGCATTTTTCTGTAAGAAAAATGTCTCAGAATCTGAGAATTTTTCTATAAGAAAAATGTTTCAGAATCTGAGAATTTTTCTATAAGAAAAATTTCTAAGAATCTGAGAATTTTTCTAAAAGAAAAATGTCTCAGAATCTAATAATTTTTTTTATAAAAAAAATTACTCAGAATCTGAGAACTTTTCTGTAAGAAAAATGTCTTTGAAGTTTTCTATAAGAAAAATGTCTGTAATTTTTTCTATAAGAAAAATGTCTCAGAATCTGAGAATTTATCTATAAGAAAAATGTCTCAGAATCCGAGAATTTTTCTATAAGAAAAATGTCTCAGAATCTGAGAATTTTTCTATAAGAAAGATGTCTCAGAATCTGAGAATTTTTCTATAAGAAAAATATCTCAGAATCTGAGAATTTTTCTATAAGAAAAATGTCTCAGAATCTGAGAATTTTTCTATAAGAAAAATGTCTCAGAATCTGAGAATTTTTCTATAAGAAAAATGTTTCAGAATCTGAGAATTTTTCTATAAGAAAAATGTTTCAGAATCTGAGAATTTTTCTATAAGAAAAATATTTCAGAATCTGAGAATGTTTCTATAAGTAAAACGTCTCAGAATCTGAGAATTTTTCTATAGGAAAAATGTCTCAGAATTTGAGAATTTTTGTATAAAAAAAATGTGTCAGAATCTGAGAATTTTTCTATAAGAAAAATGCCTCAGAATGTAAGAATTTTGTCTGTATATCAAAGAAAAAGAAAATGTCTTAGAATCTGAGAATTTTTCGATAAGAAAAATGTCTCAGAATCTAGAAAAATACGAATTTTTCTCTAAGAAAAATGTCTCAGAATCTGAGACTTTTTCTATAAGAAAAATGTCTCAGATTCTGAGACTTTTTTTCTATACAGAAAAAGTCTCAGATTCTGAAACATATTTTCTATACATAAACAGTCTCAGATTCTGAGAAATTTTTTCTATACAGAAAAAGTCTCAGATTCTGAGACATTTTTTTTATACAGAAAAAGTCTCAGATTCTGAGACATTTTTTCTATACAGAAAAAGTCTCAGATTCTGAGACATTTTTTCTATACAGAAAAAGTTTCAGATTCTGAGACATTTTTTCTATACAGAAAAAGTCTCAGATTCTGAGACATTTTTTCTATACAGAAAAGTTCTCAGATTCTGAGACATTTTTTCTATACAGAAAAAGTTTCAGATTCTGAGACATTTTTTCTATACAGAAAAAGTCTCAGATTCTGAGACATTTTTTCTATACAGAAAAAGTCTCAGATTTGAGACATTTTTTCTATACAGAAAAAGTCTCAGATTCTGAGACATTTTTTTCTATACAGAAAAAGTCTCAGATTCTGAGACATTTTTTCTATACAGAAAAAGTCTCAGATTCTGAAACATTTTTTCTATACAGAAAAAGTCTCAGATTCTGAGACATTTTTTCTAAACAGAAAAAGTCTCAGATTCTGAGAAATTTTTTTTATACAGAAAAAGTCTCAGATTCTGAGAAATTTTTTCTATACAGAAAAAGTCTCAGATTCTGAGACATTTTTTCTATACAGAAAAAGTCTCAGATTCTGAGACATTTTTTCTATACAGAAAAAGTCTCAGATTCTGAGACATTTTTTCTATACAGAAAAAGTCTCAGATTCTGAGACATTTTTTCTATACAGAAAAAGTCTCAGATTCTGAGACATTTTTTCTATACAGAAAAAGTCTCAGATTCTGAGACATTTTTTCTATACAGAAAAAGTCTCAGATTCTGAGACATTTTTTCTATACAGAAAAAGTCTCAGATTCTGAGACATTTTTTCTATACAGAAAAAGTCTCAGATTCTGAGACATTTTTTCTATACAGAAAAAGTCTCAGATTCTGAGACATTTTTTCTATACAGAAAAAGTCTCAGATTCTGAGACATTTTTTCTATACAGAAAAAGTCTCAGATTCTGAGACATTTTTTCTATACAGAAAAAGTCTCAGATTCTGAGACATTTTTTCTATACAGAAAAAGTCTCAGATTCTGAGACATTTTTTCTATACAGAAAAAGTTTCAGATTCTGGGACATTTTTTCTATACAGAAAAAGTCTCAGATTCTGAGACATTTTTTCTATACAAAATAAGTCTCAGATTCTGAGACATGTTTTCTATAAAGAAAAATTCTTAGATTCTGAAACATTTTTTCTATACAGAAAAAGTCTCAGATTCTGAGACATTTTTTCTATACAGAAAAAATCTCAGATTCTGAGACATTTTTTCTATACAGAATTTTTCTATAAGAAAAATGTTTCAGAATCTGAGAATTTTTCTATAAGAAAAATCTGAGAATTTTTCGATAAGAAAAATGTCCCAGAACAGTTTTTCTATAAGAAAAATGTCTCAGAACTATAATTTTTCTATAAGAAAAATGTCTCAGAATCTGAGAATTTTTCTCAGAATCCGATAATTTTTCTGTTAGAAAAATGTCTCAGAATCTGAGACTTTTTCTGTATGGGAAAAATGTCCTCAGAATCTGAGAATTTTTCTGTATGGCAAAAATGTCTCAGAATCTGAGAATTTTTTTAAAAGAAAAATATCTCAGAATCTTTTAAATTTTTCTATAAGAAAAATGTCTCAGAATCCGAGAATTTTTCTATAAGAAAATGTCTTAGAATCTAAGACATTTTTTGTATAGAAAAATTTTTAGACATTTTTCTTATAGAAAAATATTTAGATTCTGAGACATTTTTTATATAGAAAAATTTTCAGCTTCTGAGACATTTTTTGTATAGAAAATTTCTCAGATTCTGAGACATTTTTTGTATAGAAAATTTCTAAGACATTTTTCTTATAGAAAAAATCTCAGATTCTGATACATTTTTTGTATAGAAAAATTCTTAGAGTCTGAGACCTTTTTTGTATAGAAAATTTCTCAGATTCTGAGACATTTTTTGTATAGAAAATTTCTCAGATTCTGAGACATTTTTTGTATAGAAAATTTTCTCAGATTCTGAGACATTTTTTGTATAGAAAATTCCTGAGATTCTGAGAAATTTTTCTTTTTGAAAAATTTTCAGATTCTGAGACATTTTTTGTATAGAAAATTTCTCAGATTCTGAGACATTTTTTGTATAGAAAATTTGTCAGATTCTGGGACATATTTTTTTATAGAAAAATTTTCAGATTGTGAGACATTTTTTGTATAAAAAAATTCTCAGATTCTGAGAAATATTTTGCATAGAAAAATTCTCAGATTCTGAGAAATTTTTTGCATAGAAAAATTCGCAGATTCTAAGATATTTTTGCTAAATATCGAAAAAAAATGCATGGCTTATGTATTTTGTCAAGTTTTTGACTTAAAGTATGCAATGAAAACTTTAAATTTGAATTCCTTAAAGTATGCAATAAAAATTAAGAAATTTTACACAACAAAAATAAAATACTCAAAAGTATGCTTTATACTTTTTACCTAAAAACACTCAAAAGCATTTAATCATTTAAATAGCCCCTAAAAGTATGCTTTATTTTTTTACTTATTTCTAAAAACGACTTTTTCCAAGTATGTATACAAATTTTTTTATTATTTTTTTTTTATAAAAAATGAAATAAAATTCAGATTTTAATAAATAATTTCCTTAAGTACTTTTTCTTATCATTAATTTCATAATTTTTATCTCATTAACAAAATATGTTTAATTTCTAAACAATTAAAATTAGTCTCAATACAAAATAAAAGTTAACGTAATAAAAACAGGACCGTGCGTGTTGCACGTAATGACGTAATTATCATGGAACAAATAATAAAAGAAAATGGAAAAATTTTGTGTAAGGCGCCAGCGACAATGCGACAGCACATGCCTCCAAAGCATTATGTCCATTAACTCAAAGTTGAGGCAAAAAAAAAAAAAAAAACATTAGTTTTGACATTTAATGACAGTTGTAAATAAAGTTTTAAATACAGTAACAATTTTTGTTTTGTGTTAGAAACAAAAAACCTAATGCGAAATAATTTGTATTTTATAAGAAAAAAGTTTAAGCAAAAAAAAAAACTTTCTAAGGATTCTAGGAAAACACAGGACAAGAAAATGCTTGTAAAAAATATACTAATAAAATGGTGTTAAATATTTTCATTAAAGGAGACAACAAACACATGTTTTTTGTGGTTTAAACGACATAGGAGGACGCAAAAACATAACCTGTAAAGAAAGTTATAGCATAAAAGGAAATAACGTTTATTTTTTATGACATTCTTTTTGTACTTGTTTTTAGACCAAAAGCTCGTTAACAAATTAAGACAAGGAAGGACCTATTAGAAGAAAAAAAAAGTTTTTTTTTATTAAAAACAAAAAAAAAAAAATTTTTTTTTTTGCTTTAATAAAATTGTTGACAACTTTGACACTTAAGACAGGGCGTTACGGTGTTAAAATGTTTTAACAGTTTCTCGAGAGAAAAAATAATTAAGGTTAGTGTTTCTACCAACAAAAATGTTTCAAAATTTGCTTAAAACATAATTGATATTGAAAAAATTTAAGGTTTTACTTTTTAAATTCTAAAAGCGCCTAAAAATAGGCTCTAAATGGTGAATTTTTAAAACTCCGAAAGTAGGCTTCGAACTTTTTTAAACTATAAATAACATTTGATGCGTGAAATATGAACGTGCCTAAAAGAAGGCTCTGAAGTTCTGAAAAATGTCTCAGATTCTTAGACATTTTCTAATTTCTCAGAATCTGAGAAATTTTCTATACAAAAAATATCTCAGAATCTGAGAAATTTTCTATACAAAAAATGTCTCAGAATCTGAGAAATTTTCTGTACAAAAAATGTTTCAGAATCTGAGAAATTTTCTATACAAAAAATGTCTCAGAATCTGAGAAATTTTCTGTACAAAAAATGTCTCAGAATCTGAGAAATTTTCTATATAAAAAATGTCTCAGAATCTGAGAAATTTTCTACACAAAAAATGTCTCAGAATCTGAGAAATTTTCTACACAAAAACTGTCTCAGAATCTGAGAAATTTTCTATACAAAAAATGTCTCAGAATCTGAGAAATTTTCTACACAAAAAATGTCTCAGAATCTGAGAAATTTTCTACACAAAAACTGTCTCAGAATCTGAGAAATTTTCTATACAAAAAATTTCTCAGAATCTGAGAAATTTTCTATACAAAAAATTTCTCAGAATCTGAGAAATTTTCTATACAAATAATGTCTCAGAATCTTAGAAATTTTCTATACAAAAAATGTCTCAGAATCTGAGAAATTTTCTATACAAAAAATGTCTCAGAATCTGAGAAATTTTCTATACAAAAAATGTCTCAGAATCTGAGAAATTTACTATACAAAAAATGTCTCAGAATCTGAGAAATTTTCTATACAAAAAATGTTTCAGAATCTGAGAAATTTTCTATACAAAAAATGTCTCAGATTCTGAGAAATTTTCTATACAGATGCCTCAGAATCGAGAAATTTTCTATACTAAAAATGTCTCAGAATCTGTGAAAATTTCTATATAAAAAGTGTCTCAGAATATGAGAAATTTTCTATACAAAAAATGTCTCAGAATCTGAGAAATTTTAATTTTTCTAACAGAAAAATTCTGAGACATTTTTCTTATAGAAAAATTTTCAGATTCTGAGACATTTTTCTTATAGAAAAAAGTCTCAGATTTTGAGACATTTTTCTTATAGAAAAAAGTCTCAGGTTCTGAGACATTTTTTTATAGAAAAAAGTCTCAGGTTCTGAGACATTTTTCTTATAGAAAAAAGTCTCAGATTCTGAGACATTTTTCTTATAGAAAAAAGTCTCAGATTCTGAGACATTTTTCTTATAGAAAAAAGTCTCAGATTCTGAGACATTTTTCTTATAGAAAAAAGTCTCAGATTCTGAGACATTTTTCTTATAGAAAAAAGTCTCAGATTCTGAGACATTTTTCTTATAGAAAAAAGTCTCAGATTCTGAGACATTTTTCTTATAGAAAAAAGTCTCAGATTCTGAGACATTTTTCTTATAGAAAAAAGGCTCAGATTCTGAGACATTTTTCTTATAGAAAAAAGGCTCAGATTCTGAGACATTTTTCTTATAGAAAAAAGTCTCAGATTCTGAGACATTTTTCTTATAGAAAAAAGTCTCAGATTCTGAGACATTTTTCTTATAGAAAAAAGTCTCAGATTCTGAGACATTTTTCTTATAGAAAAAAGTCTCAGATTCTGAGACATTTTTCTTATAGAAAAAGTCTCAGATTCTGAGACATTTTTCTTATAGAAAAAAGTCTCAGATTCTGAGACATTTTTCTTATAGAAAAAAGTCTCAGATTCTGAGACATTTTTCTTATAGAAAAAAGTCTCAGATTCTGAGACATTTTTCTTATAGAAAAAAGTCTCAGATTCTGAGACATTTTTCTTATAGAAAAAAGTCTCAGATTCTGAGACATTTTTCTTATAGAAAAAAGTCTCAGATTCTGAGACATTTTTCTTATAGAAAAAAGTCTCAGATTCTGAGACATTTTTCTTATAGAAAAAAGTCTCAGATTCTGAGACATTTTTCTTATAGAAAAAAGTCTCAGATTCTGAGACATTTTTCTTATGGAAAAAAGTCTCAGATTCTGAGACATTTTTCTTATAGAAAAAAGTCTCAGATTCTGAGACATTTTTCTTATAGAAAAAAGTCTCAGATTCTGAGACATTTTTCTTATAGAAAAAAGTCTCAGATTCTGAGACATTTTTCTTATAGAAAAAAGTCTCAGATTCTGAGACATTTTTCTTATAGAAAAAAGTCTCAGATTCTGAGACATTTTTCTTATAGAAAAAAGTCTCAGATTCTGAGACATTTTTCTTATAGAAAAAAGTCTTAGATTCTGAGACATTTTTCTTATAGAAAAAAGTCTCAGATTCTGAGACATTTTTCTTATAGAAAAAAGTCTCAGATTCTGAGACATTTTTCTTATAGAAAAAAGTCTCAGATTCTGAGACATTTTTCTTATAGAAAAAAGTCTCAGATTCTGAGACATTTTTCTTATAGAAAAAAGTCTCAGATTCTGAGACATTTTTCTTATAGAAAAAAGTCTCAGATTCTGAGACATTTTTCTTATAGAAAAAAGTCTCAGATTCTGAGACATTTTTCTTATAGAAAAAAGTCTCAGATTCTGAGACATTTTTCTTATAGAAAAAAGTCTCAGATTCTGAGACATTTTTCTTATAGAAAAAAGTCTCAGATTCTGAGACATTTTTCTTATAGAAAAAAGTCTCAGATTCTGAGACATTTTTCTTATAGAAAAAAGTCTCAGATTCTGAGACATTTTTCTTATAGAAAAAAGTCTCAGATTCTGAGACATTTTTCTTATAGAAAAAAGTCTCAGATTCTGAGACATTTTTCTTATAGAAAAAAGTCTCAGATTCTGAGACATTTTTCTTATAGAAAAAAGTCTCAGATTCTGAGACATTTTTCTTATAGAAAAAAGTCTCAGATTCTGAGACATTTTTCTTATAGAAAAAAGTCTCAGATTCTGAGACATTTTTCTTATAGAAAAAAGTCTCAGATTCTGAGACATTTTTCTTATAGAAAAAAGTCTCAGATTCTGAGACATTTTTCTTATAGAAAAAAGTCTCAGATTCTGAGACATTTTTCTTATAGAAAAAAGTCTCAGATTCTGAGACATTTTTCTTATAGAAAAAAGTCTCAGATTCTGAGACATTTTTCTTATAGAAAAAAGTCTCAGATTCTGAGACATTTTTCTTATAGAAAAAAATCTCAGATTCTGAGACATTTTTCTTATAGAAAAAAGTCTCAGATTCTGAGACATTTTTCTTATAGAAAAAAGTCTCAGATTCTGAGACATTTTTCTTATAGAAAAAAGTCTCAGATTCTGAGACATTTTTCTTATAGAAAAAAGTCTCAGATTCTGAGACATTTTTCTTATAGAAAAAAGTCTCAGATTCTGAGACATTTTTCTTATAGAAAAAAGTCTCAGATTCTGAGACATTTTTCTTATAGAAAAAAGTCTCAGATTCTGAGACATTTTTCTTATAGAAAAAAGTCTCAGATTCTGAGACATTTTTCTTATAGAAAAAAGTCTCAGATTCTGAGACATTTTTCTTATAGAAAAAAGTCTCAGATTCTGAGACATTTTTCTTATAGAAAAAAGTCTCAGATTCTGAGACATTTTTCTTATAGAAAAAAGTCTCAGATTCTGAGACATTTTTCTTATAGAAAAAAGTCTCAGATTCTGAGACATTTTTCTAATAGAAAAAAGTCTCAGATTCTGAGACATTTTTCTTATAGAAAAAAGTCTCAGATTCTGAGACATTTTTCTTATAGAAAAAAGTCTCAGATTCTGAGACATTTTTCTTATAGAAAAAAGTCTCAGATTCTGAGACATTTTTCTTATAGAAAATTTAATACTTTGACTTGTTTTTACTTAAAAACGAATATTTAAAAAAAAACGCCTAAAAGTCGGCAAGATATCTAAATTTTAAAAACGCCTTACAGTAGGCTCTTTTATGTCCCAATTATTTTATAACGCTTTAAAGTAGGCTTTTATGTTAATATTTTAATTCCACCCTCAAAAGTAGGCAGTATTTTTTTCATTTTTTATAATTCTCCAAATTATGCTTTAAATAACACATTTTTTGCTTTGTTATCAGTTTTGTTTTCCTTTTTAACATATCAAGAAATTACTACAAATTTCTTATTTTTTCTCCCGCTATCTTGGTTGACTTAATTAACTGTCATTAAGGATTTACTTGGTTGATGCTGTTGCTCTGCTCTTGTAAGAAAGTTAATGACAAAGCAAATTAGCTTGGGGAAATATTGGGGGTAGACATTAATTATAATTTTTATTTCATATTTTTACAATTAAATTAAAAAGTCATGTTTTTTTTTAAACTTTTTAAACTTTAATTTGTAAGATTTTAATTTAATTATTCAAATTTCTTTTTTATAAACTATATTTCCACGGAAACCAATAATAATGGTTCTATTTTGTTTTACCATATCCAATTCCCTGGAATTAGTTTTTTTTTATTTAATTCCCTAGCGCTTGTTGTACATTTTAATTTAACATTTCAATTATTTTTGTTTTTAAAACAAACAAAAAATATATGTATTGAAATTTCCAGTAATAAAAACAATAGTGTTGTTCTATTGTTTTGCATAAATTGCAAAAATATTTTTAATCATCATCATCCATAAAAAATAATCCCACTCACAACATAGTGTGATGAAAAATAAATAACACAAATATTTTTCTTTTGAAAAATAAATAAACATAGTAGAGGAATATTATGCAACAAACAAATATTTCAAACTATATACCAGCCCTACCGTATGCAATTCATGCCTGCTGGATAGATAACTAATTAACTCCTAAAAGTATGCAGTGATTTATATAAAGACTAAATTAATAGTAAATTAATTGTGTATTATTTTAATGAAAAATGTTTAAATTTAATGTTTAATTGATGTTTTTATATTTTAAAATTTTTAAAGAAAATTATTTTTTGTGTTTAAATTAACTACTTTGAAAAAAAAAAGGTTTTGCTGGCTTTTAATGTCAGGATCATATTTTTTTTTAAATGCCTAAAATTATGCTACAGCAAAATCTAACTTTTGCGTTTCAGTGTTATGATGTAAACACACCTTAAGTTATTTTTATTAAATTTGTTTTGAAGTTGTTTTTTTCATTTTTTTTCATATTCCTTTTTTCTAAGAAAAAAAATTCCTAAGTACCTAAATTTCCAAGGTTGAAAAAAACTAGAAGAAAATATGTAAAGATTAAAATGAGCAAAAAATTTCTATCATACGTGACATGTAATTTTTTGTCATGACGCAAGTTATTTTTCTTCAACTTAATAAAGACAAAAGTTGATTTTTAACCCTTTAAACAGACACTGTTTTTTTTTTTTTGTTAAAAGAGTCCTGCAGAAATTGATTTTTTTTAGGCTGAAGCGACAAAAATAGGACTTGTAACCTTTGACAACCTCTAATGATTTTTTATGCAGAGCATTTTTGTAAAAAAAAAACCCTTTAAATGGATGATTTTTTAGACTTTTGGGTATAATTTTGGAAAAGGTACTAAAATGACCCATTAAAATGACAGAATGTTACTAAACACAGAAAACATGTTTGGATATGATTGCAGGACACCAAATCCCCATAATGGAGGGGCATACATTAAAAAAAAAAAATGACAATTTTTTTTATCATACTATGATTAGCGAAGATCTTAATATGATCGCTACAATCATATTATGATAAAGTTATCAATCATACTATGTTGCCCAGGGCACATTTGGCCCATCTGAAACGTGACACTTGTGTCATACACGACACAAGTGTCATGTGCTCTAGTATGGAACACGGCACATTTCTGATGTGTCATGTGCCATGCTACCGGCACATGTCACATCTGAAATGTGCAATGTGTCGGTAGCATGTATGACACATGTCACGTCTGAAATGTGCCGTCTGCCATTCAAGGGCACATGTGCCGTGTGATAGTTATGGGCTCATGGCACATTTCAGATGTTTTTTTTCAATAATTGTTTTAAGAAATAAAATAATTAAAAAAAATAGTACCTTTTTAGAAAACTAGTACTTTTTTAGAAAAAAATAGTACTTTTTTTTTTTTAAATTGTACTATTTTGGAAAAAAATTACAATTTAAAGTAATATAAAAAAATAGTACTTTCTAAGAAAAAAATGATTATTTAGAAAAAATATTACTTTTTTAGGAAAAATAGAAAAAAAAGTACTTTTTTAGAAAAAATAGTACTTTTTTAGAAAAAATAGTACTTTTTTAGAAAAAATAGAAAAAAAAGTACTTTTTTAGAAAAACTAGTACTTTTTTAGAAAAACTAGTACTTTTTTTAGAAAAACTAGTACTTTATAAGAAAAACTAGTACTTTTTTAGAAAAACTAATACTTTTTAAGAAAAACTAGTACTTTTTTAGAAAAAAATAGTTATTTTTTAGAAAAAATTTTACTTTTTTGGAAAAAATAGTACTTTTTCAGAAAAAAACTGTATTTTCTAAGAAAAATACTTTTTTAGAAAAAATAGTACTTTTTTAGCAAAAATAAAAAAAAAGGACTTTATTAGCAAAAATAAAAAAAGTACTTTTTTAAAAAAAATATTACTTTTTTAGAAAATCTAGTACTTATTTAGAAAAACTAGCACTTTTTTAGAAAAACTAGTACTTTTTTTTAAAAAACAGTTATTTTTAAGAAAAAATAGTACTTTTTTTGAAACAATAGTACTAGAAAAAAACACTTTATTAGAAAAAATAGTACTCTTTTAGGAAAAATAAAAAAAAAAACTTTTTTAGAAAAAATAGTACTTTTTTTAGAAAAGCTAGTACTTTTTTTAGAAAAACTATCACTTTTTTAGAAAAACCAGAACTTTTTTTGAACTAGAACTTTTTTAGCAAAAATAAAAAAAAGTACTTTATTAGCAAAAATAAAAAAAGTACTTTTTTAAAAAAAATATTACTTTTTTAGAAAAACTAGAACTTTTTTTGAAAAAATATTACTTTTTTGGAAAAAAGTACTTTTTTAGAAAAATAGTGCTTTCTAAGAAAAAAATACTTTTTAAGAAAAAATAGTACTTTTTTAGGAAAAATAGAAAAAGAAATTTTTAGAAAATAAAGTACTTTTTTAGAAAAAGTAGCACTTTTCTGGTAAAATAGTAATCTTTTCTAAAAAATAACTTTTTTTAAAGTACTTTTCTAAAAAAATGTACCTTTGTACTACTTTTTATAAAAAAGTACCTTTGGACTACTTTTTATAACAAAAGTACCTTTGTACTACTTTTTATAAAAAAAGTACCTTTGTACTACTTTTTATAAAAAAAGTACCTTTGTACTACTTTTAAAAAAAATAATAATTTTGTGCTACTATTTTTAGAAAATAAGTACTTTTTAAAAGTAAAACAAGTAAGAAAATTATAGTCGGTCAAGACCGACCATATAATACCCTACACCAGAGTTTCCCGGAAATAAGTGTAAAAAACACTCACAAATCGAATTTGAGTGAAATAGACTTCTATTTGTTGACAATAAACCGCTTTACCTGAATATCGGGCGAAATTTTCACAAGGGGCCTAAGTCCAAAACTGGACAGATGAACATTGCTAAATCGACTCAAAAAGTGATTCTGAGTCGATCGGTATACTTAAAGGTGGGTCTAGGACCAATATTTCGGATAGTTACAAACATCAGCACAAATTCATTATACCCTGTACTAACAATAAGTGTGGTGTATCTATATTTTGTCACATCTTTAATAAGTGTAAAAACTACTAATCAAATTTGAGTAGAATAGGCTTCTTTTTGTTGATAATAAATCGCTTCTATTGAATATCGGGCGAAATTTCCATATGGGACCTAAGTCCAAAAATGGTAAACAGATTTGATAAGGTTATTAAAGTACGCGTTTAACATACACAAACAGAATGTTAATTAAATATTTTCTATTATCATGAAATTAGAGAGGTTTATGTGAAAATCGGGAAGTTGCCCAGCAAAACTTAGATTACCAAATAAGGTATAAAATAAGGTATAGGATCTCTTATTTTATACATTGCAGCATTGATGATTTTAACAGGCGATGAGACTCAAAGTAATGCATCCACATTATCACATAGAATACCAGTAAGGTATAAAATAAGTCATAAATTTATAACGAAGAATACCAGTAAGGTGTAAAATGTATGATATTTTATATGTTACGAGTAAGGTATATAATATAGCATACCAGAACGTAATATATAAGGTGTTACGAGTAGTGAAACAGTAATTTTGTATTAAATTTACTCACGTGATTGTAAGTGAGTGTAAGTAGATATAATATGCTAGTGAGTGTGTGTCGTTAGAAATTTCTTGTCGTGAGCCCATCTCTAGTTAAAACTTATGCATTTTTTATAAAAAAAAATATTTTTGATGTTATTGTAATGCATTATGCATTTAATTATAAATAATGCATTATTTCAAACTTTCAAATAATACATAATGTAACCAAATATAAATCATCCATGATATAATGTTTAGAAATAATAAATATGAAATACATTTTTCCAATAATCATGCATTACGTAGCAAATTATTAGTAATGCATTCTTTTTCACTTTAAAATAATACGTTGTGGAACAAATGTTTGGTAAGACATCCTAAAATAATGCTACAAATAAGGTATATACATTACCTGGTAATGTGTTATATAATCACTACCCATTACCAAAGTTTTGCTGGGATATTTTTAAAACTTACTAGCTCCGAAAGCCTTTTAATCTCAGGGTGGTCAACTTTGGCACTCTGTAACTCACGCTGTATTGCAATAGGGTCACTCCAAACCAGCTATTTTGAAAGCTTATATCATTGACTTTATTTGCCCCATTCATAATGTTTCAATCTGATAAATCCCAGCAAAACTTAGATTACCAAATAAGGTATAAAATAAGGTATAGGATCTCTTATTTTATACATTGCAGCATTGATGATTTTAACAGGCGATGAGACTCAAAGTAATGCATCCACATTATCACAAAGAATACCAGTAAGGTATGAAATAAGTCATAAATTTATAACGAAGAATACGAGTAAGGTGTAAAATATATGATATTTTATAGGTTACGAGTAAGGTATATAATATAGCATACCAGAACGTAATATATAAGGTGTTACGAGTAGTGAAAAAGTATTTTTGTATTAAATTTACTCACTTGATTGTAAGTGAGTGTAAGTAGATAAAATATGCTCGTGAGTGTGTGTCGTTAGAAATTTCTTGTCGTGAGGCCATCTCTAGTTTAAACTTATGCATTTTTTTATAAAATAATTATTTTTTATGTTATTGTAATGCATTATGCATTTAATTATAAATAATGCATTATTTCAAACTTTCAAATAATACATAATGTAACTAAATATAAGTCATCCATGATTTAATGTTTAGAAATAATAAATATGAAATACATTTTTTCCAATAATCATGCATTACGTAGCAAATTATTAGTAATGCATTATTTTTCACTTTAAAATACGTTGTGGAACAAATTTTTGGTAAGACATCCTAAAATAATGCTACAAATAAAGTATATACATTACCTGGTAATGTGTTATATAATCACTACCCATTACCAAAGTTTTGCTGGGATAGTTTGAAAGTTAAATAAATATAAGCAATTTTTTTTTGCAAACACTATTTACTGATATTTTTAAAATGGCAATATCTCGAGAACCAGTCATTATATATCAAAATCTTTACAAGATTCGTGTTCAGCATGGCAAATACAATAAGATATGTGGTCTAATTTTTTTTTTTTTTTTTAATTTTTTGAAAATTTACAATTTAAATTTCCACCAAAAAAATATGTACTTTGAGTTAGCAGAATAAAAAATATGGATGTAAAACGACAACAAATTATTTTTTTGCTCTGAAATTTTTATGGCAGATAGGTATTACATAGGGGAGCTATTTGCTATCGGAAACTCATTTCCGTCAAATTTGAGTTGGCATATTTTGAATATAGGTTCACGATATAATCGCTACAATCATGTTATGATAAAGTTATCAATCATACTATGTTGCAACTTTATTATGGTTGCCGCAATCATGTTTGTTCTCTGCGTGTATATTCAACGAAAAACACTGCCATAAAATTTAACTGAAGTCATTTCAACAGATTTTTATACCCTCCACCTATTGTTAGTGGTAGAAGGTTTGTCATTCCGTTTGTAACCCTGGGACGCCACAAAGTCTGGGACACCACAAAGTATATATACTACTGATCAATTCTTAGGAATTTTAGCAATGTCCGTCTGTCTGTTGCGATGACGATCACTGGCAATATATTACACAGATATGACTGTAAATTAACATATTTACTTTTCCTTATTACGAAAGGTTTGGTATTGCATTTGAGCGATATCGGTTTAGCGGTTCAAAAGTTATAAACGAAAATGTAAGAACACCTCGAAAATGTTGGCACATAACCTAAAAATACAAAATGCTTTAATTCGGCTGCTGGTCGACATATTTGAACAGAACTGGAAACCGAAAGGTGGCTAAACAAGTACAAACATATTTTTTTAACCGAACATTTTTTGTGGAACTTTTGTTTCGCCAAAAAAGTTTTTTTCGCCCAAATTTTTATTACCCTCCAACCACAGTGTGGGGGTATACTCAGGGTAAGGAATGGCACATGTGCCCAGGGCACATGGCACATTTGAAACGTGACACTTGCGCCATAGCATGACACACGACACAAGTGTCATGTGCCCTAGTATGGGACACGGCACATTTCTGATGTGTCACGTGCCATACAAGGGCACATGTGCCGTGTGCTTGTTATGGGGTCATTGCACATTTCAGATGTTTTTTTTTCAATAATTGTTTT
Organism: Pegoplata infirma; assembly: GCA_963921195.1. NCBI lineage: Eukaryota > Metazoa > Arthropoda > Insecta > Diptera > Anthomyiidae > Pegoplata > Pegoplata infirma. Next base: position 199,668,009 of record OY992537.1, read on the forward strand.
AATAAATAAAATCCTGTTTTAAGAAATAAAATACTATTTTAAGAAAAAATAGTACTTTAAAAAAAAAAATAGTACGTTTTTTAGAAAAAATTGTGTTTTTTGGAAAAACTTTTTTTGAAAAATAGTACTTTCTAAAAAAAAATGGTCCTTTCTAAGAAAAAAAAATACTTTTTTAGAAAAAATAGTACTTTTTTAGGAAAAATAGAAAAAAGTACTTTTTTAGAAAAAATAGTACTTTTTTAGAAAAAATAGTACTTTTTTAAGAAAAATAGAAAAAAAGTACTTTTTTAGAATAAATAGTACTTTTTTAGAAAAACTAGTACTTTTTTAGAAAAACTAGTACTTTTTTAGGAAAACTAGTACTTTTTTAGAAAAACTAGTACTTTTTAAAAAAAACTAGTACTTTTTTAGAAAAAATAGTTCTTTTTAGAAAAAACTGTACTTTTTTGGAAAAAAATAGTACTTTTTTGAAAAAATAGTACTTAAAAAAAAAAAATAGTACTTTATAAGAAAAAAAATGTTTTTAGGAAAAATTGGAAAAAAAAGTATTTTTTTAGAAAAAATAGCACTTTTTTAGAAAAACTAGTACTTTTTTAGAAAAACTGGTACTTTTTTAGAAAAAATAGTTATTTTTTAAGAAAAAATAGTACTTTTTTGGAAAAAATAGTACTTTTTCAAAAAAAATAAAGCTTTCTAAAAAAAAAAGTACTTTTTTAGAAAAAATTGTACTTTTTAGAAAAGCTAGTACTTTTTTTAGAAAAACTAGTACTTTTTTTTGAAAAAATTGTATTTTTTTAGAAAAAATAGTACTTTTTAAGAAAAACTAGTACTTTTTTTAGAAGAAATTGTTCTTTTTTAGAAAAAATTTTACTTTTTTTTAGAAAAAATTTTTTTTTCTAAGAAAAAAAATACTTTTTTAGAAAAAATTGTACTTTTTTAGAAAAGCTAGTACTTTTTTTTAGAAAAACTAGCACTTTGTTAGAAAAACTAGTACTTTTTTTGAAAAAATAGTTCTTTTTTTAGAAAAAATAGTACTTTTTTGGAAAAAAAGTACTTTTTTAGAAAAAAGTGCTTTCTAAGAAAAAATACTTATTTAGAAAAAAATAGTACTTTTTTAGGAAAAATAGAAAAAAAGTACTTATTTAGAAAAAAGTACTTTTTTAGAAAATACAGTACTTTTTTAGAAAAAGTAGCACTTTTCTGATAAAATAGTACTTTTTTCTAAAAAAATACTTTTTTTAAAAGTACTTTTTCTAAAAAAAAATCCTTTTCTAAAAAAAAGTACCTTTGTACTACTTTAAAAAAAAAATAATAATTTTGTACTACTTTTTTTAAGAAATACATATGTAGTTTTTTCTAAAAAAGTACTTTTTTAGAAAAAATTACTTTTTTTTTGAAAAAGTACTTTTTTCTAATAAGTACTTTTTTTTTGCAAATAAGTACTTTTTTCCAGAAAAAGTACTTTTTTTCATAAATGTACTTTTCTAAATAAGTAATATTTTACCAAAAAAATTCTACTTTTTCTTAAAAATTATTTTTTTTGTAGAAAAAGTACTTTTTTTCTACTTTTCCTAAAAAAATACAATTTTTTCTAAAAACATCTGAAATGTACCGTGTGCCATACTATGGCACATGTGTCGTGTGCCATGCTATGGACACACGACACATTGCTAAATGTGATGTGCGGAACACGTGTGTGCTATTCCTTACCCTGGGTATACTCTCTTTGTCATTCCGTGTGTAACGCATCGAAATGTCTATCTACTTAGGACCCCATATAGTATAAATATTTTTGATCAGCAATCGATTCTAAGACATTCAAGTGATGTCCGGCCGCCCGTCTGTCTGTAGAAGACATGGTACTGACCAACAAAAAAAGAGATAGACTCCTGAAGTTTCACACGAATATGTCTTTTGGTCGTAGGCTGGCTTAGTATGGTAATGGGCAAAATCGGACCATTGGGAAAAAAGTTCCCCTTGAGAAACTAAGCCAACCTCTTAAAAACGAAATTTTTGAAAGGTTTTATTATACTTTTGAATGCAACATTTTAATGTCGGAAGAAGTTCTAAGTCCTGCACTTACAATTAGACACCGGTGGTTAAATGAGTTTTTTCCGCCAACATTTTTTTCTGCGGATTTTTTTTTTCCAAAAATTTTAATTTTTTTTACTTTTTGTTTTCCTTAAATTAATTATTTTTACCGAACACCATTTTTTTTCGCGGATTTATTTTTTCTACCAAAAATTTTTTTCCCGAGTTGGTTTTTTTCCCCCCTCCCCAAGACTCTTCACTTTTTAATGAAGTGATATTTTTTAATATTGTTTGATTATACTTCTAGACAAACAATTTAAAGTTTTTTTTTTTACTCTGTAGTCTTTGCCTGAACACTTTTCATTCATCCATCTATCCGTCCATTCCAAACAAACAATTCCCTTTAGAGTTTAATGTCATCATGTTGTAGATAATTTAAATTCATATAAAAAATATTGTGAATGTCAGTGTCTATGTCACCATCACATCATGAAGATACATGGATATTTTTTAGTTTGCATTTTTTTCGATATGATGTTGTGAAACTATATTTACAATATTGTTGTCTGTCTGTCTTACTTTTGTTCCATTGCTATAAATAATTTATGTATGATTCTTTTTTTATGAATTTTATTTTTTGCTGACTACTCCCGACTAACCGAACCTTAAAACCAACCATGCATCCATGCAACCATTCAAACCAATTGACGAAGTCATGTTGTATTCATCATCATCAACATATTCAACATCTATCCATATTCCAACCATCTATTGTAGTGTGTATAAATATTATTTGCCCCTTTTTTCCTGTTTTATTAAACAAAAAAAAATCTATAACGTGATGGTGAAATATGAGGCCCCGGTTTTTGGAAAGGGAATTAAAGGAATTTAAACATTATTTTCGCGATCCCCACTTTTTATTGTAGGATCCTCCATTTCTACCAAAATGTTTTTTTTTCTGATCTGATCATCTAAATTTGCAAATTATTATGATCGCCTAAATGTATGCAACATTTTTATCTTGTAATCGTTAAACTGTTTATTACAGTCGTTAACAGCACGAACTTCTAACGTCTACACTGTTAACAGCTCGACCTGTTAACGTCCGTAATGTTCAATTTAACGATAACATAAAAAAAAATATTGCATATATTTAGGCGCTTATAATAAAAACAAAGTAAAGCACGTTATATTAATATATTTGGATAAGCCGTACAGAACACAGCATTTTCTGTTTTTCTAATCGGCTCATCTAAATTTAGAAATATTACTTGCTTTCCATTGTTTTTTATTATAAGCGCCTTTATGTATGCAACATTTTTATCTTGTAATCGTTTGACTTAACATTACAGACGTTAACAGCATGAACTGTTAACGTCCGTAATGTTAAATTTAACGATTACAAGACAAAAAATGTTGCATGCATTTAGGCGCTAATAATAAAATCAATGAAAAACAAGTAATAGTTGTAATTTTGGAAGAGCCAAATAGAACATACACAGAAATAAAATATATTTGCCAATAAACGAAATTCATAGTATTTATGAACAAATATATAAAAATTATGAACTTTTTAATTAAATTTTTGAACTTTTTTATATCATTTATGAAAAAATTTTGAATAGTTCTTATATTTCACATATTATGATTTATTCATTAATACTATGAAAAAGTTTATAAATATTATGAAAAAGTTAATAAATTTTATGAATTTGTTCATAAATACTATGAAAGTCGTTCATTGGATTTTTTTTTTGTGTGTAACATTTTTCCTACAAAATCTTTAAAAATCCCCCTCATCTTTTAAAAAAGAAGTTACCCATCTCTGCCCTTTAGGTCACTGACGTTGTAACTGTGTTGTTGTGTGACAACAATAGTGTGATGAGATTTATTTGCAACAAAAAATAAAAGAAAATTTGCAAAAAAAAAAATCTAGTTTTAATGGTAAAAAACTACCAACTCCAATATTGTCCCAAAGACAATAATGTAAAAAAAAAATAAAAAATAAACTAGTCTTATACATAACAGAAAATCCAATTTATATACTCGCAAAACGTGCTTGTGCTTGCTTCTACAAAGATAATATTGTCACAAGAACAAAAATATACATTTAATATGATAAATTTAAAAATAACAGTGATTTTTAATTGAAATCTTAAAGAAAAATTCTCAGGTTCCCAGACATTTTTCCGTATAGAAAAATTCTTAGATTCTGAGAAATTTTTCCGCATAGAAAAATTAAGAGATTCTTATACATTTTTCCTACATAAAAGTCTCAGATTCTGAGACATTTTTTGAAATGAAAATTTCTTCTATTCTGAAAGATTTTTTCGTACAGTATAATCCTTAGATTTTAAAACATTTTTTATAAAGAAAAATTCTCAGATTCTAAGACATTTTTCCGTATATAAAAATTCTCAGTTTCTGAAAAGAATTTTTCGTAGACATTTTTTTTTTGCATAGAACTTTAGTTTTAACCAATATCGGAGATTCTAAAAAAAAAAATCCCCAGGGTTTTTATGGTGCTGTCTATTTTAAGGTATAATGAATTTGCAAAAACCATTGCATACTTTTAGTTGTTCATATATTGGTAAGTCTGAGACATTTTTCTCGTACAGAAAAAGTCTCAGTTACTGAGATATTTTTCCCGAAAAAGTCAAAGTCTCAGTTACTGCGACATTTTTCCGTATTAAAAAAATTTCAGTTACTGGGACATTTTTCCCGTGCAGTAAAAGTCTCATTAAAGCTATGTTTACACCATACCACTGAGTCGTATGATTTTTATGAAAAATCAATGTTTTTTATAGCATAATTTTAGACATGTATTAAATACATGATTGTTGTTAAAAAGCGACAAAAAACTCTACATTTTCTTACATTTTTAAACAAATATAACAATTTATTTAATTTTAAGTTTATAAATTTAGCAATATGTAAATTTTTTCTTCGCTTTTAAATAACAGTCCTATATATATTACATGCCTAAAATTGTACTATAAAAATGTCTTGCTTTTTCATGAAAATCATACGACTCAGTGGTATGGTGTAAACATAGCTTTGCTGAGACATTTTTCCCGTATAGAAAAGTCTCAGTTACTGAGACATTTTTCGGGTATAGAAAAAGTTTCAGTTACTGATACATATTTCCCGTATAGAAAAAGTCTCAATTACTGAGACATTTGCACGTATAGGAAAAGTCTCAGTTACTGAAAATGTCTCAATTACTCTGACAGAAAAAGTCTCAGTTACTGAGGCATTTTTCCGTATAGAAAAAATCTCAGTTACTGAGACATGTTTCCTGTATAGAAAAAGTCAGTTACTAAGACATTTTTCCCGTATAGAAAAAGTCACAGTTTCCTGTATAGAAAAAGTCTCAGTTACTGAGACGTTTTTCCCATATAGAAAAAGTCTCAGTTACTGCGAGATTTTTCCCCATATAGAAAAAGTCTCACAAGGGAAGTATCTCAACCCTTGTGAACCGATTTGCATGAAACGTAAAATATATATAAAAGAGACAATTCTAAGGTTGGGGTGTCTCGGCTTCTCGGCCATATCGGGGATTTAGGGGTTCAAAACTGTAACGACGAGTTTCCTCCGTTAGCTGGGGTATAGCTCGCGGGGGTAGGGATCGTCACAGAAATTTGTATTTGCTGAGACCGAGAGTAAAAGACTGGTTGTTAAAATGTTATAATAAATAATTCATTTATTGAATAAACTTACACTACAAAATAAAGAGAGTAAAACTAAAACTAGGGAACGGCGACCGGTGATCGGGCTGGCGGGACGGAGGCGGCGATGTAAATTCCAAGCTAGGGCACCTGGCGACAGCACTCCCTAGACGCGAACAGCGGAAATAATCCAAGCTAGGGCACCTGGCGACAGCACTCCCTAGACGCGAGCATCGGAAATAATCCAAGCTAGGGCACCTGGCGACAGCACTCCCTAGACGCGAGCAGCGAAAATAGTCCAAGCTAGGGCACCTGGCGACAGCACTCCCTAGACGCGAGCAGCGAAAATAATCCAAGCTAGGGCACCTGGCGACAGCACTCCCTAGACGCGAGCGGCGGAAATAATCCAAGCTAGGGCACCTGGCGACAGCACTCCCTAGACGCGAGCAGAGAAAATAATCCAAGCTAGGGCACCTGGCGACAGCACTCCCTAGACGCGAGCAGAGAAAATAATCCAAGCTACACTCAAAGAAAAATGCTTCATCATATTGATGATACGGTTTCATCACTTGCTGTCATCAATTTTAATGACAAATTTCATCATATTGATGAGGGTTTTCTTCAATATGATGAAACATGTCATACAAATTGAAAAAACAAGTGATGACACATTTCATCATGTCTTCAAAAAGTGTCATCAATATGCCTTTCAAATGTTTTTTTTGGAAATAATTAAATTAATATTAAAATAAATAAAAATATTAAATAAATATATTAAAAATATAAAAAAATAAAAAAAAAACAATAAAAAAAAAAAAATTAAAAAAAAATCCCGCCCCGGCTGGTACTTGAACCCACGGTCCCCAAGTTGCAGTGTTTATTATCGACGCCTTAGCTAGTTCAGCCAACTATAGATAAAAATATCGCACCACTACTTAGTTACATAACGTTTTCTAAAATGTAAATGTGAAGACTCAACATTTTTCGTTATATACAATGTATAATATGTATATATACATGTTTATAACGATTGTTTATGGGAATTTGTAAAGACTCAAACATTTTATGAATGTACAGTATCCCTCTCTTTCCCTCTCACTGCTTTTAGCAAAGCATAGTTACACAAAAACTTTAAGCGTTATTATTAGCACACAACAAACAAAACGGCTTTTGGTTGTTATTATTTGTTGAAGCTCTGTAGGCAAGTGGGTAGAGGCTAAGCCCAACAAACAAGAGGTCCGGCGTTCTAATCTTGGTGGATACGAAAAAAAGATGTAAGTTTTTAAAAATTAGAAAATAACAAACAATTGTAAGTTAATAAAAATAAATTAAATAAAATCAAATAACAACAAAAAATTTTTTTTTACTTTTTTTTCTTATTTTTCAAATAAAAAATGTTATTGATGACACCGCTTCATCATATTGATGACAAGTTACATTGGACGAAAAATGATGTAACATTTCATCATATTGATGTTACTTTTCATCAATATGAAGAAGCTTTTTCTTTGAGTGTAGGGCACCTGGCGACAGCACTCCCTAGACGCGAGCAGAGAAAATAATCCAAGCTAGGGCACCTGGCGACAGCACTCCCTAGACGCGAGCAGAGAAAAAATCCAAGCTAGGGCACCTGGCGACAGAACTCCCTAGACGCGAGCAGAGAAAATAATCCAAGCTAGGGCACCTGGCGACAGCACTCCCTAGACGCGAGCAGAGAAAATATTCCAAGCTAGGGCACCTGGCGACAGCACACCCTAGACGCGAGCAGCGAAAATGATCCAAGCTAGGGCACCTGGCGACAGCACTCCCTAGACGCGAGCAGAGAAAATAATTTAAGCTAGGGCACCTGGCGACAGCACTCCCTAGACGCGAGCAGCGAAAATGATCCAAGCTAGGGCACCTGGCGATAGCACTCCCTAGACGCGAGCAGAGAAAATAATCCAAGCTAGGGCACCTGGCGACAGCACTCCCTAGACGCGAGCAGAGAAAATGATCCAAGCTAGGGCACCTGGCGACAGCACTCCCTAGTCGCGAACAGCGAGGGTAAGTCCAACTAGGGCACCTGGCGACAGCACTCCCTAGACACGAGCTGAAGAATCCAGAAGAACTTGGGGCACCTGGCGACAGCACTCCCCAATCGCGAACAGCGAGGGTAAGTCCAACTAGGGCACCTGGCGACAGCACTCCCTAGACACGAGCTGAAAAATCCAGAAGAACTTGGGGCACCTGGCGACAGCACTCCCCAATCGCGATAGACTTAGTAAACTAGAGACTTACCCAAGTGTACTGCTTCACGGCCACCAGCAAACTGAACGAGTTTGTTGATTGCTGTTACTTATATACTGGTTGAACAGCTGATACCTATACTCAGTATGGTGAGAATAACATATGTGTGGTGGGTTTTATATCCAGCCAGGTTATCCCACTATGAGGTTGTTATTAATGGCGTTTACGATTGTCGCCATTTAATTGATGTGGGTTGGTAAGGTTTATTATGTTTATATATAATACGATAGTGTGGACAAAAACGAACGTGTGACTTTTGTCCTCACAAAACATGGGTCAAAAAATAAGAAACTATATGATGTTTACATATGAGAAGAAAGGTTTTTTAATGCCTATCCAACGGTGTCATAACCTTGTAAAAGTTTGGCTTCGTTAAATACTTTTTTCATAAAAATGTGAAAATTTTGGGGGGTATTTATATGAAGACATAGAGCTACGATGTCCATATGAATACGAAATAATCCTTATTTAATTTAAGTCGACACGTATTTTTGCTCTAGAGGATATTCCTGTTAGTTCGTGAGTTATCGAAATTTTCCCGGAGGTCCATATGGTTTCATAAGGGGACAACGAAATTTTGAAACACTGATATGGCCGAAAAGCCGAGACACCCCAATCTTAAAATCGTCTCATTTATATATATTTTAAGTTTCAGGCAAATCGGTTCATAAGGGTTGAGATACTTCCCTTGTCAGTTACTACGATATTTTTCCCGTATGGAAAAAGTCTCAGTTTCTGTGACATTTTTCCCGCATAGAAAAAGTCTCAGATAAAGAAACTCTCAGATTATTAACCATTTTAGATTCTCCACACAGAAAAAATTTTAAATAAATTTCAATCAACAAAAACGCGGATTCAATAAATTTTTTTATTGAAATTTCTCCAATTAAAAAAATTGTTATACCAATCATCAAACTGTAGGTGATTGATGGAAAAATTTTTTGCTTATCAAGTTTTTGCAGTAAGCCCTTCATATATAAGTTTGTCATTCTCTTTGTAACTCATCAAAAAATCGGTCTGGGACCCCAGTTCAGTGATAAATTCTAAGACATTCTAGCAATGTCCGTCTGTCTGTTGAAATTGCGATCACGGCGAAAATAGTACACAGATATGCCTAAAACTTCACATATTTACTTTTTGTTGCTTCGAAAAGTTTGGTATTGTATTTGAGCAATATCGGTTTAGCGGTTCAGAAGTTATGAACGAAAATGTAAGGACACCTCGAAAAATGTTGGTACATTCTACGTAACCTAAATATATGAAATGCTTTAATTCGGCTGTTGGTTGATATATGCGAACAGAATTGGATATCTAATATTATTTAAACAAGTGCAAACATATTTTTTTACCCCAAACACTTTTTTGCGGATTTTTTTTTTTTTTCGACAAAATTTTTTTCAGCGGAATTTTATTTTTGGCAAAATTTTTTTTTGCGGAAATTATTTTCTTCAAATTAATTTTTTTAAAATAAATTCCTTAATCCAATTTTATTACCCCAAAAATTTTTTCGCGGATTATTTTCACCAATTTTTTTCCACGGAAATCTTTTTAAAAAAGTGTTTTTTTTTGGTGACAATTCATTATCCCCACGGACATAATCCCCATTTCCGTTATGGGTATTATGACCATAATTATTTCGGTCATAATCGCCATAATGGTAGTGGGGACTATGACCGAAAAAAATTCGGACGTAAACGCAATAAAAAATGGACATGATTCCCAGATTTATGGGTATAATGACCATGTAACAAATGGCCATAATCCCCATTACAGGGATTATGTCCACTATACTAGTTGGTCATAATCCCAAAAATTGTTTTTTTGTCGGAAAAGTTTTTTTGGCCGGGCTTAGGAATTACAAACTCCATGATTTAACACTCTCTGCAAAAAAACAGGGATTATGACCAAAAATTGCTTTGGACTTAGTCCCCATAATATGAATGGGGGTTATAACCGAAAAAATTTCGGTCGTAATCCCAACAGGGAACGGTCATAATCCCCAATGCACATTGGTTTCCCCCATTGGCCAAAAATCAAAAAAATTTATTGTTTTTTTCTAAGCTTTATTGCACTAAATTTATTGATAACACTCTAAATTTTATGAATCTAACCAATTTTCTTGTTTTATTTACGAGATTTAATGTTTGTGTTCGTTGAAAGTGGGGGAATGTTTATATTGCATATATTGTGGTTGCATAGTCATAAAATAATACTTAAGTTTATCTAAAAAGTTTTACGCGATATTGTGTCAGAAGTTTCAAAAAACCCTACAAACATTTAATTTTAACCTATTTTCTACCAAATTAAATAATAAAAGCTGCAAAAATATAAGCCCATTAAAAAATCCCTGAAGAACACTTTTTTGACCTTTTCAAAACACATGTTTTTTAAAAACATATATTTCACATAGAGTTTTAGTTATTTGGCCCTCATCTGCCCACAACTTTTTATACATCAAATTAAAGATTTTTTAACCCTCTTTAAATTAAAAAATATTGTGGCCGCGGGTTTTTGCATATTTTCGCATATCGATGTGATTTACATAGTCATCCAACGAAAAATAGTGAAAAATTGCAGTTTGTTTTGTACTATTTCTTTTTAAGAATATGAGTAAAGAGAAATATTGTGTTTTTAATTGTTGTAATTTTAAACTTTATATTAAGCGAGAAGAATTTTTTAATATTGTTAATAATTTAAATTAAAGAATATGTTATAATCAATTTATTGTAATATATTTAAATATGCATGTGATCACTTATATCCAGCATTGGATAGTAATAAAAGAAGAAGAAGAATTTCAATTTTAAAGTATTTTAAGGTAATTTTTTTTTAATTGTTGTTAAACTTTATATTGCAATTTTAAGGTTTTTGACTTTCGTTTTAACCCTTTGACGACCATACATTTTCTGTCGAAGCGATTTTGAGTTTCTTCTAATGGTCGTGATCTGTGACATAATAATAGTTTAGAAGCAAAAAAGTGGACCACTTACCTCTCTGCTTCCCCCTTATTTTTCTTGGTGAAAAAGTTTGCCCTTTGACGATTCCCCAGTTCTGGTCAAAGATTCTGGCTGTGATTTTTAAGATCTGCTACTTAATAATAGTTGGTAGTGTCCAACCGAATACATCTTTTTTTGGCCAAAGTCGAATATTCAGCCAAATTTTCACTATTCGGCAGAAACCAAAGCGAAAGCCTAATATTAAAAAAAAATATTTTTGTAGTAAAAACAAGAAAAAAGTTAAACTCGACATACACAAATGTATACAAATTTTGTCTAGAATGATTTATTTTGAATAAAAACCTGTTCTCAGACATTGTTGTAAATAAAATTTTTTTGAGTGTAAATTTTTTTTCGATCGGAACATTTTTTTGAGTGTAAAATCTTGTTTTAGCTGCAAAAAAGCTTTGTAAAATGTTTTTGTGGCTCACTTATGTGATTCAAAGTGTGTTTAGTGTGTTTTTTAACTCGTGAGTACAAATTTAATATAATTATTTGGAATTCGGTCAAAAATGTGGCCGAAGCCGAATAGTGGCCAAACAGTATTTTTGGCTGAAACCGAAGCAGACGATTCGGTCGGACACTAATAGTTACCCTACAAAAATTTGGAACTCTACCCCCTTCTTGCTCCCGATTTTGCCAACAAGTAAAGATCCTTTTGTCCCTAAAATATAAAAACTATTTTACAAACTTGGAGGGCTTTCAGTGAGTAAGTGGATGAAATTAGAGACTTACTGTAAAGTAGACTTTTGTTGCGGAAACCATTCTCTTCCATTCATTTTTTAATACATTTACCATATCTTTTACTTTAACGAAAATAATCGCCAAAAACATTTTGGCAAGTGTAATTGCCTGTTGTCGTTAATGGGTTAAGTGTAGCTTACTCATTGCATTTAAAAAGTGTCAAAACAAAGGTCAAACTTTAGTTCTTATAATAAATTGTTTTTGCGATAGATTTAGAAGTTTCGAAAATATCAATATACAAATTAAAACAAACTAATTTTCATATTGAATATTGAAACATTCTTAAAACAGATCTACAAGCTAATTAACGCTTCAAAGATCAAATGGCTACTATGGCTACAGTTGTTAATATTTTTTCCTAAAAATTTGCAAACTTTAAGTTCTTCGGGCATACTATAAGGTGAACAATTTTGAAGACCCTAGTTTTTTTAGTTTTGGAGATATTGATTTTTGACCGCTTGTCCATGTAAGAGAAACCACTGTGCAATGGGATTATGATCGTTTTAGAAATGGTCATAGCCGTAACCTGTCACCTTTTTTATACCCTCCACTTAGTGATAGAGGGTATACACCTGTGTTCAGAAAAATAGGAGAAAAATTGGAGTATCGTAAAAATTCAGATATCTTCGAAAATAAAACGAGTATTTTAAGCAAATAAAAAGTGCGTTGTAGATAATTGCTTAAACTTTAATTTAAATTAATTCCAGCCATATTGGGAAATTAATATTTACTTTTTTTTACAAAAAACTGGATGTCCAAAAATACGTGTTTTTTTACAATGCGGGAAAGTCTTGGATTTTTTTTCCTGGTAGGTAGAAAAATTATTTGATTACTGAAAATTAACTCTAAGGCTAATGCTAAAAATCCAAAATTGTGTACTTGAAATAAATCGACTCGTAAGTATTTTTTAAAAAAATCCAAAAAATGTATTCCAAAAATTTCATTTTGCAGTTCGACCCATGTATCTCATTTATTTTTTACCCAATCTGGATGGGATTAATTTTAAATCAAAGCTTGCGACATTTTCTACGATGCACTTTTTATCTACTAAAAATATTCGTTTTCGTTTCAAAGATATACCTTTATGAATTTTAATGTTCGATACGCACTCCTATTTTTCTTCTATTATTTCGAACACAACTGTATATAAGCTTGTCATTCCGTTTGTAACTCATCAAAATATCGGTTTGGGACCCCATAAAGTATATATATTCATGATGCCCGATCGATTTTAAGACATTCTAGCGATGTCCGTCTTTCTGTCTGTGGAAAATGCTCTCGCGGACAAAATATTGCACAGAGATGACTGAAACTTAACATATATATTGGAAGTTCTCCCGAGAAGTTTGGTATTGCATTTGAGCGATATCGGTTCAGCGGTTCAAAAGTTATGAACGAAAATGTAAGCACACCTCAAAAATTTCAGTACATTCAACATAACCAAAAAATACAAAATGCTTTAATTCGGCTTCTGGTTGACATATGTGAACATAATTGAACACCAAATGGTATTTAAACAAGTACGAACATATTTTTTGACAAAAAAAGAAAAAAATCGCGGATTTTTTTTTTTACCAAATTTTTTTTTCGCGGAAATTTTTTTCCAAATTTTTTTTTTTTCAAAAGTAATTTCCTTTTAAATAAAGTTGTTTGCAGTAATCTTTTTGAAATTGTGGAGGGTATCACTACATTCGGCAAGGCCGAATTTTACTTTTTTACTTGTTTTTGCAGTGTTTTTGTTCTTTTGTTAAGCAAATGTAACATTGTTATATCTGAAGAAGTTCTTTAAGGGGTAACTTTTTTCCCCCTGTCCCGATTTCGCCCATTTACGAACTTAACCTGCCTATGAACATGAGACATATTTGTGCCAAACTTCAGGAGTCTAACTGTTTTATTTTGGACTGCATTGTGTTATCTACAGACAGACGGATGGTCGGACAGACAGACATTCGTATAATGTCTTAGAATCGATCATGGTTCAACAATATATATACTTTATGGGGTCCCCGACCGATATTTCGATGCGTTACAAACGGAATAACAAAGTGGGTATACCCATACTGTGGTTGAAGGGTATAAAAAGTGGAACCAGGGGGTAAAAAAATAAAATAAAAAGTTTTACCCTCCCCTTTTGTGGGCGTGAATTTAAAAAAAATTATATTAATAATGATTAATTAACTGCAGGATATTAAATCCATTTGATAACATTTATCGCAAAAACAAAAATTTTACCCGCCCCGTTTTGTAGGCGTGGAGATACAAAAAATGTATTTTAATAATGATAAATTAATTGCAACAATCATAATAAATTCATTTGATAACATCTATCGCAAGGGGAAAGGTGTCCCCCAACAACCGCCCCCCCCCCCTCAAGAAAAAAAGCCCCTGGAATTTTTTTACATTTTGCGTATAAAAGACTGTTATTCGGAACGGAGTGTCTGCTCTAAAGTAGTTTCCTTGTGAGACTTTTTTTCATTTCTCAAATTCTATAGAATTGTCTCCATATAAAACTTTTACATATCGGCAAAGTTTCTTAACTGTTGCCTATTTATAGGTGTAATTAATTTTGCAAAAACCATTGCATACTTTTAGTTGCTCATATTACATTTTTAATGAATTACTTATAAAATTTAATTAAATTCTTATACAATTTTACAAATAATACACTAATACAAGAAACGTTTAATCATTTTCTCCTGTCAATAACATACTTAGATACTTATAACACCAACCACAACAAATTACCACAAATATCAAGATTGTAGTTGTTGCCAAAAAAAATAAAAATAATTCAAATACACAAAAAACCCAATCTAAAATTCAAGTGTTAAATAGAAAAATTTGTCATTTTTCCAATAATAAATTTACTATACTACACCAAAATAAAAAGCAAAAAAACGTCAAGACTAAAAGTAAATAAAGTCATTATAAAAAGTTGGGGAACCAGGGTGTTAAATAGAAGGGAAACAAAAAAAGAGTTTATAAAAAAAAAGTTTGTACTACACAAGATAATTTATGGTTTTGACAGTTACTGAAGCATAAAAACGGTTTAAATGAAAAAAAGGTAAAAGATGATGGAACAATTTTGTTATAGAAGAGACTTATGAGGAGAATTTTCAGCAAGCACAATATAAAAGATAAATATTTTAAAGCATACATTTAGGATGAAAATATATATTAAGGGTAGTTAAGGGTTTCTTAAGGGAAGAGAAGAGTTTATCCCTCTATATACTTTGAAGCAACAGTTTATATATTTGTTGTTTTAGAAGAATTTATGGTTTAATAAACGTTTACACAAAAAATTATGAAAAAAATAAATAGTTTGTAAAGTAAATTAATGGTATTTAGTAATGTTTTATGCTCTCTCATTTTCATTATAATGAAAATTTATTATTTATAGCATAGTTTTAGGGACTTATTTCATCATAAAACTATTAAAAAACATGATTTATGAATGAATTTTACAAAAAATAACTATTAAAACCATAAATACACAACAAAATAGTTACTCTAAAATTGTTATTTACAAATTTTCAAATATTTGAAAACTTTCAAAACTTAAGGGCAAATTCATAAATTTTCTCTTTAATCCCACATAATCAAACTATTTTTTAATATAAAAATTTTCTTTCTATTCATATTTGTAATTCCTTTTAGAAAATATCTTTTACAAAAAAAAATCAATAAATTTTCTATGAGTTTTTAAATTTCTTCTTAACCACATTCTATCCCTTTCCCCATATATATCCCCAAAGCATTTTTGTTATTCTACTTGAAAAATCTCATATATTTACGTCATTTGTAAGTCTGTAACATGTGGGGGGATAAAAATATGATATTTTCTTTGGTTTGTGAGACTGACACATTAGACTTGTACTTGTTTTTGTAACGTTTTAATAATACAAACTAAACAATAGCTGTTGTTTTTTCTAGCATACTTTTAGGTGTGGCTGGCTGCATTGAAATTATAAAATAATACAAAACATTCAATGACAGACTATTGAAATTTATATAGCCAATGTTGTGGTCAATATGAAAAAGAATGTTCAGAAAAATATTGTAAATACCAAGGCTGTGGTAAAATGAAAAATGTAAACGTGTTAACTTGTAGGCATAAGGGGGGGGGGGGTAAATATAAAATATACGTATAAATACAGATGGTTTGAAATAATTAAGATTAGCAAATACATATTGTAGTTCATGTTCAATACAGTCCATGACACTATATGCGTAATATATCTTGTGGTGCTATGCCCTAAGGTATGCTTTGTATTTTTTTCAAACCTCCCATCCATATTTAAGTTCAAGTTCAATACAACACACGTCTCAAGTCTTTATTCTGCATTGTGTTACATGTTTTCTATTGCTCGCCTATAAGGTACGCTACAAAAAAACTTGCATAAAAAACCTCAGCAAGTCGTAGATGTCCATATCCGCATTCTGGGGGTTAATTCTCAGAATCGATATTCAACTTGAACGTGTGATTTGTCAACTTTTATGCATCTCAAAAATTATGCTTAAATAAATATATGCTTTTTATATTTTTTCAGTGCAGTAAGAGAAAAAAAAGGTTTTTTGATCATAGCATAATTTTAGGCATAAATAAAAAATTGAAAAATCGCACGTTCGAGTAGAATCTCGATCGCTATCGACTCTAAGATTTAGTCCCCTGTTTTGTTTTTCTCCAGTAATTTTTTTTTTCCTAGAACATGAGAATGCTTTTGTAGGAAACATATTTCGAATAAAGTAATTTTCTCAGAATCAGAGAACCCCAGCTGGCAACGTCCTCGAGCCATCCTCAGTGACGGAGCGGTGACATCCCAGTTGGAAAATGTGTCACTGAGGAAATTTCCGCAGTGATTTCTTGAGGAAATGTCTTGAGGTTCTGACAAATCATTGATGACATGTCCTAACATTGTCCGCACTGAATGTTTGCTTTAATAGTGTGGACAATTCCTCTAAGACGTCTAAAAGGAAATGTCTTTAGAACTCTTCAATTTCCAAGAAAAATATGGCAGTATTATCGATTTATTTAAAATAAAATCCAAATCTAACAAGTAGAATAAAAGTAATAAATGGACAAGTCTGCCAGTATCGGGCTGCCAAAATGGGATGTCGTATCTTACTCCTCCAGGTCCTGGCATCCCACGCCATCCTCGTGTAAGAGCACACGAGTTCACATCGCCACTTGTCCGTAACGATCTGTAACAGCGAAGTCTTGCTCCGCCGTTTACTTGCGTTGTTGAGCGGGATGCCAGGCGTGTGATCATTGATCAATCCCGCCAGAATGTAGAGCCGTCTCCTGCCTGGCTAATTCATTGACAACACAGTTACCGTTTGTCCATGCAACCAGATGAGTGCCACATTCGAATGTCTCGCCATCTCATTTAGAGACGCCTGACAATTCTAGGTGTAGTCACTTGGTTTTAGGTGAAAACACAGATATTTCTGAATTATATCCGCTGTCACCCTAACCAATCCACATCCAGTTTTATTGCCTGGATCTCGTCCTAAAATAGCTACACTGGTCTTGTAGTCGAGAGGAGAGTCTGCAATCCTGTTTACTCATAAAAAAAGCCACGCCCCCACTCGGCCATCCATTTTGGAGCCATCACTGAAACGGTATAGGGGTGCGGCACTGTGATGGCCCAGAATTCTCGCATGTCCGTGTGGTCTGTACAGTTATCATCAACGCACTTGTCCTAAGGATCCTATTGAATAATTTCTAATGAGTGGCCTTCCCCGTCGCCACCTATCAAACGGATACTCTATACATAAGTATGGGCCTGATGACCGTGTTGAATAGCCAATTGACATTCCGGGGACTAAGATCCCAGTTGCTTCCAATGGCTTTATTAAAGCAATAGATGGCAGCATTTACCACTCTGGCCTGAGTGTTCATGTTCCATAGAAGCTTTTTGTCTAAGATCCCAGTTGCTTCCAATGGCCTTATAAAAGCAATAGATGGCAGCATTTACCACTCTGGCCTGAGTGTTCATGTTCCATAGAAGCTTTTTGTCCAAATGATTCCTTGATACTTAGCACTATCAGACACCGTGAGTTCAATACCGCCTTATCTCGGTGAGCTGTACCTTACGAAGTACCTCGTACTGCAGCCCTGGTCACCACTGACCTGCCAGGAGTTGACCTAATTCTATGTCCGAACAGGTTCGTGACAAATCTGGTTATGGTATTATTCACCGCTAAGTTGTCCAGGGCAAACCTAACTGCATCAGGTTTGACATTGTTAAAGCCACCTTCTCTATCAAGATAGAGAAAAAAAAAATATAGAAAAAAAAACCTCCCAGTGAAATATTTCCAAAACGGTAAGTGCTAAACAAAATTTTTTACATTTTCGTTCATTACTTTTGAACCGCTGAACCGATATCGCTCAAATGCAATACCAAGCTTCTCAGGACTACTACAAATAAATATGCTAAGTCTCAGTCAAATATGTTTAATACTTTGGCCGTGATCACCATTTCAACAGACGGACAGAAGGACACAGACGGACATCGCTAGAATATCTTAGAATCGATCACTGAGCAATAATAATTATATTTTTTGTGGTATATTGGGATATACCGATATTTCGATGATACCCTCTACCGCTAATTGTAAATGGAGGGTATACAAAAATCTATTCGATAAATGTCTCAAAGTCTGAGAAATTTTCTATACAAAAATTTTCTATTAAAAACTGAAAAGGTTTCTAAATAACTTAAACCAAAATTCCATCATATGAGTGGTCTTACGCATTTTAAAGCATATATTTTTGGGCGTTTCACTTAAAAGAGAAGCATACTTTTAGGCACTTTTTGAAAAATGTCAAATTCTTACACATTTTTTTTTTGAAAGTGAAATTTTACTCCTCTGAGGTGTTACTAGATTTTTTTTTTCCTATATAAGAAAATCTATTCGATAAATGTCTCAAAGTCTGAGAAATTTTCTATACAAAAATTTTTAATTAAAAACTGAACAGGTTTCAAAATAACTTTAACCAAAACTCCAAAATTGAGTGGTTTTTTAAAAATTTTTAAGCATAATTTTTTGGACGTTTCGTTTAAAAAAAAGAAGCATACTTTTGGGTACTTTTTGAAAAAATGTCAAATTCTTACACATTTTTTGAAAAGTAAAATTTCTTAGGTGATTTAAAAGAAAATATTTGTATTGCATTTTACTATTTAATATGTTAAAATTTTTATAGCATATTCTAGGGGTCTTTAAAATTTTTTTTTTTAAATCCTTAAAACCTTGCCCCTTTAATGATTTTATTTTGAATACCAAGTCATTAGCATCATTGTATACAAATAATAAAATTGTAGTAGTATATTGTATGAGTGCTAAAATTAAATATTTGTATATAAATAACAACAAAATGTAAATTTATAAATATGTAAATTTTTTAACATTCTTACTTACATCTTTTTCATTTTGTTTAAACCAAT
Source organism: Pegoplata infirma (assembly GCA_963921195.1). Taxonomy (NCBI): domain Eukaryota; kingdom Metazoa; phylum Arthropoda; class Insecta; order Diptera; family Anthomyiidae; genus Pegoplata; species Pegoplata infirma. Next base: position 199,687,182 of record OY992537.1, read on the forward strand.
TTTTGTAAAGCCAACAGCTGTGGTCTTCTCGGTTATGTTTCTTTATTATTTTTTTTAATGTAAACATTCAAGATTTTTTTTTTTTCAGCACAAAAATATGAGAGAAAAAAAATTTAGAATATGTATTAATTTAAATAAAAATGAAAAGCTCTTGTAAAAAAGTAACAAAGTTTTTGTTACAAATTCAAGGTAAACACAAGTGCATACCTTTAGGCGGTTGTAGAAAAAAATAACGTTACTAATTTAAAAAAGTCTACTTTTAGGTAAAACAAAGAAACAACAAAAAAACAAATGTTTACTTTGTTTACTTTTGAAAAAAAATAAATATAAAAATAATGGTTTTTGCTAAAAAATAAAATTTATATTATACACCTTAATTTAAAAATAAATTTTTAAATATTTATTTAAATTTAAAAATAAATTTTTTAAATGTGTAAAACAATTTATTGTATATTGTGTAAAATTTGTTAATATTGCAATGTTTAATAAATTTTTCCTTTCTTGCAATTTTTTTTCTTCTTTTTTCTCCAAAAAAAAATTTTTCATTTCTCTTTTTCCTTAAAACAAAAAAAATGCTTTCATTAATTGGAAACAAAATATAGTATCAAGGAGACAAGCACCAATTAAGAAAGCTAATAAAATACGTTCAAAACAACCAAGGTTATCGAAGAAAGTCAAATTTATAAGTAAGTAAAATACATTTTGCAAATATTTTTAATGAATAATTTATAACATCAGGTTATTTAAATTTTATTTATAACTCGAGTTCTTTTATATATTTTATGTAAAAATTTTAAAAATAAATATATTTTTTATATTTTAAATTATATTGTAAAAATTTATTTTAAAAATTAATTTTAAATAATTTTTTTGTTGAAAATTTTATTTAAAAATCATCATAGAACTAAAAAACAAAAAAATCTAAATTTTATGTAATAAAGTATGCAACAAAAAAATTTGCAAAAAAAACGGAAAGAATTGTAGATGTCCCAAAAATATACAAAATATACGTGGAACATTTTGACCCGTTATATGCCTTTTTCAGTAGTTTTTTTGTAAAAAAAAAAATTTTGTAGCATATCATAAGGCGCGAAAAAAATTTAAAAACTCATGAATTTGTTCTGTTTCTGTTCCTTAATATTTTTTTACTTAATAATTTGTTCCCAATATGTGAATATATAATCAATAGGGTTCGGATTTTTATGCAAATGCATATTTGTTGTCGTCAGTCTGAGAGCAACAAAAACAAAATATCTTTGCGAATTAAGAAATTTGCAGTAAAATGGCATTGATTAGTTTTTGCATATTTTGTTGAAAATGCATATTTTTGCATATTTTGGTTTTAAATGCATATTTTGTGCATATTTACAACTTAAAGTGCATATTTTTGCATATTTTGGCATAAATTAGCAAAAACACAAATTGAAATTTATTTGTTTCAAAAACCATTTTAAATTTTAAAAATTTAAATTGGAAATAAGAAAAATTATTTTTTTTTTTCTTTAAATTTTTTTTATAGATTGTCTCAAGTTCTTAAAAATCTTGCTCATATATAAGTTTTAAATGTTACTATTTAAACCCGGCGTTACTTTTTGCTTTTGAAGAAGTTTTTTCTATGAAAACAAGATTTTTATTGTACGCATTTTATTTTTTAGTGCATATTTTTAGGTTTTTTAGTGCATATTTTGAGTTTTTAGCGCATATTTTAAGCGCATATTTTCGATTTTTTAGTGAAAATCTCATCCCTAGTAATCAATAACAATAAAAACAAATTTACAAGTTTTTATTTTTTTGCCTTAAAGTATGCAACAAAAAATTTACAAAAAATTTGCAAAAAAAAACTGAAAGAATTGTAGATGTACCAAAAATATACAAAATATACGTGGAACATTTTGACCCTTTATATGCCTTTTTCAGTCGTTTTTTGTAAAAAAGAAAATTTTGTAGCATATCATAAGGCGCGAAAAAAATTTAAAAACTCATGAATTTGTTCTGCTTCTGTTCCTAAATATTTTTTTACTTAATTATTTGTTCCCAATATTAATTATTATTCCAAAAATTGTATTTTCTAAATTATTATCCCATTCTTAAATTCTTTTATAATTTCTCAAACAAAAACTATATTAAGAAATTTACAGGCCTATTCACAGTTATGACTAGCGATGAGATTTCCATGCAAATGCATGTTTTTTGTCGATAGTCTAAAAACGATATCGACCAATTATCTTTCGGAATCAAGAAATTTGCGTTAAAATGGCATCGATTTGTTTTTGCATATTTTTGCATATTTTGGTTTTAAATGCATATTTTGTGCATATTTCCAACTTTTAAGTGCATATTTTTGCATATTTTGGCATAAATTAGCAAAAACACAAATTGAAATTTATTTTTTTCAAAAACTATTTAAAATTTTAAAAATTTATTTTGAAAATACAAATTTATTTTTTTTTTTTAAGATTTTCCTAATTTCTAAAAAAATCTAGCTCATATAAAGTTTTAAGTGTTACTATTTAAACCCGGCGTTATTTTTTGCGTTTTCAGAAGTTTTTCCTATGAAAACAAGATTTTTATTGTACACAATTTATTTTTTAGTGCATATTTTGAGTTTTTTTAGCGCATATTTTGAATTTTTTTAGCGCATATTTTAAGCGCATATTTTAAGCGCATATTTTCGAATTTTTAGTGCATGAAAATTTCATCCCTAGTAATATATATCCTATGTAATATATTTAAGCGGTAGCTATTTATCTTCGTCCACTTTAATTTTCAGATAGTGACATTTGATTTTCATTTTTGCGAGGCCGAGATTTAAATAAACTTTTAAATAAACTTAAAATAGATAACAAAAAATATCTGTTAAATTAGCAAATTAATCTGCTGAAACGTTTTAAAACTTAGCAAACAGAATCAGTAAAGGTTCTGTAAAATTTCAGTTGTTTTGAAAAATTGAATGTCAGAGAATTCTGCTAAACTATTCAGTTCAGCAGAAAAATCTGCTAAAAATTTTTAATTCTAAATTGAAAGTCATTTTATAGATTTTTTTGACAGAGGTTTTCTTTTGAGTGTAAAAACAAATTTGTGAGTTTATTTTTTTTTTTCTCTCCTTAAAGTATGCCACAATAAAATTTTGCAAAAAAAAAACGGAATGATTTGTAGCAAATTTAGGTTGTGCAAATTTAGGTTGTGTTAAAATGGTGACAAAATCGGCTAATGACATTTCAATCCTCTTTATTTTGAGCTTTAAAAATCGTTAATACGAAAATCCTTGCTGATCCTGTTTTCGAGTTTTTGCTAAATAATTACACTGGTCAACAACAAAAACCTCCCGAGTAAAAAAGTTTATATATAATTATATATAATTTGATAAAATTATATATAATTATATATATTTGATAAAATTATATAAAATTATATATAATTTGATAAAATTATATATAATTATATCCGAATTTTTTTAATATAAAATTTTATAAAATTATATCTAATTATATATAATTTGATAAAATTTTATAAAATTAGATAAAATTATATATAATTTTATCTAATTATATATAATTATATCAAAATTTGTTTTATACAAAATTTTATAAAATTATATCAAATTATATATAATTTGATAAAATTTTATAAAATTATATAAAATTATATAAGATTTGATAAAATTTTATATAAAAAAAATTCGGATATAATTTCATATAATTTTATCAAATTATATATAATTTTATATAATTTTATCAAATTTTTTGAAAACAAAAACTTCTTTATATAATTTTATGTAATTATATATAATTTTATCAAATTTTATATAATTATATAAAATTATATAAAAAACTTTTTTACTCGGGCTCCCACACAGAAAAAACTTGAAACGAATTTCAATCAACAAAAACGCGGATTCAATCAATTTTTTTATTGAAATTCCTCCAATAAAGAAAATTGTTATACCAATCATCAAATTGTAGGTGATTAATGGAATATTTTTTCAATCAAGCAGTTTTTCGTCTTTGATCAATTTTTTATTTATAGTCAATCAAAATAATGATTGATTTAATGAATGAATTGTAAGCTCATGATAAAATTTTGAAAAAATTCATCTTTTTTGCTTTCCAATATGTTGCCAACAACAAAAAAAAATTAAACCCTATTTGTATATTTATACCCTACACCACACTGTGGTACAGGGTATAATGAGTGTGTGCTGATGTTTGTAACTACCTGAAATATTGGTCCAAGACCCACTTTTAAGTATACCGATCGACTTAGAATCACTTCTTGAGTCGATTTAGCGATGTCCGTCCGTCCGTCCGTCTGTCTGTCCATGTAAACGGTGTAAACACGATACAGGTCGCAATTTTTAATCAATTGACTTGAAATTTGAAACTTAAGCCTCTTTTGGCCCAAGGACGAAGCCTATTGAAATTGAAAAACATCGGTCCCTATTTAGACCTAGCCCTCATACAAAGATCCTCTTTATTTTTGGCTCAAATGATTTTAATAGCCGCATTTTAATAGGTATCTTTTCAAAATTTGGCAGATAATCATGTTTCATCCACACAAATCACCATTCCAAATGTTAAAGAAATCGGACCAGTTCTTCTTGTAGCCCCCATACAAACCACCTTCCCGATTTTCACATAAATCTCTCAAATTTCATGAAAATAGAAAATATTTAATTAATATTCTGTTTGTGTATGTTAAACGCGTACTTTAATAACCCTATCAAATCTGATTATCATCGGACCATTTTTGGACTAAGGTCCCATGTGAAAATTTCGCCCGATATTCAGTTGAAACGGTTTATTGTCAACAAAAAGAATCCTCTTTCACTCGAATTTGATTTAAGAGTGTTTTTTACTCTTATTAAAGATTTGACAAAATTAGATCTAATCAGTCCATATTTGAACTTGGGACCCATTTTCCGGGAAACTCTGGTGTAGGGTATTATATGGTCGGTCTTGACCGACTATAATTTTCTTACTTGTTTTGAATTAATCTATTCGAATAAATTAAAGCGAAAAAAAATCTGGTATGTTGAAAATTTGTAACTCGACAGTTTAAAGAAAATAATAAAAAATTTTAATCAAAACATTGATTGATTCATTTAAATTTTGTTGATAAATAGATTTAATTGAAAAGTTTTAGCCAATAATTTTTTGTGTGTACTTTTACACAAAAATTGCGTTCTCATGTTTTTTTATAAAATTTTTTGAAGATTCTTTTCTTTGACCAAATTCACCCCCTAGCTCCCGTTTTAAGGGGTAATTTTTGACCTGTTTTAAAAGAAATACCTAAAAGTCTATAAAAAAAAATGCATCAAAATTTTAGTAGATGTCGTCAGATCCAGAAAATACATTTGGCCTTTGTAAAATGCTTAAAAAAGTAAAGTTGTAAAATTTCCACATACAATTTTACAAAAATTTTGGTAATTTTATATTTTTAAGCATTTTCTATGAGCTGAAAGAACTTTCTTTCTTCGATGGCCGCTAGTGAAATTGAATGCATAAAATATTCGTGGAACATTTTGACCCGTTATATGCCCTTTTCAGTAGTTTTTTTGAAGGAAAAAAATTGTAGCATACCTTAAGGCGTGAAAAAAATATAAAACTTATAAATTTGTTCTGTTTCTGTTCCTAAATAATTTGTTATCAAAAAATTAAAAAATATTGCGATATAGTTTTTATAGCTGTTTAAAAATTGCTCACATGATTGCAGTTTTTTTTTTTTTTGTTTAATGCCCCATTACAGCATATTCTATAAGCTGGACTAACTTTCTTTCTCCCCTTGATAAACGCTAGTGCAATTTAATGCCCAAAATATACTTGAAACATTTTGACCCGTTATAAGCCTATTTCAGTCGTTTTTTTGTAAAAAAAAATTGTAGCATACATTAAGGCGCGAAAAAATTTTTAAAAACTCATAAATTTGTTCTTATTCTGTTACTAAATAATTTTTTACTTGTTTTAGGAACAAATTATTGATCGAAAATTTTATTTTCCATATTATTAACCAATTTTTTTGATTTCTTTAATAATTTCTTTAACAAAAACTATATTAAGAAATTTAATTTTATCACCCAAAATAAATGCGTAACAAAAATATTTAACATTCATTTTTATTTTTTTTTTATCCATTACACACAATTTATCATTTACACATGAATAAACAAATTAACAATTTTAAAAACTGTTGCGGCATAAAATCCAATTGTGTCAGTTTAAAATATTATCTTTGGAAAATAATATAAAAACACTCAACTGTCTGTCAACTTGTAAAATACATAAATGCAACAATGATATGTTTGTTTTAATATACATTTATTTAAAAAGAAGAAAAATCACAACAACAGATAAACTATAAATTAAGGACTAAAAAGAAATTAATGAAAATTGTCTGTACAAATTATACTTACTGATATTTGTTTACAGAAAAAAGTACTATATCAACATAAAAGCAACAACACTTTAATCCTTTTTAATGTCGACTTACTGACAAAACACATATTTGCTCATTTACTATAATAGTGACATAAGTCGAAATAACAGATTTTGCAGAAAACGTGTCTTAAATTCTTAAATAAAAATGGTTTTTCATTGAAAAAGGGCGGTACATATAAAATGTAATTATGAAAAATTCTCTTCTCAAGTGGTGAGTTTAAAAGATTTTAATATGATTTTTTTACACAATATAAAGCATTATATAATAAATAATTCTACATCATTAACTTTAAATCACTTTTTTTTGAGTTATGCCACTTTTGTAGTAAATGAGCGATATGTTAATGTAACTGCATCTGTCTAACAGCAGAAACGAAATTGCATAGTTTATATACTTCACACACAATGGTAAAAATAAATATTAGATAAGGAAAAAAATAATGTCGTTTATGTTTATGAGAAGAAAAACTTTTGCAAAAAATATATATATTCGACCTTGCCGAATGTACTGATACCCTCCAAAATGTAAAAAAGTTTACATGCCAAAAAAACAAAAAAAAAAATTGAAAAAAAAACAGCGAAAAAAAATTTTGGTAAAAAAAACAAGTGAGAGTGTTAAATTCGGCTGTGCCAAATCTATAATACCCTCCAACATATATAAAAAAATATAAAAAAAAATTCTGGGGCGTTTTTTTTGGGTGGGGGTGGCTGAGTAGGGGTCATTGGGGCACACATAAACCCATGTGGTAAATGTTTAAAAATTAATTTATTATACTTTTTGAGCGTAAGTAATACAGTTTTATCATTATTCAAAAACATTTTTAATATCCAAAAAAAAAAAACAATAAATTTTTTTTTTATTTCCTAAGTCCAAGTGCAAGCCCTTGAACTTTTCTGACATCAAATTGTTTCATTTGCTTAACAAAAATACAAAAAAAACTGTGAAAATATGGCGTTTTTCAGAGGTTAGTTAAGTTCTTCAAGGGGGAAATTTTTTCCCCCAGGTCCGATTTTGCCCATTTACGAACTTAAACTGCCTAGGACCAAAAGACACATTCCTGCCAAACTTAACGAGTCTATCTCTTTTATTTTGGACTGCATCGTGTCTTATACAGACGGACGGACATACGGACATTCTAGAAAAGTCTTAGAATCGATCATAGATCAATAATATATATACTTTATGGGGTCCCCGACCAATATTTCGATGCGTTACAAACGGAATGACAAAGTGAGTATACCCCCATACTGTAGTTGGAGGATATAAAAATTGTAAAAAAAATATGTTTGTACTTGTTTAAATACCATTCGGTGATCAATTCTGTTCACATGTATCAACCAGCAGCCGAATTAAAGCATTTTGTATTTTTAGGTTATGTTGAATGTACCCAAATTTTCAATATGCTAACTCTTAGTTAGATGTGTTTAATACTTTGGCTGTGATCACCATTTCCACAGACGGACAGACAGACGGACATCGCTAGAATGTCTTAAAATCGATCACTGATCAATAATATATGTATATACGCAGAAAGAACTTGAAACGAATTTCAATCAACAAAAACGCGGATTCAATCAATTTTTTGATTGAACATTCTCCAATAAAGAAAATTGTTATTGAATATTTTTTCAATCAAACATTTTTTCGATTTTGATCACAAATTTTATCAATTTTTTTATTTATAGTCAATCAAAATATTTATTGATTTATCGAATGAATTGTAAGCTTACACTCAAAAAAAACATTGTAAAATTACAAGAAAAACTTGTAACTTTTTTTGTTTGCTACCTCCTATTTGACAAAAATTCCTAGTAATTTTACAAGCTTTTTACCAATAATTTTGTAATTTTACAAGCTTTTTACGAATAAAATAGTAAATTTACAAATTTTTTGACACAATAAAATTTACAAAGAGATTTCGTAATTTTACTAGATTTATTGCTACCTCCTATTTTGCGAGAATTCCTACAAGCTTTTTACCAATAAAATTGTAAATTTACAATTTTTTTGGCGTAATTGAAAATACAACTGATTCTCGTGAACTTATTAGATTTTTTTTGTAAAATTATCTTGAAAATTTGTAAAATTACAAAAAAAAAATTGTAAAATTACTAGAGTCCGACCGAAACCAGTTTTCGAGGCCGAACCGAAACCGAACCGAATATTCGGCCAAAAAAGTAATATTCGGCCGAAACCGAACCGAAACCGAAACTAAAAAAAAAACTACCGCCTGGCATGAATAAAATTATTAAAAGTTGTTAAAGATAAATAATATGTTGTATATTGCTTTTACGCCATAGGAATTGTATTTTTGAAAAAAAAAATATGTTTTTTAAAAAAACTTACAAAAAAATTTTATATTTCGTTTGTAGAATAGGAGAAAATTATTTTAGAACTGAAACAGTTTTACATTTATTGCATAAACTTGTAACATTTTCTTCAATTGAACTGAAACAAGTGTAATGAAATACGAAATCAAAAAATTCAGCGACTTTTTTAAAATACAAAAAAGTTTCGGTTTCGGATAATATTCGGTCAAAATTTTGCCGAATACCGAATAGAGGCCGAAACCCCATTATTCGGCCGAAACCGAGACCGAAACCGAATATTCGGTCGGACTCTAAAAATTACAAAAAAAAAATTGTAAATTTTGATCCAAATTTGTTTGTTAAAAAACAAGGAAAACTGTCAAATATTGGTAAAATGGGAATACGAGACTTTTCCTAGTAATTTGACAAAGTTTTTTTTTTTGTGTGTATGACAAAATTATAAAAAAATTCATCTTTTTTGCTTTCGAATATTTTTTTGATTGAACTTTCTCCAATAAAGAAAATTGTTATTGAATATTTTTTCAATCAAACATTTTTTTGATTTTGATCACAAATTTTATCAATTTTTTTATTTATAGTCAATCAAAATAATGATTGATTTAACGAATGAATTGTAAGCTTATACTCAAAATAGTAATTTGGCAAAGTTTTTTTTGTGTATGACAAAATTATGAAAAAAATTCATCTTTTTTGCTTTCCAATATGTTGCCAAAAATAAAAAAGTAAAAGCCGATTATTTCATACATTTTTGAATTAATGCATTCAAATAAATTAAAGCGAAAAAAAAATCTGGTATGTTGAAAATTTCTAATTCGACGGTTAAAGAAATTAACAAAAATTTTAATCAAAACATTGATTGACTTATTTAAATTTTGTTTATCAATAGATTTAATTGAAAATTTTTAGACAATAATTTTTTGTGTGATCGGATTAAATTAACCAGGGCACACAAAAAATGATTGGCTAACAATTTTCAATTAAATCTATTGATCAACAAAATTTAAATGAGTAAATCACTGTTTTGATAAACATTTTTGTTTTAATGTAGAATTACAAATTTTCAGTATACCAGATTTTTTTTTCGCTTTAATTTGTTTGAATAGATTAATTCAGAAATATTCAAAATAGTCGGGTTTTACTTTTTTTTTATTGTTGGCAACATATTGAAAAGCAAAAAAGATGCTTTTTTGATGATTTTGTCACATAATTCGTTTGTTAGGTCAATAATTATTTTGATTGACTATAAATAAAAAATGGATCAAAATCGAAAAAATGTTTGATCGAAAAAATTTACAATTTGATGGTTGGTATAACAATTTTTTTAATTGGAGGAATTTCCATCAAACAATTGATTGAATCCGCGTTTTTGTTTAATCGATCAAAATTATTGGAATTAATTCAAATTTAAATAAAAAATTGTCGCAAGCGCTATGAAAAAGGGCCAAAGAAAAAAATGTTGGGAGTTTTTTTTTTTTTTTTTAATTTCTGGACCGAAGGAAATCCCACCTTTTTTTTTTTATTTCCAATAGCCATTCCTCGAAACCCATTCGACCGATTTAATTTTTTTTTTTTGATATTCGTGTTCATAGCATCAAAATTAATAAATATGATGTATCCCAAGACATTTATTTGATTTTTTAAATTTTCAAAAATTCAAAACTTTGTTGGCCCGGCGCACAGTGGACCAAATGTTGAATCTGGTGCGCAGTTGGTCGAAAAATGAAGTTTTTACAATATTGAATTAATATCGCATATATGATTGCACTATTCCTACCTTACTTAACGCTAATAAAATTTCTATGTTTATTGCAAAAACACCATCGTAGTAGGCAGCCAAACATGAGTAATTAGTTTTTATAAAAAAATTTCTTTAAGATCTGTGTAGACGTGTTGATTGTTTATACTGCTATTTTACGACCGTTTTAAGGCAATTTATCAAATTATTTGTTATATTTTAACCTCAAGAAATGTATATTTGAAGCTAATTTGTGTTGTTGTTCGTAAAAAAACGTAAATTAAAAAGAAAGCCCACAATGGAATTATTTTTCAAGCAAACTTGAATTTTGATAATGAATTTAGGTACGAATCCCACTAAATTCTATAGGGTTTTTACATGATTTCAAAAAAATAGATATTGAGCTCCAAAATAATAAAAAAATTGGCTGCTGGTTTTTGCTGGTTTTTGTTTTTCATTCGATCTAGCGATGTCCGTCCGTCTGTCTGTTTAAAACATGATAACTTTTAAACGGCAACTCTGTTGCTGCTGACGCTTGGCATATATATTTTAAATTTTCCTAGTCAGGTTGGTATTGAATATCAGCCAAATCGGTCCAGTGGTTCAGAAGTTGTAAGCAAAAACCGTGAATTTCAGATTGGTGTACCTTGAATTTACGTGGAAAAAAAACACCTAAACGCTTTAAATGACTTTGAAGAGCCACAAACATATTTTACTGAGTATTTTTGACATTCTCAAACATTTTTTAACCCAATGTAAAAATTTTACAAGTAAAAAAAAATTTAAACTCAAAAAAAAAATTTCACTCGAACAAATTTTTTTTTACAGAAATGAGTAAAAAAAAAATTTTTTTTTTACTCAAAATAAAATATTTCTTTTCTAAACTGTTTAAAAATCTTTTTTACGTTAAACAAAATTACTTTCTCTGCTTATTATTGGCTCTGCTTTACCTATATTTTATTATGACAATGTTTCAATAAGTGACACACCCCTTCAAATACCGCCCACATTTGGACTATATAGAAGCTCATCTCATTTTCCTTGAGCATTACAAATTTCATGTTTCTAGGTGCACTCAAAGTCGAATTATACTCTCTTGCACGCTAGATTAAGCATTTGGTCCACTGTGCGGCGCCATCTGATTAATTTTATCCGATTTGCATCAAATTTGTACCATATAATTTTTTGGTCTAGTGTTATAAAAATTTGCCCGGGCACATGGGTAAATCAAATGTTAAAAAAAATGCCACTGTAGGATCACAGTATAAAATTTCATAGGGTCCCTTTCTTCCCTTGTGAGATAAACTAGCCTTTTTAGTAGAGATGCGCACCAATCACGTGATTACCGTGAATCACGTGAATCACGCATGATTCGTGAGTAATTTTATTTTCTACTCACGTGAGCGTGCGTGATCGTGAGTAACAAAAAAAAGTTCGTGCGTGATCGTGCGTGAGTAAAATTGCTGCGTGATTTTTTCGTGATTTTAATTTTTTCTCCGTTTTTTTTGGTTATGTTTTTTTTTTATTTTTTTAAGTTCTTTCAAATAAGTTAATAAATTTAAATTTAATAAGTTTTTTAAGCAATTTTAAAAAAAAATTCGCTCCACTGTTCGAATTGACTTAAAATTTGCCATAGCATATTTCATATTTGGATTTTCCAAATTCAGTATAGTTCTCGAATTATCGCTGGTCGAAGTTCGACTGATTTAGCAAAAGTGAGAAAAATACAACCTGTAGCTGATTTCTGTAACTCTCGAATCGAAAGATTTCTCGCATGAAACATGTGAAATGAAACAAAAACATTGTTAATCGGCACAAAAAGTGACTTTTCACATTTTTCTGTTTCTGTAACTTTGTTGTGCGAAAACTTTTAAACTTATTGGAAAGATGCGAGAAAACTGTTTCTGTAAAGTAATTGGTCGAAAACTTTTGTATTTGAAGTGTCAAAAAAACTCACATTTTAAAACGGTGCGAGACTTCGACAAAAAGAAATAAAAACATTAAAAAAATGATAATAAATGAAAAAAATGGAGAAAAATAGTAAGAAAAATACAAATTGCTTGTTTTGTGTTTGTATAAATATCTAATTTATTATATTTTTTCACAAATTTTAGAAAAATCAAAGAATCTCTAAATGCAAAAATGCTGTTATCAATACAAAACTATACATTATTAACAACAATACATATATAATTTAAATTTTTTATATTTATTTTATTGCTTTTGAATGATCCGTAAACAATAGTTTGAATTGCTCCGTGTTATTTTTTTTTTTTTGTTTTCTTACTATTTCTCACTTTGATTACTTTTTTGACAGCTATCTTGGAATATTCCAATACAAACGCTGGCGTTTTCGCATTGACATACAGAAACAGTTTTTATTCCGAAGTCGAGAAACTGTGGAATTTTTTGTTTCATACTTTTCGATGCGAAAACTTCTCACTTTAATTACAGAAACGGGCTACTGTATTAGGAATATAATCTTATCCCTGTTAAATTTTTTAAAACATTTCAAAAATAAAAAAAAAAACAAATGTTCTAATGGAAAATTATGGGAACCTCGTAGTCAAACCAGAATAGCTTTTGATCCTCCTCTGAATTTTGGATATGTTATACAAAACATTTTGACTATCACCGAATTTAAAAAAAAATCGAAGATGTGTTGTTTTAAATATTCGCAAAGAAAAAAGTTTTTGCATATTTGATACTTTTCTTTAAAGAATCCTTTTGCATTTAAAATTATTTCCAAAAAGCACAAGGCTTAAGCTCTCATATGAGCCAAGAATTGTGAAAATCGGATAATTGGTTAAAAAGTTAGAACATGTTTTATGTGATGATATGTTTTTCTAATTTTGTAAAAAAAAAAGTTGAGCTTTTAAACCGAATTTAAAAAACGATAGAAAGTTACATTTTCATAAGTATGTTGGCTATCTATGTGACAATTTTCAATTAAATCTGAAGAAACCATTCCCAAAAACGACTAAAATTGGCTCTTAATATTTTAGAATTGCCCTTCTATAATTACAAAAACATTTTGTAAATTTAAATAAATGTTAAAAAAATAAAATATATGGAATAAAGTTTTTTTTTATTTTATTTTAATTCGTGAGTATTTCGTGAACGTGATTACATCGTGAGCGTGATTAAAATTGTTTTCTACTCACGTGAGCGTGCGTGAGCGTGAGTTAAACAAAAAATTTCGTGCGTGATCGTGCGTGATTAAATTTTTTTTTTCGTGAGTGTGCGTGATCGTGATTGAAAAGTCACTCCCGATCCCATCTCTACTTTTTAGTACTCCTAGAGACATTCAGACATTTTTTGTTGTTAATTCCCATCTCTACTTTTTAGTACTCCTAGAGACATTCAGACATTTTTTGTTGTTAATTTAAAGCTGCACATTAACTGCAAAATGTCAAATCTAATGTGTCATTACCACAATAACAAAAAGCTTAAAAGATATTTTCGGCCTTGCCGAATGTTTTGATACCCTCCACAATGACAAAAAGATAATTTGCAAAAAAAAAACAATTTTTTTTTTTTTAAACTTTCCGCAAAAAATATTGTTTGCGAAAAAAAAAATGTGTTTTTTTTTCATTCGGTATTTACTTGTGTTAACCAGCAGCCGAATTAAAGCATTTTGTAATTTAAGGTTATGTGAAATGTACCAAAAATGTTCGAGATGTCCTTACATTTTCGTTCATAACTTTTGAGCCGCTTAACCGATATCGCTTAAATGTAATACCAAACTGCTCGGAACAACAACAAGTAAAAAAGTGAAGTTAGAGTCATATCTGTGTAATATTTTGGCCGTGATCAACATTTCAACAGACAGACGGACATCGCTAAAATGTCTTACTTAGTATCGATCACTGCTTAATATCGGTCTGGGGTCCCAGAGAAATATTTCCATGAGTTACAAACGGAATAACAAACTTATATATACCCTCTTCCTTTAAGTAAAGGCTATAAAAAACATTGCCATATAATACAGAATGAATAATAACGTCAAGCAACAAGGAAAACATTAAAGTTGCCACTATTTTTTAATGTTATTTTCATACTAACAATAACAAAAACTATACGAGTTACATTAAAATGTTTATGCGTTTGTGACAGACCATCTATAACAAACTCACACTTACGCACAACAAACACTAACACACGCTCGCATCCAAATGACAAGAGTTTTTCTGTGTGTGTGTGTGTGTGTGTGTGTGTGTGTGTGTGTGTGTGTGTGTGTGTGTGTGTGTGTGTGTGTGTGTAGATCCTGTTTGCTTTCTGCACTCACTGCATGTTTATTGTTGTTTACTTTTGCATAAAGTACTTCCTGTGTTTGTTAACGTTTTTAGCATTTTATAGTGTTAATACAACTACATACACAGTCAGTCATTTGATGTTTTTGTTTATGTGTTTGTGTGAGTGTATAATTTCCGCTTCTGCTACTTCTTCTACATCTCTTTCTCTATAAACACTGTTTCACTCATCCGTTTTATGGTCCTTATGTTATAGTTGATGTTGTTTTCTTTTCTGTGGTTTATTAGTCGACAGTTGTAAAATTACAGGTTAACCTTAATTTATGATATCAACAAAATTTTTAGAAAAATTCACTAAAATTAAAAAACAATTATAAACAAGTAAAAAAATTAAATTCGGAATTGCCGAATGTAGTGATACCCTCCACAATTTCAAAAATATTATTGCCAAAAACTTTATTTTAAAGGAAATTACTTTTGAAAAAAAAAATTCCGCGAAAAAAAATTTTGGAAAAAAAAATCCGCGATTTTTTTCTTTTTTTGTCAAAAAATATGTTCGTACTTGTTTAAATACCATTTGGTGTTCAATTATGTTCACATATGTCAACCAGAAGCCGAATTAAAGCATTTTGTATTTTTAGGTTATGTTGAATGTACTGAAATTTTTGAGGTGTGCTTACATTTTCGCTCATAACTTTTGAACCGCTGAACCGATATCGCTCTAATGCAATACCAAACTTCTCGGGAGAACTTCCAATAAATATGTTCAGTTTCAGTCATCTCTGTGCAATATTTTGTCCGTGATAGCATTTTCCACAGACAGACAGACGGACATCGCTAGAATGTCTTAAGATCGATCGGGCATCATGAATATATATACTTTATGGGGTCCCAGACCGATATTTCGATGAGTTGCAAACGGAATGACAAACTTATATATACCCTCTATCACTAAGTGGAGTGTATAAAAATACGAAAAAATCTTAAAAATTAAGAAACAATCCGAAATATTAAAAAAAAAACAGGAAAATAAAATATATTAAAAAAATTGAAAAGAAAAACAATTTTTAAAAAGTAATTTTGCAATATTTTTAAAGCATACTATAAGGTGCAAACAATAAGCAATTAAATCACAGAGTACACGCTTTACCTGTTGATTTTTATACCCTCCACTTAGTGATGGAGGGTATAAGTTTGTCATTCTGTTTGTAACTCATCGAAATATCGGTCTAGGACCCCATAATGTATTTATATTATTGATCAGTGATCGATTTTAAGACATTCTAGCGATTTCCGTCTGTGGAAATGGTGATCATGGCCAAAGTATTATATAGATATGACTAAGACTTACCATATTTACTTGTTGTTGCCCTAAGGAATTTGACATTGCATTTGAGCGAAATAAAAGAAAATGTTGCATTTGAGCGAGATGAAAGAAAATGTAAGGACACCTCGAAAATGTTGGTACATTCAACATAACCTAAAAATACAAAATGCATTAATTTGGCTGCTGGTTGACACATGTGAACAGACTTTATAACCGAATGATATTTAAACAAGTATAAACATATTTTTTGACAAAAAAAAAATTTCGCCGAATTTTTTGTCCGCCAAAAAATTTTTTTCGGCCTTTTTTAAAAAAATTTTTTTTTTTTTTTTGCAAATAAACTTTTTTATACCCTCCAACTACAGTATGGGGGTATACTCACTTTGTGTGTAACGCATCAAAATATTGGTCGGGGACCCCATAAAGTATATATTATTGATCAGTGATCGATTCTAAGACATTCTAGCGATGTCCGTCCGTCTGTATTTATCACGATGCAGTCCAAAATAAAAGAACTAGACTCCCGACATTTGGCACGAACATTTCTATGTTCCTCGGCAGGTTAAGTTCGTAAGCGAGCAAAATCGGACCAGGGGGAAAAAAAGTTCCCCCTTGAAGAACTAAACCAACCTCTGAAAAATACCATTTTTTCATGATTTTTTGTATTTTTGTTTAACAAATGCAACATTTTTATGCTACAAGAAGTTCAAAGTCCATTTGGACCCAGAGAATTAAAAAATGTAATTTTTTTGGTCCGCCCCTTTTTATGGGCGTGGAATAATTATTTTTTTTAAATAGTGATAAACTTGTATTTCTTCATTGCAAAAAGCATAAGAATGAATGAATGAATTGCCCCCTCCCCCGAAATTACCACTGCGTATCCTCCCCCCAAAAAAAATAAAACGCCCCTTAAATTTTTTTTTTCATTTTTTTGCATGTTGGAGGGTAAAAATGATTCGGCAGAGCCGAATTTAACACTCTTACTTGCTTACATTGTGAAGGGTATCAATACATTCGGCAAGGTCGAATTTAACTTCTTTACTTGTTTTTATAAAAACGGAAAATTCCCTAGTATGACAACAATCAGGTTAGGTTAGGTTTTAAGGGGCTGCTGACGTTTTACGTCAACACACGTAGACTCTCAAGGTCCATTGTGATACCACGGGACTGTAATAGGTTTCCCTACAGGTCCCTGTCGTTAAACCAATTTGAACTTATGAAACTCCTTAAATATTGAATTTTGGCATCCGACAAATCAGAAAGATCGTGCAGCTCTCTAGATCCCAGTGAAGCAAGTCTCCGACCAGAAAGTGCCGGGCAATGGCAGATGAAGTGTTCGATAGTTTCCAACTCCTCTTCATCCATGCAACTCCAACAAAAGTCATTCAACATCACATTTAACCGCTCTGCGTGCTTCCCAGTGTCCGGTAATTATAGCAACCACCGTCGGAATCTCTCCTCTTAGAAGCGATATCAGTTCACTTGTGCGCTTCTGATTAAGAGAAGGCCAAATCAGTCGTGTTGTCTTACACGTCCATCCATTTGCCCATCACTGATTAGTCTCCGTCGCGAAACAAAGCCGTAGGTTCTGCTTGCAATTTTTTTAGAGGTATACCAACACATTCCAATTTTGTTTCAACCTGTAAGGTAGTTCCCAGTCTTGAAAGCTCATCGGCTTTGCAATTCCCTGTCTCTGTGCCCTGGGACCCATATGAGTCGTATTCCAAACTGCCTGGCCAACTCATTAAAAGACGTGCGGCAGTTAAGAGCTGATCAGAAACGTAATAGAAAATTTAGAAAAATTCACAAAAATATACAAAAAATTTCAAAAACTATGAAAAATTAGAAAAATTCCGGAAAATATATTCAAGTACGGAAAATTAAAAAAAAGAGCCAGTGCTCGATCTGTACTAACAGAAAAAAAGTCAAATAAAATTACTGACAAAATATGTCGCCATTAGGCACGTGAACTCGCGAAACTTGGAGCAGATGGCATAGGTACCACCATAATGCTTTCACCGCCACTCCAGCATTTCAAACTAAAACGAAATACCCTAACTGTCGCCAAAGCAAATCGAAGATGGAAGGAACTTGGGACAAGTCGTATAAGCAGAATTTTATGGCCACGCTATGATTTAGGAAGAACTAAATTCTTACTTACACTTACGAGAATAGAATGTCGTATGTTGACAGGTTTAATAACGGGACACTGTCTTGTCGGAAAACATGCCAAGAACATGAATCTTATTACGGACGCGAACTGTAAAAGGTGCGAGACACTAGACGTCGAAGAGACCATTGAACACATCCTGTGTCACTGCCCGGCTTTGGCACGAACTCGACTATCAATTATAGGAAGTTCACAGTTCGAGACTTTGGAGGAAATTACGAGGATAGACCTGAAAAGCTTGAAACAATTCGCAATGAAGGTCAATGTATTTAGTTTACATCGATAAGCGGAAGAAGTTTTGTGGTATCGCTATGGACCAATTGGTCTATGCGGAGTGCCCATCTGGCACCGCCACCCTAACCTAACCCTAACCTAGGCACGTCTCCGAAACAGAAAATGCAAATTCCTTCATTTGTGTCTGCAATTCCAGATCATGTTGGTAACACTTGCAAAATAATGTAAGAGACAAAAAAGTTGAAAGAAAGTATGAAGTGAGGTTGAGATTGCTAGAAATAGAATTGTAGTGTTGGAAACTGTCAAATTTTATTCTGTAGAAACTATAAATATTCACATATATAAAAAACAGTTTTCATTAACAAGACAAACCGACATTTAAAATCCTACTGATGATGACACTAACTGGGGTGTTTGAAACCGGTATGGGAAATACCAGAAATGTCTATAATTTTTAGAAATTCAATTTTTCTTCTGCATTTTTTCAACTTGAACCCTTATAACAAATATAATTAGAGCCCGTGCTCGATCTGTACTAACAGAAAAAAAAAATCAAATAAAATTACTGACAAAATATGTCGCCATTAGGCACGTCTCCGAAATAAAAAAAAAAGTTTTGGAAAATTTTAAAAAAATTAGGATACCACAGAGCATTTTTGAGAAAATAAAAAAAAAATCTGTGATATTGAGAAAAAAATTTAATGCGTAAGGAAATTTTTTGGAGATTTTTGGTTCAGCTCGAAAGTAGATAGCATTTTTAAAACACACTTTCAAGACATTAATTTATTAAAGTCGGGTTTTGAATATTAAAAAAAAATATCTTTAGTAATCTTTTGTACGTTTTCAAAGCGTATATTGTTGACCACCTGTATATTATATTGTCATTTGTGTGTTAGAGACACAGTGCATAAATAGTAGGCACTCAGGGTTTCATTTAATGTGCATAAGTATTAGTGACAGCACACGGTTTAACTTTTGGCGTTTTGTATAAATAACACGACAAAAAGAAGAACAAAAATTTATCACAAAAGAAACAAGAAAAGCAAAAAAAAAATTTTTTTACTATCAATAGAATGAAAATTGTTGCAAATGGTTAAGTTTTCACTTTTAAATATTTTCCACTTGAAATTTTCTTTAAATTAATTTTTTTTTTATACCTTCCACAGTGGTAGAGGGTATATATAAGTCTGTCATTCCGTTTGAAACTAATCGTAGTATATATTTTATTGAGCAGTTATCAATTCTAAGACATTTTAGCATTGTCCGTCTGCTTGTCTGTTGAAATAGCGATCACGACCAACACAATAAACTTATATGACCGAAATTAACATATTTACTTGTCTTTGTCTTAAGAAGTTTTGTATTGCATATGAGCGATATCGGTTTAGCGGTTCAAAAATTATGGGCGAAAATGTAGGTACACCACGAAAAGGTTGGTGCATTCCACATAACCTTAAAATTCAAAATGTTTTAATTTGGCTTTTGGTGGACATATGTGAACAGAATTGGGTACCGCGTGGTATTTAAACTATAACAAACATATTTATTTTTTCTTCAAAACAAAAGGAACAAAATTACAATTTTTACTTTTGAAAAGCAAGAAAAAGCATATTTGCGGCCATATTGGAAAATACCTCGAATACATCCCTGTTTGCATACTAATTATATGTACTGTGGTTAGAGCGTATGCTTCTATGTGTAACTAGTGCAGAAGCCAATGTTATGGTTCTATGGTTTATATTATTCTCACTAAATACTTTCATGTAAAATGTAAATGTGCTCGGATGGTTTTTAATGTAATTTTATGCTAAAATAATGACAACAAAAGTTTTAATTTTTTTCTTTTCCATTAAGAGTTTTGTTAATATAATTCAGTTTAAAATTATTTGTTTATTTGTTTTTTAAAAATAGTTAATCTTGAGTTTTTTATAAATTAGAGGACAAGTCAATAACAAGTTTTTAAAAAATCAAACAGGGAACAATATTAAAAAAACAGAACTAATTTCTTATAAGTGGAAAGTTTTTAAAGACGTATTTATAGAGATGAAAAGTTATAATAACAAAATTGAATTCTAATTGATTAATTCAGTTCCAGCAACCAAATATTTGATTGTGGTAACCTTATTTTGGTAGCAACAACCGAATAATTGGTTGTGACAATCTAAATTTAGTTGTAGCAATCAAATTGTTTGGAAAAAGAAATTGGAATATAAGCGGAGAAACAGCAAAAATGGATTTTTTCTATTTGTCAACACAAATAAAGTGTTACTCGTAATTACAAATTATTTTATCAACCCGGTGAAAAATGGTACAAATATGATCGTATATGCGTTCATACAGCGTCATGTACGTCCATATATGTATGTAGCATATATGAATATATATGGCACTGTATGAAGGCATATATGATCATGTTTGCAACATATTTGTCCATATACGTAAAATGAGGGCATATGAACATAAATGACATATATGCTCCATATATGTCCATATATGTCATATATGGGCATATGCCCTCATTTTACGTATATGGATATATATGTTGCAAATATGATCATATATGACTGCATACAATTTCATATATGACCATATATGCTCATATATTTACATATCGTCGCTGCGCCTAAAAATGGAGTCATGTGTTTTGGGGCAAGTGTTCAGGAGAACAAAAAAACTGTTTATTTTCGTCCCTTCGCGATATTTTTTAAAAGTTTGTTCTACAAAAAATTCTTGTACCGATATGCTATCCACATACTGCAAAAAAATTATGAAACATTTAGCGGTTTTCCAATGGTGCAGAAATTTCCAAAAAACATACACATAACTCCTTTTTTAAGTACTTTTTGGAACAAAATTTAAATAAATGGAAATATTTTTTACACATAACTCCTTTTGCTTATAAAACCATTCTTATTGTTAATTTCTTTTCGAGAGGGACAAAGACTAAAAATAGTTTGTTGGCGGTTTAAAGCGACATTAGTTAGACAAGGTCCTTAAAATTTTGATATTTAAAAGCTCTTCACTAAACAGCGAACAACAGATTTTTCGCAAAACTGATGATATTTTTTTGTTTTTTCTTGTAAATATTTAAGATCTTTATAAATTGACATCTGCGAAAGATGCTGTACTTTAGATACTAAAATTTACCGCCATCAATGATTTAATTGCTTTCACAAGACCTTATTACCAGCCATTTAGGATTAAGATAACAGGATGAAAATTTGTAAATATTTTCCAAAAAATCTTGACAAATTCATTCAAAATACTTGGATGCTATGTGTGAACCTCATATTACTAAAATAGTGGTCCATTTTGTTACGTGCTGTTACTTTTTTATCAAAAAAAGTTATGTGTAGCTTAACACATAACTCCTTTTCAGACCTTTTTTTAGTATGACGAACACATAGCTCCTTTTACTAACTTTTGAACTAATCAAGATATCAAAAAACGGTTTAGTGAGTAAACGTATGACCAATAGGGGATCAGAAAGATGTAATAAAAAAAAATTTAAAAAACTACACATGACTCCATTTTTAGGCGCAGCGACGATATATGTATGCATCCATATATTTACATATATGTATCCATATATGCTCATTTTTCACCGGGAATTGATTTTTCGGCAATCAAAATTTACAAATGTTTTGTATGGTGTACTTTCAGTAAAAATTGTTTTAAATTTACAAATATTTTGGTGAATATAACAAATTAGTTTTTTCTTGTGTTTCCATACCTGAAACAGTAACAAAAATTAAAAAAAAAAAATGGAAAATGTCTACCTTTCCTAATAATAAATCTTAAATAAATTACAATTTCTGGCGTCGTTCAGACGATTTTAAACGTTTTATGACCGTTTCTTGTTCAAAAGAAAACAAAATGTTGACACATCACGAACATAATTCTAATGACTCATTTTTCTTTTCGTCTACCAAAAATGTTTTTGCCATATTTTAAACACACCTTTTTTGAAATTTTCTTTTAGTATTTTTTTAATATTTTTCTTTTTAAACTTGTCTACTTATTTATATCTTGTTAATTTACTTGAGACTTCTTTTGTTTAAAAACAAAAAGAAATATTTTTTTTATCGTTCTTATATTTCCTTTTTTCCAAGGATTTGTTCCTTTTGGCCATTATAAAGGCGCCATAATATTTATTATAATTTTGCCATATCAATTTTGTTATATTCATGATGGTCAACACCTTTGGAGAAGGTTAACAAAAACAATTGGAAATATCTGCTCAATACTACACTCGAAAAAAACAAACTCTAGCAAGTCAGAGTGTAAAGTTCCGCTATGCGAAATTTTTTTACCCTCCAAAATGTAAAAAAAAAAAATTGTCAGCGTTTTTTTTTTTTTTTTGAGGAAGGGTCGGCGGAATGCGTTAGGTCAAATTGATATATTATGATTTTTGCACTTAAGTAATACATTTTATCATTATTAAAACAATGTTTTTATATCCATTCCCACAAAAGGGGTCTAGCCGAAATAAATTAATTTTTTAATCCCCTTGGTTCAAGTCCAGGTCTTTGAACTACTTCTGACACAAAAATGTTTTATTTGTTTAACAAAAACACAAAAAAAAACTTCAAAAAACATGATATTTTTTAGAGGTTGGTTTAATTCTTCAAGGGGGAGCTGGCTCGATTTTACCCATTTCTGAATTTAACCAGCTTATTACAACACTGAAAAAAAACGAATTGTTATATTGACCCCCATATTTGTGAATACAATTAACTTTTTCACTGAAAGTGCTCCTATACGGAAATTTGAGATATCAACTAACGTTTGTAAATATTGATTGTTGAAAAAAAATTTAAAAAAATGTGATAAACGAGTTTGTAATAGTTCTCTAAAATTATTATTTGTATTGACAAACGTACAAAATCTTAAATATTTTTTCACCACAGAAATTCAACAAACACAAACACAATTTGTTGATCTGACAAAAGCAAAAAATCCTATTTTTTTTCAACAAAGAAATTCAACAAACACAAAAACTATTTGTTGACATGATAAAATAATTTTGATATAAAATTACTTGATTGAGTTTGTTGAAAACAAAATCTAAGTTTTGTACTATAGACTAACAGGCGGCCGTTTTTATTAAATGTTTGGTTGATTTACAATTGCTGTTTGTTGATTTAAATTTCACGATTTTATTTTCTGTGAATGAGACATATTCGTGGCAAACTTTAGGAGGCTCTTTTATTTTAGACTACATCTCGCTTTACACAAACAAGCATTCAGGGAATGTCTTAGAATCTATCACAGATCAATAATTAATAGGTATATACTTTGTGGCGTCCCCGACTGATATTTCGATACGTTACACACGCCAATGCATGGTGAATACACCCCCATTCTGTAGTTGGAGGGTAAACAAATTATTTTCGGTCAAGACCTACCATATAAAATCCGACATCAGTTTTTACCAAAACGAATTTATATATGATTGATCAGTGATCGATTCTAAGACGTTCTAGTAATGTCCTTCCATCAGTCTTTGGAAATTACGATACAGTCCAAAGTTAAAAGAGCTAGACTCCTGAAGTTTGGCACGAATGCGTCGTATGGTCTTGGGCTAGTAAAGTTCGAAAATGGGTAAATTTGGATCAGGGGGAAAAAGTTCCTCCAGAAAAAAACACAAAACACAATTTTTTTACATGTTATTTTTTACAAATTTGTGCAACAAAAGAAACATTTTAACGCCATATACAGATTATCGACCTGCAGCTTATTGACCTGCTGTTAGGCCAAAGAGATTAGAATATGCATTTTTTGGGCCCGTCCCAGTTATCGGTTCTACGACTTTCTAGCCATGTTGTTGTTTATCTGCCAGTCTGTCTGTTGAAATGGCGATTACGATCAAAAAAATACACTGATATATCTGTAACTTAACATCTGTCTGTCTATCTGTCTGTGAAAATGGCGATCACGGTCAAAATATTACAAGATGGCTGAAATAAATTTATTAATATATTAAGTTCTTTTTGTTTCGAGAAGTTTGGAATTGCATTTGAGTGATATCAGTTCAACGATTCAAATATTATGAACGAAAATGTAAGAACATCTCAAAAATGTTGGTACATTCAACATAACCTTAAAATACAAAATGCTTTAATTCGTTGCTGGTTGGCAATTGTAAACATAATTGAACACCGAATGGTATTTAAGCAAGTACCAACAATTTTTTTATAAAAAAAAAATGCGGATTTCATCCCCTGCAGACCAACCCCCCCCCCCCCCCCTACCCCCTCAAAACAATATATATATTAGGGTGGGGCGATTAGTAAGGAAGGAAAAAAATCTTAATGGGCGCATCGCGTTTCTGATTTTTGGGATTGTACTGAGCAAAAAAGTCAACTAGACCATACGTCTACGGTGAAAACCGAGCCTCCCGATTTTGACTTGAAGTTTTTTCTCAGACTTTATTTTTTTGGAAAATTTGCAAATTTTCTTGGGCTCATATTTCGTAAACTATTTGAAATTTTGACTTATTTTCAAAAGTAAAGTAGCTATTGTCTCGGGCTACAATTTCTCTGAACATGTTACTTAGAAAAAACTTCGGTTTCATGGTCAAAAAGTCGAAAATGTAGAAAATTCACCACTTTTTGTATTTTTTTTTTTGATATTTTGGCCTATAACAGCCAAACCCTTGAGATTTTCGATCCAATACTTAGACAAAAATTGTAGCTAAGACAATAGTTAAGAACTCTCTAGTACATCGCAAATGCATTGGAAGGCTCCTTCAGGCAGTTTTGGCCTTGTGAATGTGCAAATTTTTTGTGAAAATATTGATAAATTACCATTTTCAGTTGTTCATAGCGAAAAATAAAAGGTAAACAAAACATCCAGCTTTCCCAGATACCATATAAACAACTAACCCCACCTATAAACGTCAAAAGGAACGGTCCCATAATTAGTCTTTACTTATTATAGTTTTTGAATGTAAGTTTTAGAAATAATGGTTTCGTGTATAAACTGTGCAGTGCTACTACAAAATTTAAGATATAAAAAATATGGATAATCCAGTGGATTCTGATAATACAGAGAATGTGGAGATGGAGATGCAGCCAGAATCATCAGCGTCATCACCAAATCTAGAACATAAGCCTTCGCATACGATATAGTTTTGTAATTTTTTTATTTAAATAATCTAAACATTTTTCAGGTTATCGAAAATTTTCAACTTATTCCACTTGAACACATTCCTCCAATGAGTACAGATGCTGAAAATCAACTTTCTACGGACGTTAAATATCTATACCAAATTGCCCAAGCCGTTTTAAATGGTAGTTGCTCAATTAATCTTGCAAACATCAAACCTGGAACAGTAGGACATTCGAGATGGATAACAAAAGCTAGTAGATTGCTCCGTGTGTATATTGCGACAGAAAATCCATCACAAAATTTACAAATTTTGGCAAGGTACATCATGAAAGTGTATGTTCCCATGTATTTCAATGTCAAATACTACAATTCGGCTGTATACGGTAGTGCTCTGCTTGGAAAATTCATCCAGTGGACGCAATATTTACCAGGCAACTTACGTAACATCATAAATCCCGTAATACAGAATAATTCCTATTTCGCACACAGTGAAAATGTTTTGTTGAGCATGTTATACAATGATTGTAAAGAAATTCGTACATTGGCACTCAAAAAAATATTGTATATTCGCGACAACGTATGCGATTTAACTATGCTTCGCTAAGCGCTCAATCGACAAAAACCGTGGAGGTATAATGGCATCTGTATCTGAAGGCCGAAAGAAAGCGCCTCGTATGGAATCTCGAAAAGATTTGGAAGGCAATCTTTGAATGAAAAATACACTAAATTGGAATTCTTCTTGATTCATACCTTGTCTCTACCAATACAATTACTTTGTACTTTAAATGAATTTTCAAAATAAATATTGAACAAAACAAAGAAAAAACATTATATTTTTGGATAAAAAAAGTGGAAACAAGTAAGAGTGTTAAATTCGGCTGTGCCGAATCTTTTATACCCTCCAACACGTTTAAAATTAAAAAAAAAATCGCAGAGGCGTTTTTTTTTTCTAGAGGTGGGGGGGGGGTCGGCGAAGTTAGTGGGGGGGCACCTGTAGCCCCGCTATATATGTTTACAAACTATTTGTTTATGATATTTACGCTTAAATAATAAATTTTTATCGTTATTTTTAAGTAATTTCTATAACCACGCCCCCAAAGGGGGGCGGACTGAATAAAATCGAATTTGCTAACCTCCTTGGTCCAAGCGCAGGTTTATGAACATAATATGGCATACAAATGTTACATTTGTTGAGCAAAAATTAAAAAAAAATCGTAAAAATATCGTATTTTTCAGGGGTCGTTTTAGTTCTTCAAGGGGGAACTTTTTTCCCCTGGTCCGATTTTGCCCATCTTCGAACTTAACCTTACCAGTAACATAAGAGATATTCTTGCCCAATTTCAGGGGTCTAGCTGTTTTGGTTAGGACTGCATCGTTATTTCTACAGACGGACGGACATCGCCAGAATGTCTTAGATTCTATCATGGACCAATATTATATATACTTTGTGGGGTCCCCGACCGATATTTCGATGTGTTACACACGGAATGACAAAGTTAGTATACCCCCATACTGTGGTTGGAGGGTATAAAAATAAGAAATAGAACATTTTTATGATTTTGCGCTATGAACAACTGAAAATGGTAATTTATCAATATTTTCACAAAAAATTTGCACTTTCAGTTCAGAGTTCTTAACTATTGTCTTGGCTACAATTTTTGTCTTAGTATTGGATCGAAAATCTTAATAGTTTGGCTGTTATAGGCCAAAATATCAAAAAAAAATATTACAAAAAGTGGTGAATTTTCTACATTTTCGACTTTTTGACCATGAAAACGAAGTTTTTTCTAAGTAATATGTTCAGAGAAATTGTAGCCCGAGACAATAGCTACAACTTTAATTTTGAAAATAAGTCAAAATTTCAAATAGTTTACGAAATATGAGCCCAAGAATATTTGCAAATTTTCCAAAAAAATAAAGTCTGAGAAAAAACTTCAAGTCAAAATCGGGAGGCTCGATTTTCACCGTAGACGTATGGTCTAGTTGACTTTTTTGCTCAGTACAATCCCAAGAATCAGAAACGCGAAGCGCCCATTAAGATGTTCAAATCGCCCCACCCTAATATATATATATTTTTTTTTTTTCATTTTGGAGGGTATAAAATATTCGGCAGCCGCATTTAACATTCTCACTTTTGTTTGTTAACAAAAGAAACCTTTTTATGCAAGAAAAATTTCAAAGTTCTGCACTTGGATCCAGGAAATTGAAAAATTGTCTAATTGAAGCATTTATCTCAAAATAAATGTTTTTATTTTTACATTTATTGTGATGAGGAAGGTATCCCCATATATTTATACCGATATTTCGATAAGTGGAGTGTGTAAACAGTGTCTCAAAATTATTTTCTTCATTTAGGAGTTTTTGGAATTTAGGAAAATCTTTTTTATATTTAACAAAAAAAAGTTGAATCACAGAAAAAAAAATGTTTGTAGTATTGATTCGTTTTCAATTAAAACCAAGTTGTACTAACTAACAATTTAATTGTATTAACAAATTGTGTTGTTGAATAAAAAATCAAGTTATTTCGTTGTCAATACAATTAAATTGTTTGTTAATTCAACAATGATTTAATTGAAAATGAAACTACAATACAAATTGTTTTTCTGTGAATACGTTTAATATTTTTTTTTAAATTTCCATAAGAACGTGTTCTTCTACATAAATCAATGCATTTTAATTTTCAGAAGTAGTTCACAGATTTTCTCACCGGTGTATTTGTTTAAGTGTTTCTTAACTTAGTATTCAATATTATTGTTGATTGGTTTTTGTGTGCTTCTATTTGTTCACAAGATTTTTTTTTAAACAAATTTCCCCAGAGGTCAGTTTAGTTATGAAATCAAACTGTTATGATTTAAAAAGTGATAAAAATGAAACATGAAGTAAGTTTTTATAGAAAAAAGCATTTAAGTGCATAATTCTTAAGAAATGCTACAATAAGAGAAATGATTGTGTAAGCAAAAATATTCAGACATGATGAATCTCATACGACAGCTTCAGTGCTGCAGTTAATTGATGATGTCAACTTAAGTGCGAACTTAAGAAGAATAATAGTAGGCCTTTAATAAAAAAACGTTGATAAAAAATAACCGAAATAAAAATTTCGATTAATTTCATATTAGAAGAAATTCTTAATTTTATCATCACTGCAGTTTACTAGGCGTATTGTTAATAAATAGTATTCGTGCTAAAATTAATAATACGCACCGTATACTGAAGTTATGATTTTTAATGAAACAAATCAACGTCTACGTTGAATATTACCGTATATTTTGTATGAATTTTTAAATTTCTTCCACTTTTGACAAATTTAAGCGGAAAATGCTTTTATGCTGTTGGTTTCAACTGTTTTAAATTTAAATTTTTAAAAAAATCCATTTAAAAATTCTAAAAAATTTCTATTGTTCAGAAATTCTTTCCCTATTATCTACCAATTATCTAACGGAAATTATTTTTCTTTATTTTTACAAATTAACTTAATATTGCCAGGAGTAATAAAAATGAAAGTGAGTGTGCTGTAAAATATATTTCAGCAATTTCTACATAAATACTACAGCAGCAACACCTGCATATTTCATTTTTAATCTATGTAACATTTTACAACAGAGAAATTTCTTGTTAGATTTTTTTTTTTTTATTTCTACATAGAACTTTAGTCAAGGGAGCATGAAAAAATCCATTTTACAATTCTTTTTTTATGATGTTACATGAATGAATGTTAGTTAAATGAAAAAAAATATGTATGAAAGAATGAAACAAAACTTAAAAAGTTAACTTGATTAAAAACAAAATTACATTCATTATGAATCTTTTCAAAAGTGACACTAAAAGATAAATTAAAAAGGGGGGTTTGGAAGGGTTTAAATATAAGGGAAAATAAGTTTGCGGAATGAATGATTTTTTATGGCACTTGCAAAAGTTTGACAAATTTTGGGAAAAATTAAATTCTGGTGTTTTAACTTTAGACATTTGTTTTTAAGATTTGTTTTTTGATTAAAAATCAATTATTTGTTTATTTAATTCAATTACAAAATTAATTGAAGTTAGGGACTAAAAAAAATTAACAAATTATTTCAACAACTATGTTTATTGAAATTATTTTTTGAAACTCCCAATATTATTAAACCCATTTACAAATTACACAGAACAAATTTGAAAAGAATTTCAATCAACAAAAACGCGAATTCAATTAATTTTTTATTGAAATTCCTCCAATTAAAAAATTGTTATACCAATCATCAAATTAAAGGTGATTGATTGAACATTTTTCTATTTTGATCAAAAATTTTATAAATTTTTTATTTATAGTCAATCAAAATAATGATTGATTTAACAAATGAATTGTAAGCTTATGACAAAATTATCAAAAAAATTTATCTTTTTATACCCTCCACTCTAGTGATAGAGGGTATATATAAGTTTGTCATTCCGTTTGTAACACCTCGAAATATTGGTCTAGGACCCCATAAAGTATATATATTCATGATCCTCGATCGATTTTAAGACGATCTAGCGATGTCCGTCCGTCCGTCTGTCTGTCTGTTGAAAACACGCTAACTTTTGAAAGACTTTACGGAGGCTCCTGAAGTTTGGCATATATGCTGGGCATTTACCTGGTCAGGTTAGTATTGCAATCCAGCGAAATCGGTCTAGTGGTTCAAAAGTTATAAGCAAATGAGTGAATTTCGGCAAGGGTTTTTCTGGAATTTACGAGATAAAACACACGGTAACTTTCAAACGGCAATTCTGAGGGTGCTGAAGTGTGGCATATATTTGCCGTTCTTCTAGTCCGGTTCGTTTTAAATTTCAGCCAAATCGGTCCAGTGGTTCAAAAGTTATTAGCAAACCCGTAAATTTCAGATTAGTTTCACCTTAAATTCACGTGTTGAAAACCCGTTAAACATGATTTAAAAACATTTGTAAGTCAAAAAAATATTTTACAAGGTATTTTTGTCACACAAAAATATTTTTACACTAAAACAAAAAAAAAATACACTCAAAAAAGGTTTTACACTCAAAAAAAATTGTACACTCAAAAAAAATTTTACACTCAAAAAAAAATTAGTAAATTATTTTTTTTTTTTCAAAAATTAATAAAAAAAGTTTTTTTTACACAAAATCAAATATTTCTAACCAAAAATGTTTTTTTTCCACGTTAGAAAATTTACTATCACTTATAAAGGGCATTGTGAAGGGTATTCATAGATTCGGCCCGGTCGAATTTAATTTTTCTACTTGTTTACTTCCTAATATGTTGCCAACAATAAAAAAAAGAAAAACCCGATTATTTTGTATATTTTTGAATTAATCTATTCAAATAAATAAAAGCGAAAAAAATCTGGTATGTTAAAAATTTGTAATTCGATAGTTAAAACAAGTAAAAAAGTTAAATTCGGCCTTGCCGAATGTAGTGATACCCTCCACAATTTCAAAAAGATTTTTGCAAAAAACTTTATTAAAAAGGAAATTACTTTTAAAAAAAAAAATTTTTGAAAAAAAATTTCCGCGAAAAAAAATTTTGGTAAAAAAAAATCCGCGATTTTTTTTTGTCAAAAAATATGTTCGTACTTGTTAAATACCATTTGGTGTTCAATTATGTTCACATATGTCAACCAGAAGCCGAATTAAAGCATTTTGTATTTTTAGGTTATGTTGAATGTACTGAAATTTTTGAGGTGTGCTTACATTTTCGTTCATAACTTTTGAACCGCTGAACCGATATCGCTCAAATGCAAATGCGGGAAAACTTCCAATAAATATGTTAAGTTTCAGTCACCTCTGTGCAATATTTTGTCCGCGACAGCATTTTCCACAGACAGACGGACAGACGGACATCACTAGAATGTCTTAGAATCGATCGGGCATCATGAATATATATACTTTATGGGGTCCCAGACCGATATTTCGATGAGTTACAAACGGAATGACAAACTTATATATACCCTCTATCACTAAGTGGAGGGTATAAAAATAACAAAAATTTTAATCAAAACATTTAATGGAAAAAGGAAAATTTTTAGCCAATAATTTTTTGTGTGTATGGCGAAATGTCACGGTGACAAAGTGGTTTCAATATTTGCTGTAAAAAAGAGTGCATACTTTTAGGCTCAAAAGAAAAAAATTAATATGTATGATTTTCGACATTTTAAGAAATGTTTCTAAAATTACCTTTCGATTGCCAAAAAAAAAACTTTTTAAAGTAAAATAACTTTCGCTCTGCCTAAATATATGCATTAAAAAAACTTTTATGCAAATAATAATATTTCAATATTCGACTACAATTCCAACACATTATTATAATTGATTTTATGTGTGTGTGTATATTTGACAATCAAAATTTTGCTGCAAATTTCTTTTTAAATTTACGAATTTATTTGCACAAATGCATTTTATTTGTTTTTCGAATTCCGTATTTATTTAACCATTTTGTATTTACCAAAAATCCAACATTTTAAACATGCAATTGTTGAAATTTACCACAAAATATATATATTTGAATTGCAATTTGCAATGCATGTTTTAAAAATTATAATTTTTGCGGTATATTTTTTGTGTGTAAATAAAAGAGAAATTTGCTAACGGAAATTGCAGAAACATACATTTGAAATTAAATTCATAAAATTTATGTATTTGAAGTTAAACAATGACAAAATTGTGTAAAAGCTGTTAATAGATAAATTCGATAGATTGGAAAATAACAAACCTGGAATGTTAATTGTACCAAAAACTCATATGAAACTAAACTGAATCTAAAAATTGTTTGCTAATCGGATTAAATTAACCCATGATGCTCGGCAATCAATGTTTTGGATTTTTGAAAAATTAACAAAAAACAAGTAGAAAAGTTAAATTCGACTTGGCCGAATCTATGAATACTAGGGATGCCAAACGGGAAATCCCGGGATTTTTCGGGATTGACAAATCCCGAATCCCGGGATTTATTTTTTTCAATCCCGGGATTTTTCGGGATTTTTTTTTCAAATTTTGTAATCAAAATTGACTATTTCTTCAGTGTTTGTTTTCCGGTGGTGACAATATGGATATCATTTGAAAGCTGTTTAAAATATATCAAATGAGGCAAATTGGGCTTACTTTCTATTACTCTTTTGGAGTACAATTTAATTTTTAAGACGTATTACTTTATATACATAACGGTGAAGCAAATTTTCGTTTTTTAGAATTTAAAAATCGTCGGAGTCAGGGTTCCTTTTTTGACTATAAAATCGGAAAAATCCGAACAAATTTAAACAATTTTTTACTTTGTTTGAAACTTTCCGATTTTCATGATTAAATAGAACCCTACAGGCCCCATAATTTTTTGTATAAATATTGACCCTAAAGGGCAACCCCAAAGATTTTGAAATTCGAACAAAGGAAAATTTGCTTCACCCTAATGTACAGTTAGCTGCAAAGATATGCATATGCCAACATTTTTAAGAAGCAGTTAAATATTTGCCGAGAGTTAAATTTATAAGGGAGCATTAAGTAATCCATCTGTAAAGTTTATTTTTAACAGATTTAGTTCGTAAATGAGTTAAAGCGGATAAGGGGAAATTTCCCCC
The DNA here is from genome assembly GCA_963921195.1 of Pegoplata infirma. Classification (NCBI taxonomy): domain Eukaryota; kingdom Metazoa; phylum Arthropoda; class Insecta; order Diptera; family Anthomyiidae; genus Pegoplata; species Pegoplata infirma. Next base: position 199,720,338 of record OY992537.1, read on the forward strand.
TTGAAGAACCTAGCCAGAAAATGACATTTTTCTAGTCCCGCCAAATGTTGTATCGGCGGAGGACATTGAGGGATACATTCCCCTCCCGAGAATTATTAACAAATTTATTAATACAATTATTTAAATTATTTAAACAAATATTTTATATCCACTTCTAAAAAAGAGACCGATCTGATCTTTTAAATTCGACTGCATCGCGTCTTTCACAGACGGACATCGCTTGAATCTATTCAAATCGGTCATAGTTATTCCTAAATTTTTGGTTTTTCTGTGCTAAATATGTAAAACTTTTCGATAATTATTCAATGGTTATGAATTAATTAAATATTTAATTATAAAAAAAAAAAATATTAAAAATATAACGTGAAAAAGCTTAATTTTAATAAATCCCGAAATCACGGGATTAGGATTTTAAAATCCCGAATCCCGGGATTTGGAAATGTCAATCCCGTTTGGCATCCCTAATGAATACCCTCCCAATGCCCTTTTTAACCCATTTTGGACTAGAGTTTGCAAATAATCGAGATATTTCATAATCGCGATTACGATTAAAAAAATTGCCGTTAATCGCGATTACGATTAATCGAATTTTTTAAATAATTTGAGTTGCAATAGCTTTAAAAAAATCTTTTGAAATTGTCATTTTAGAATGTACGAAAATACAAAAATTATTATTTTTATTTTTTAAGAAATAAAATTAAAACCTTTCGAACTTTCCTAGTAAAAATAATTCAAGATTTTGAAACCACAGTCTCGTTTTTAGTATATCATTGCGCATCGAAAGAACACTCTAGTGCCCTTGAGAATTTATTGTTAAGACTTTTTTTTAAAACTTATAATTAAAATTCTTTGTTAATAAAATTTTACACATACTTTCATTTTTGACATCTTTAACATCAAAAAGATTTTTGGAGAAAAATACTAGATTTTCTTACATCTTTATTGCGCTTAAATAAACTCTACAAAGAGTGCTTCAATCAGCACTGAAAAGACACATGATTTTACTGCGTCTTAATAGCTCTTTATCTGTGCTAATAAAGAGTACTCTAAACTGTGACTGGTTTGGATTAGCTCTTTGAGTCGTGATTCCTTTCCAAAAGCAGCTTCCAGTTCATCAAAATTTCTGTGAGGTCGTGTCGGAATACCTGCCAATGGCCAGTAATTGCAAGGAAATTTATTAAAAAATTTTACAAGGCATCATTAGTCGGCAACCACCCCGCAAAATTTTCTGTTGCAAATAATCTGTTCCAGAATGCATCATTTTACCCTACAACCGATTCTACTTAACATTCCAGAATTAATGATTGTTGTTTGAAATTATCCCGAAAGCAATCGTTTTTTAGAGCAAGTGGTTTTTGGAAAAATAATTTTAAATAGAAAATTTTGCTGTGATTAACGTAGAATATATACAATAGGGGTATAACCAAAATATGAACCTATCATAAGGGTATGGGCAATGTTATACAGAAAACAAAAAACGATATCCAGGGTCATTTTGATCCAAAAACCTTCGGCACCGATTGCAATTTCTAAATCACCAAAAATTTTTTTTTTTTTTAGATTTTTTTTTTGGTGGGAATCCTTCATTTCCAACGTTTTTTTTTTTTTTTTTGATTTTTCACCGTTTTGCAACAAAAATAAGACCAGAGAAAATTAGCTTATGATTTTTACCATTAGATATATGGGTTGCCTGAATAATTCAAAAATAATATTAGCGAAAACTTCATCGCGATCGGTGCCGAATCTTTTTTAACATTCGCGAAAAAAAGAACATACATTTTTTATTGATTTTTCATGTACTTTCTCACTATGATAGGCCCTTTTTGATATTTGCAAAAATATGCAAATGGTTATATCCCTAATATACAAGAATCGATTGAACCAGGAATTTGTTCCAAAAAAATTTCATGGGCAGCGGTCAAAGTATGAAAAAATTATTTTTTTTTTTTAATTTCATGTCCAAATTTTTCGACCAAATCCGACCAAAGCCTTTAAAAACAAACACCGTTAAAAATTACTCATATCAGAATTTAAATTTTCCTTTAAATTTGAATAAAATTTTCGTTATAAAAACAGTTTATTTCATAGAAAATTATTAATCGTAATCGCATGATTTTTTTGTCGATTACGATTACGATTAATTGGTGCGATTAATCGCGATTACGATTACGATTTTAATCGTTTTGCAAACTCTATTTTGGACCAAGATTCAATTTTATTTTTCCTTTTTGGAAAAAGGTACTTTTTTAACCCGCTTATCTCAAAATTCTTGTCAAAAAAATTTTTCAATGTGCCGTTTTGCCAGAAAAGCCTGCATTTCAACTTTTTATGCAATTTTGATATTTGCATTTATTTGCTATTTTATTAATTTATTTCATTATTTTCAAAATAAATAGTTTCAAAATAATTCAAATAAGTGGAATTTAATAATAAATTAAATCTAAGAAAATTTTAGATTATTCAAAAAAATTAAAAGCCGAAAATCAAAAAATGCTAAATTTTCGTTTTATCTTTAAACAATTTGTGCTGATTTGCATTGCATTTCATGGAAATATAAATTGCAGTGGTCAAGGGGGATATTTTTTTTTTTAATTTCAAAAAGATGAAACTTAACATTTGAAATGTAACCTCTTCATACATAAATATTTTTTTGAAAAAGGTGTTTTTTACTATTCGAAAAATCGAACAGAGGATCGAAATGAGTTAAAGGATAGTAAAATTTTTAACGTAAAAAAAAGAACAATTTTGATTAGAAATATTTTATTTTGAGTTAAAAAACTTTTTTGTAAATTTTGTAAAAAAAAAGAAAAATTACAAATTTTTTTTGAGTGTAATTTTTTTTTAGTGTAAAAATATTTTCGAGTAATTTTGTGGCTTACCAATGTTTTTAAAGCTTGTTTTTTTTTTAAAAGCTCGGTTATTTCAACACGTGAATTTAAGGTAAAACCAATCTGAAATTCACGGTTTTGCTAATTACTTTTGAACCACTAGACCGATCTGGCTTCAATTCAATACGAACCATGCCACGGGAACGCCAAATATATATGCCAAGCTTGAGAGCCCTCAGAATTGTCTTTCGAAAGTTACACAGAAAAAAATATTGAGGAAACAAACTTGAGTAATCACTTGTTTAAATTTAAAAACAAAAATTGAGTAATTTTTTAATTGACGCAATTAAAAATTTACTTAAAAATTTTAAGTAAACAATTTAATAAAAATTTAATTTTTTTTTAATTTTTTTTAACTCTTATAGTTTTTTGAATTCTCGTTTAGTTTATAGTTTTTTGTATATGTATATGAAAGTTTGTAATCGTCTTTATAAAATTTTCCTATGTTTTTGAGACATAAATATGTTTGGTAAAGTTTGAAAAAACAAGTTTTTTTTTTTTTTTTTGTAAAAAAATTTAAAATTTTTTTAAACTTTAAAAAAAAATAAATAGATACATTTTGAGCAAATTTTTAATTTTGTCAATTAAAAATTTACTCAAATTTTTTTTCAAATAATTAATAAATTTTTATTAAAAATTTACTCAATACTATTAAATCGTTCACTAGTGCAAAATTGAGTAATTTTTTACTCAATAGTATTAAAAATTTACTCAAATTTGGAATATGGAGACAAAAGTTCACCCTTGAAGAACTAAACCAATTTCCGAAAAACATCGTTTTTTAAATAATTTTTTGTTTTTTTTTTTAAACAAGTGCAACATTTTTATGCTACAAGAAGTTCAAAGTCCTAAATTTGGACCCAGGGGATTATAAAATGTCGGTTTTTCGGTCCGCCCCCTTTTTTGGGCGTGGATTATAAAAGAAATAGTTTAAATAATGATAAAAATTTTTTTAAGCATAAGAATAAGTTTGTAAACATATATTTCGAGGGAAATTTTGTCCGACCAATGACCACTTCTGACCGTTCTTTCTTTCCGTTTCACATTTTTCTTATGTTGGATATTTTTGCAAGACTTAGGTTAGGTTAGGTTGTAAGTGGCTGCTGACGTTTTACGTCAACACACGTAGACTCTGAGGTCCATTGTGATACCACGGGATCGTAATAGGTTTCCCTACTAGTCCCTGTCGTTAAACCAGTTTGAGCTTCTTATGAAACTCCTTAGATGTTGAATTTTGACATCCGACAAATCAGAAAGATCGTACAGCTCCCTAGATCCCAGTGAAGCAAGTCGCTGACCAGAAAGTGCCGGGCAATGGCAAATAAAGTGTTTGATAGTTTCCAACTCCTCTTCATCCATGCAACTTCGGCAAAAGTCATTCGACGGCACATTTAACCGCTCTGCGTGCTTCCCTATAAGACAGTGTCCGGTAATTATAGAAACCACCGTCGAAATATCTCCTCTTGGAAGCGATATCAGCTCACTTGTGCGCCCCTGATTAAGAGAAGGCCAAATCAGTCGTGTTGTCTCACACGTCCATCCATTTGCCCATCTTTGATTAGTCTCCGTCGCAGAACAAAGCCGTAGGTTTTGCTTGCAAGTTTCTAGAGGCATACCAACACATTCCAATTCTGTTGGAACCTGTAAGGTAGTTCCTAGTCTTGCAAGCTCATCGGCTTTGCAATTCCCTGGAATGTCTCTGTGCCCTGGGACCCATATGAGTCGTATGTTAAACTGCTTGGCCATCTCATTTAAAGACGTGCGGCAGTTAAGGGCAGATCTTGTTTTCAGAAACATTGAATCCAGGGACTTGACCGCGGCTTGACTGTCAGTATAGATGTTGACTGCGGTTGTAGACAAGACATTGCAGCTCAACCAGTCAGCCACTTCCTTTATTGCCAGCATCTCTGCCTGGTAAACACTGCAATGATCTGGCAATCTACGAGCCAGGCTCAATCCAAGCTCTTCCGAATAGACCCCAAAGCCCACTTGTTCGTGCAGCCTCGATCCATCTGTGTAAAAATTTATGGTAGCTCCACTTCCCGGAGTATCCCCCATCCAAGACTCCCTGGATGGTATCATAGTGGTAAAGTGGCGCTCAAAGAGGCTCAAAGAGGGAGCACAATCCACATTTTGTGGTATTGTTATCTTTTTCAAGATCGCGCTATGGCCACAATCGCTGCTCCTCCATTGCAGCGTGCTATTAAGTCGAATTGCCGACGCAGCTGCATACTGCCTACCCAATATAATTAAGTCTTTGCAAGACTTAATCGACACGTGTTTTGGATTTTGTCAGATTCCATTTTCAAGACTACACAGAAAAAAATAAAAAAAAATTATGAGTAAATTTTTAATACTATTGAGTAAAAAATTACTTAATTTTCCACCAGTAAACGATTTAATAGTATTGAGTAAACTTTTAATAAAAAATTATTAAATGCTTAATAAAAAATTTGAGTAAATTATTAATTCACACAATTAAATCTTTACTTAAAATTTTTTAATATTTTTAAGTAACTTTTTAATTGTGTCAAGTAAAAATTTACTCAAAATGTATCAAATTATTTTTTTAAAAAGTTTAAAAAGTTTCTAATTTTTTTTCCAAAAAAATTGCTTTTACAAACTTTACCAAATATACTTATGTCTTCAAGACAAAGTAAAATTTTATAAAGATGATTTCAAACTTTCATATACATATACAAAAAACAATAAACTAAATGAGAATTCAAAACACCAAGAGAAAAAAAAATAAATAAAAACAAGTAAAAAAGTTAAATTCGGCCTTGCCGAATGTAGTGATACCCTCCACAATTTCAAAAAGATTATTGCAAAAAACTTTATTTAAAAGGAAATTACTTTTGAAAAAAAAAAAATTTAAAAAAAAATTCCGCGAAAAAAAATTTTGGTAAAAAAAAAAAATCCGCGATTTTTTTCTTTTTTTGTCAAAAAATATGTTCGTACTTGTTTAAATACCATTTGGAGCTCAATATGTCAACCAGAAGCCGAATTAAAGCATTTTGTATTTTTAGGTTATGTTGAATGTACTGAAATTTTTGAGGTGTGCTTACATTTTCGTTCATAACTTTTGAACCGCTGAACCGATATCGCTCAAATGCAATACCAAACTTCTCGGGAGAACTTCCAATATATATGTTAAGTTTCAGTCATCTCTGTGTAATATTTTGTCCGCGAGAGCATTTTCCACAGACAGACAGACAGACAGACAGACGGACAGACGGACAGACGGACAGACGGACAGACGGACAGACGGACATCGCTAGAATGTCTTAAAATCGATCGGGCATCATGAATATATATACTTTATGGGGTCCCAGACCGATAATTCGATGAGTTACAAACGGAATGACAAACTTATATATACCCTCTATCACTAAGTGGAGGGTATAAAAAATATTAAATTTGTATTAAATTATTTACTCAAATTTTATTTTCAATTTTTGAGTAAATTTTTAATTGCGTCAATTAAAAAATTACTCAAATTTTTTTTAAAAAATTAAACAAGTGATTACTCAAATTTGTTTCCTCCATATTTTTTTCTGTGTATTTAGGAAATATACGTTAAAAAAATTATTATCATAACTTTTAAAGGGCTTCTGGAAGGTATTCATAGATTCGGCCAAGTCGAATTTATTTTTATACCCTCCACTCTAGTGATAGAGGGTATATATAAGTTTGTCATTCCGTTTGTAACACCTCGAAATATTGGTCTAGGACCCCATAAAGTATATATATTCATGATCCTCGATCGATTTTAAGACGATCTAGCGATGTCCGTCCGTCCGTCCGTCCGTCCGTCCGTCTGTCTGTCTGTCTGTCTGTCTGTGGAAAATGCTGTCGCGGACAAAATATTGCACAGAGATGACTGAAACTTAACATATTTATTGGAAGTTCTCCCGAGAAGTTTGGTATTGCATTTGAGCGATATCGGTTTAGCGGTTCAAAAGTTATGAACGAAAATGTAAGCACACCTCAAAAATTTCAGTACATTCAACATAACCTAAAAATACAAAATGCTTTAATTCGGCTTCTGATTGGCATATGTGAACATAATTGAACACGAAATGGTATTTAAACAAGTACGAACACAAAAAAAGAAAAAAATCGCGGATTTTTTTTACCAAATTTTTTTTCGCGGAAATTTTTTTTCCAAAAAAATTTTTTTTTCAAAATTTCCTTTTAAATAAAGTTTTTTGCAATAATCTTTTTGAAATTGTGGAGGGTATCACTACATTCGGCAAGGCCGAATTTAACTTTTTTACTTGTTTTTTAATTGTATTTATTTAAACTTTTTTTAATTCCCCCCAAATTCGTTTAAACCACTTTATTTTAGACCAAACAACAAAATTTAATATCATTTGTGTTTTTATTAAAAACCATTTTACCTCAAATCATAACCAAAGTTAAAACATTTGTTAATTAAGCTGCAACAAAATGTGGCATAATAATAACAACCTTTTTTTGTTGTTGTGTTGGTTGGTAAACATGACTCGGATATAACCGTCATCATCATCATCATGAACAACAACTAAAACAAAAACAAAAGAAATATTAAAACAATTCTTGTGTAAACTTGTGCAAGTATAAACAAACAAACACACTAAACAAAAACAATGTACATAAGGGTTAAACAACAACAACAACAAAATGCTTTTGTTATTTCTTTACTCCTTTTTGTTCACCTTCACCATGTCAAACAAAACAAATTTTGAATTTTTTAACAAAGGTAAACAAAACCACTGTATTTCGCAATGCACACACACTATAATACTAACACCATCATAACCGCACAACATAACACGACCACCACCACCACCGCCATCTTTATTTAGCAGCAAACGCATAAAAGTATGCTATATTATTAGCACACTTCCGTTTTATAAAATAGCTAAAATAAACAACAACAACATTAAGAACAAAATAACGGAACTGCTTGTCCATTTTAAGTTTTTGTTTTTTTTTTCACAGAAAATGGTATAATTAAAATTGAATGAAGTATAAGAACAAAATTAAAACAAAATTAAACTAAAAATGATACGCAACTAGGTACTTAGGAAGAAAAAAAAGTTAAGAAAAATGTTTTTAAATATGTTTTAAAGTTTATAAAAAAGGTAATTAAGAATTTTAAATATCGCTGATAATATTTTCATGCACTAAAAGAATTATTGTTCATAATATCTATGAACAAATTTCATAAAACCAAATTCATGGAATCTATAAAACAATTCATTGGCTGAATGAATATTCATTAGTATATTTATTAAATTCATAGAAAAAATTCATAGAATTAATTAATGTCATTAATAGAAGACAATGCCATAAATAGGGATGAGAAACTCAAAATATGCACTAAAAACCCTAAAAATATGCACTAAAAAATAAAATGTGTGCAATAAAAAACTTGTTTTCACAAGAAAATCTTCTAAAAAACAAAAATTAACGCCGGGTTTGAATAGCAAGATTTAAAACTTTAAGTAAGCAAGATTTTTTTTAGCAATTAAGACAATTTATAAAAAAAATTAAAAATAAAAAAATAATTTTTAAAATAAATTTTTAAAATTTAAAAAAGTTTTTGAAACAAATAAATTTGAAATCGTGTTTTTGATTATTTATGTTAAAATATGCAAAAATATGCTCTTAAAAATTGCAAATATGCATTTAAAACCAAAATATCCAAACATATGCATTTTCACCAAAATATGCAAAAATATGCAAAAACAAATCGATGCCATTATAACGCAAATTTCTTGATTCGAAAAGATAATTGGTTGATATCGTTTTAAGACTATCGACAAAAACATGTCCAAATAGAAATCTTATTCCTAGTCATCAATAGCCTTATAATTTTTTTTAATAATTAAAATGTTGCAATAATTAAAACTGTTGAATAAGTATCAGGGATGGAAAAGTTAGTACTTTAGTACTTTTTTCAGTACTTTTTCACTCTCAAAAATACCGTAGTACCTCCACGACTGATTTAGTACCTTTTCTATACTAGACGATTTCATAAATTTGTTCAACGAAATCTAAAAAAAATTCTAAAAATCTACCGATTTTCAAAGTAAAATGCTTTTTAAGCTTTAAATAACTGATTTTTTTAATTTTGGTCAACCTTTATTGGAGTTTTCTCTAAAAAAATAAGTAAATGGACAAGGATGTCCTCAATTTACGAATTTTTATATTAAATTGTGTTTATTTTCTGTACGACGAACAATATTAGTCTGCGACGAATTTTCATGTATTTTGTAATTGTAACAAAAGACATGCAAATTCGTCACAGACGAAGACGTTCGTCTTACAGAAACTGGATATTAATTTATTTTAGTACCGTCGAGGGCGAAAAAGTACCTTTTTGGTTAAGCTCCAGTACCATTTCAAAATTCCGATTTTCCATCCCTGATAAGTATATTAAAAAATAAAAAAACATTAAAAAAAAATCTTTGCTGCCCTGGCCGGGGCTCGAACCCAAGACCTACCGGCTTATTGGTTACTGTCGACGTCTTAGCTATCAGCGCCACCAAAGGAGGAAAATCTCGTATTTGTAAATACACACAAATTTTGCTTTCTACAAACACGCACACAAGTTTTGGCAGAGCATTGTGACAGAGGATAGATACAAACTCAATGGGTTAAAGCAGAATATTAAACAAAATGGATTTTAAGTGTTATTATTTGTTTATGTACTTTAACTTTTTCATAGGTTTCTGGTTTCTATGAATTTGTTTCATAGATTCTATGAAGGGCATTATTGGCTGACTTCTAATTTTTTTCATAGAATCAATGTGCGTTTTCATAGCCGTAATGAACAAAATTCTTTCAGTGTGGAATTTCTTATATAAAATTTTAAATAAAAAACCATAAAACCGGCAAAAATTTCCGAGCAAATTTTTATTTTCCTATGTCTAAAACTTATGTGGTATAAATTTTAGGCGAATCGGATTAAATCAACCTTTGGCACGACCAAAGTTTTGGATTTTTAAAAAATAAATTTTTAAAAAAATTTTAATTAAAAAAAAAATAAAATAAAAAAATGTTGTCTTGCGTCAAATTATATAAATTTTTATGCCTGAATTCAAAAAATTTTTAAAATCGCTCCAACGGTTTTCGCGATATTGCTATTTAAAAATTTAAAAAATAGGAATCAAGAAATTTAAAAAAAAAAATCTCAAAATTCCTTTTTCCCGACCATTTTATAGAGCTCGAGACAAACTTTTATTTTAATTTAATTTATGCCAAATCCTTACCCATTTCAACCCATGGCGCCCTTCGATCAAAATTTTGGATTTTTAAAAAATAAAAAAGTAAAACATACATTATTTATATTAATTTTTACATGCTTAATACTAGTGCCTACGGTCAGTACCGTAGTACCGGGAATACCGGTATTCCCGGTTCTCGGTATTACCGGGAAGTGGAACCGGTTTCCCGGTTCTTAATTCATTCCCGGTATTCCCGGGAATACCGGTATTCCCGGTTCCGGTTCTGACGGTATTCCCGGGACTACCGGTATGTATATTTTGTAAAATTTTGTAAAATTAAAATTTGTTCTTTGCTTTTACCAAAAAAAATACAAAACATGTGAAAAACACCATTTCCATTTTATTTTTTGAATTTAAGAAAAAAAAAAGTTACATGATTTTTAAATAATTTTACAAACACAACTAAATATTTCTGAAATACTGATTAAATAGCGTAATTTAAATATTTTATGGTATAGTATTGTTTTGGTTTTTTGAGAACCGGTACCAGGATCAGAACCGGGAATACCGGTATTCCCGGGAATATATCTAGAACCGGGAAACCGGTACCAGAACCGGGAATACCGGTATTCCCGGGAATACCGAGAACCGGGAAATGGGGGGCACTACTTAATACGAATATCAAAAAATTTCTGAAATTGATCGAGAGGTTTTCGAGATACCGCCATTTGAAATTTGTCAAGAAATTTTCAAAAAATATCGGTTTTTTCAAACGTTCAAGAAAAAAAATTTAAAAAATAGCGGTTTTTTCAAACATTCCAAAAAAAAATTATATTTATTTTTTAATTCTTGGCCAAAGGAAAACCCGCAATTTTATGCAAATTTGAAATAGCGATATCGCGAAAATGTTAGGCAACTCCTCGATTATTGCAACACTTAAATTTTTTGCAAGACAAACCGACATTTAAAATCCTACTGATGATAACACTAACTGCAGTGTTTGAAACCGGTATGCGAATACCAGAAATGTCTATAATTTTTTGAAAGCCAATTTTTCTTTTGCATTTTTTCAACTTGAACCCTTATAAAAAATATAATTAGAGTCCGAGCTCGATCTGTACTCACAAAAAAAAAACACTAAAAACTATCGTTACACTCAAAAAAAAAACCTTGTAAATTTACAAGAAAAACTTGTAACTTTTTTTTGCTACCTCCTATTTGACAAAAATTCTTAGTAATTTTACAAGCTTTTTACCAATAAAATTGTAATTTATATATAAAATTTCGATAGCGAAAACGATATCATATTTTTATGGAAAAACGATATCATAAGGAAAGCTACATTAAGAACGAAAACACTATAGTTTTCATATAATATGTGATAATTAGGTGATATTGCCTTGATATCATAACGGTATCGTTTGGTTTATTGGGGGTAGGGTTGACAGACGTCCCGCATTTGGCGGGATTATCCCGCTTTGTGTCAACGTTTCCCGCTTCCCGTGGGATCCCAAATTTCCGCCATTTCTTAAGGTCAGAAAATTAGACGTAGAAATTTACGGAACTAGAAATAAGCAGAAAATCAGATTCATTATTAAAATTTTTTAGTGATCTTATTTTTAAATCTTAAAGCCTAGTAATCTGTTTTTTACGGCGAAAATTTCACTTAAACCTTAAACGCCTCAAATCGTAATAAAAAATTTATAAATCATCAACTTTTAACTATTCTAAGAAACTATCAAACCAAAACTGAAATGTCACTTTTCACGACAATTTAAATTGTCTTGTATAATAAATATGCTTGAAAAATGTTTTTTAACAATTTCCCTAAAATTCCTCGCGTTGCCAAAATTATTTTTTTGTTATGTGGAGTTTGATAAATTTTTCCCTCCTAAAAAAAGGTCATAAGTGCCAAAATCCCAAAATTGAGATAAGGGCAGATTCGGAACCACGAATGAGTTTATGATTTTTGCCATAAAAAGCAAAGCTTTTAAAATTCCGCCATTTTTCGCAACTTTTTTGTATTTGTCCCGCTTTTTGGAAATAATTTTCTGGCAACCCTAATTGGGGGGTTAATTTTAACCGATTCGCCTGGAATTTGTTTAAAAATTCTGTTATAATTTGTTTTTTTTTTCTTAAGTTTTTAAAAAAATTAAAAATAAAAATCGTAAAATTTAAATAAATTTGTTGTGTCCGACCAAATATTCGGTTTATACCAAAAAGCACTTTTCGGCCAGTATTCGGCCATGTACACTTTTTCCGGTACACAGAAAAAAATTGAAATGAATTTCAATTAACACAAACGCGGATTCAATAAATTTTTTGATTGAAATTCTCCAATTAAAAAAATGGTATACCAATTATCAAATTGTAGGTGATTGATTGAAATTTTTTTCAATCAAACATTTTTTTCGATTTTGATCAAAAGATTGATAAATTTTTTATTTATAGTCAATCCAACTAATGATTGATTTAACAAACAAATTGTAAGCTTATGGCAAAATCATCAAACAATGCATCTTTTTTGTTTTCCAATATGTTGCTAACAATAAAAAAAAGTAAAACCCGATTATTTTGAATATTTTTGAATTAATCTATAACACGAAAAAAAATCTGGTATGTTGAAAATTTGTGATTAGACAGTTAAAGAAAATAACAAAAATTTTAATCAAAACATTGATTTAATCATTTAAATTTTCTTTATCAATAAATTTAATTGAAAATTGTTAGCCAATAATTTTTTTTGTGTAACTAAAAATGTCTGGTATATTTATTGTAAATATCTAATAAACTCAGTTTGAAATACCAATTTCTTCTCTTCTATTAATTATTTTGCTGGATTAATTTATGGCCATAATTCTTTTAATACAGTATTTTTGAAACAATGCCAGTCATGTTGATTATTGATTTTTTTTTGCTGTTTTTCATTCTTACCCTCTATAAATTTCAAAAAAAAAAACCTAATTAAACCCATATAATATGTACTATTTGCCGACGTCAACAGTTTTAGTTAATAAGCACAAAAATAAAACAAGAATAAAAAAAACTGAATGAAATATCTAATAAGGCAGCTATGCCAACTGTTAAACACCGGTTTTCCTGAGACTTAAAATATTTATACATAAAAGAGACGATTTTCAGGTTGAGGTGTCTCGCTCGACTTATTGACCATTTAAAAAATTCAAAATGGCGTTACCAGGTTATGAAAAAAATATGGTCCTTCGTCCAGAGCAAAAGCCGATACACCCCAATAACGCAAAAAATTATTGACTAATAATTTTCAATTAAATCTATTGATGGAAATTTTTGTTATTTTCTTTAACTGTCGAATTACAAATTCTCAACATATCAGATTTTTTTGTCGCTTTAATTTTATTTGAAAAGATTAATTCTAAAATATATACAAAATATCCGGGTTTTACTTTTTTAATTGTTGGCAACATATTGGAAAGCAAAAAAGATGAATTTTTTGATAATTTTGCCATAAGCTTACAATTCATTTGTCAAATCAATCATTATTTTGATTGGCTATAAATAAAAAATTTATCAAAATCGAAAAAATGTTTGATTGAAAAAAATTTCCATCCATCACCTACAATTTGATGATTGGTATAACAATTTTTTAATTGGAGGATTTTCGATCAAAAAATTTTTTGAATCCGCGTTTTTGTTGATTGAAATTCGTTTCAAATTTTTTCTGTGAACCTTAAAATCTTCTCTTTTATTTATGTTTTAAAGTTTCAGGCAACTCAGTGTTGGGATATTTGGGATATTTCCCTTGTTAAAAACTTGCCTTGTCAATAGCTACGTTATCATTTCAACCAGTGATTATCACAGCTACAAATAATGGCCTGACTGTCCGGTTGGAATGTCATTAAAAAAAAACCAATAACTAAATACAAAAGATAAAATTTCTTATTAATTTTGTCATTTATTCTAAAGGGATTTTCGATAAAAACAAGAAACCGAAAGCTAATTATGGTATAAAATGTTTGAAGACTAAATACAACAAAAAAGGGTTCTTGATTTTCTAAATGCAGGGTGTTTTTCTTTGGGTTTGAAAAACGCTATAAAAAATATTTATATAAATCTACTGTAATTATGATTTACGCTTGAATAGACAAAACGTTCTTCTTCATCATAGAAAAGGTGCTTATTAAACAAAATATAAAAAAAAAACTTGCTAACTTTTTGAAAAGGGGTTTGCAAAAATAATATACAGTCATTCAGAAAATTAAAAGTACTGATAAAATTTGTACTTATTTTGATTTTGTAAGTTTAGCCACAATTGTTAACCTAAAAAAATGCTTTAAAAGTCCAGAAAAATATGAAAAAATAACTAAATAAATGGCGCTAGAACAAAAATAGCGCAATCAAAATCAAGTAGTTATAAATTACATTCCAACTCTTTAAAGTATGCTACACAATATAAATATGGTGAAAATTTAAATAAATTAAAAACATTTCTTGAATTAACACATATCTAAAACCGAAAAGGATAATGCTTGAACGAACCATCTCCCAATAAACCAAACGATACCGTTATGATTTCGAGGCAATATCACCTAATTATCACATATTATACGAAAACGATAGTATTTTTGTTCTTAATGTACCTTTTCTTATGATATCGTTTTTCCATAAAAATATGATATCGTTTTTGCTATCGTTAACTCCAGTCTTAACGATAGTAAAATCGCCATTTTCCTAAATTTATCGAAAAACTATTGTTATTCCAGGCGATAACGATATCGTTGCCATATGAAAATGTGATACCGTTTTCGCTATCGAAATTTCCAGGAATGACGATAGCAAAATGCCTAAAATTCGAAAAAAAAAATTTTTTCTCATTCATTTATTTTATTGAATCTTCACTAAAATTATGTGAACTAACAATAAGTATTCAAATCTTAAAACTAATATAACTTAATATTAAGTCCAGCCAGTGCCAGACAAAATTTCATTTGCTCATAAATTATCCAATTCGAAAATGGTATCATACAGGTGATACTATTTTCGCTATCACTTATCGTAATTTGGTTTATTGGGCTGTTATAGTTTTAAAAACGATTTGAATGAAGATATGTATGATTCCAGACTTTATAATTCTGGTTCATGTTTTTTATATGTTGTTGCCTACTTTTAGGGCTAAAATTTATTTCATATGGTCTTGTTTTTTGTTGGGTCTACTAAAACTTAATTTGTACGTTTAATTCTAATAGTCACTGTTCTTAAAGTGTTGATATAAACAAAATTGTTGTGAACTAAAATAAAAGGTCCTTGTTCATTAAGATTTTGTTCAGCCGTAGCTTAAGGTCAAATTAAATAACAAATATTTAAAGAAACGATATTTTAATGACGCCCTAAATTGCAAAAGTTTTATTATTTCGATAGGAAAATTAAAAATTCAACTTAACAAACATTATTGTTAGTGACCGACCGAATACACCATTTTTGGCCGAAGCCGAATATTCGGCCATATTTTTACTATTCGGCCGAATTCGAAGACAAAATTAAAAAAAAAAAATATTTATGTAGTAAAAACAATAAAAAAAGTAAAACTCAACTTGGCGAAATACACAGATGTATTAAAATGTTGTCTAGAACGATTTATTTTGAGCAAGAATCTTTTTTTTTAGACATTTTGTAAATAAAATTTTTTTTGAGTGTAATTTTTTTCGATCGAAAAATTTTTTTGAGTGTAAAATCTTGTTTTAGCTGCAAAAACACTTAACATGTTTTTGTGGCTTCACACAAAAAATTATTGGCTTACAATTTTTAATTAAATCTATTAATCAACAAAATTTAAATGAGTCAATCAATGATTTCATTAAAATTTTTGTTATTTTCTTTAACTGTCGAATTACAAATTTTCAACATACCAGATTTTTTTTCGCTTTAATTTGTTTGAACAGATTAATTCAGAAATATTGAAAATAATCGGGTTTTACTTTTTTTTATTGTTGGCAACATATTGGAAAGCAAAAAATATGAATTTTTTTATGATTTTGTCATAAGCTTATAATTCGTTTGTTATATCAATCATTATTTTGATTGACTATAAATAAAAAATAGATCAATCTTTTGATCAAAATCGAAAAAAATTTTGATTGAAAAAATTTTCAATCAATCACCTACAATTTGATGATTGGTATAGCAATTTTTTTAATCGGAGGAATTTCAATCAAAAAATTGATTCAATCCGCGTTTTTGTTGATTGAAATTCGTTTCAAATTGTTTCTGTGTTACTAATGTGATTCAAAGTGTGTTTAGAGTGTTTTTTAACACGTGAGTACAAATTTTAAACAATTATTCGGTATTCGGCCATATTCGACAAAAATGTGGCCGAAGCCGAATAGTGTCTGAATAGTGATTTTTGGCCAAAGCCAAATATTCGGTCGGACACTAAAAATTTTCACTCATAAAATGTATTTAACTAAAACTTTGTCAATTTACAGAGTTTTTTTGCTAAAATTTAGTCGCTTTTATCAACATTTTACAGATAATTCTGTAAATTTACATTTTTTTATCGAAACTATTTTACAGAGTTTTTTTTTTATCGTAAAATAACAAAAAATCTTGCTAATCGGAAATCTATGGTATTTTCTGGATCAGAAGATCAGAGTATCACTGTAATTTAATAGAGTGAATATTTTGAGAATATTCTTCCAGAAACTTGGACTTGATTTGATATAAAACGGATTCCATAACGCAATTTAAATTTTTCTACACTCAAAAAAAAAACCTTGTAAAATTACAAGAACAACTTGTAACTTTTTTTTCTACCTCCTATTTGACAAAAATTCCTAGTAATTTTACAGGCTTTTTACCAATAATTCTGTAATTTTACAAGGGTTTTACCAATAAAATTGTAAATTTACAAATTTTTTGACACCCCTAGTAAAAATATTATGCTAATTTTACTAAATAGATCTAATTTGATCCGTAAAATGGTTGTATCAAATAATATCTAAATGTATTACTTTAGATCAAAAAATATAAAAATTGATACAATTTGATCCTGAATTTGGTCAAATCTAATTATATCAAATTGATCTTATAATATCTATTTTTATACAATTTGATGAGCAAAACCAAAATACGAATCTAATCATATATGGAACAATATCTAACCATATAAAGCGGATCAACCGAATCAAAATGATAGATTTAACTTTATATAAATTTATACGGAAGCATAATTAACTCATAAGTAGGGATGAGATTTTCATGCACTAAAAAATCAAAAATATGCGCTAACAAATTCAAAATATGCACTAAAAAACCTTAAAATATGCACAAAAAATAAAATGTGTACCATAAAAATCTTGTTTTCATGGGAAAAACTTTTTAAAAAGCAAAAAATAACGCAGGGTTTAAACAGTAACATTTAAAACTTTATATAAGCAAGACTTTTTTAGAAATTAAGAAAATCTATAAAAAAAAATTAAGAATAAAAAATTAATTTTTCTTATTTTCAAAAAAAAATAAAATTTAAAATAGTTTTTGAAAAAAAATAAATTTCAATTGGTGTTTTTGCTAATTTATGCCAAAATATGCAATAATATGCACTTAAAAGTTGGAAATATGCATTGAAAATCAAAATATGCAAAAATATGCATTTTCACCAAAATATGCAAAAATATGCAAACACAAATCGATGCCATTTTAACGCAAATTTCTTGATTCGGAAAGATAATTGGTCGATATCGTTTTTAGACTTTCGACAAAAAACATGCATTTGCATGGAAATCTCATCCCTACTCATAAGATTGTATCAAATTATATATGATTATATCAGAAAATTTTTACTCGGGACGATAAAATTTACAAGATGGTTTCGTAACTTTACTAGATTTTTTGCTACCTCCTATTTTACAAGAATTCCAAGTAATTTTACAAGCTTTTTACCAATAGTTTTGTAATTTTACAAACTTTTTACCAATAAAATTGTAAATTTGCAGTTTTTTTTGCACAATTGAAATTACAAGGAATTTTCGTGAATTTACTAGATTTTTTTTGTAAAATTATCTTGGAAATTTGTAAAATTACAAAAAAAAATTAAAATTACAAAAAAAATTAAAATTTTTATCCAAATTTGTTTGTTAAAAAACAAGTAAAACGGTCAAATATTGGTAAAATGTGATTACGAGACTTTTCCCAGTAATTTGACAAAGTTTTTTTTTTGTGTATGGCGTAATAGAATTCGATCATTTTTACCCGTGGCGCCCATCGATCAAAGTTTTGGCTTTTTAGAAACTTTTTTCCAAAACCCTAAACTTTGATCGAAGGGCGCCACAGGTTAAAATGATCGGATTTGGCTCAAATTAGTTTTAAATGCAAGATTGTCTCAAGCTCTACAAAAGGGTCGGCGGAATGAAATTTTGAGACCTTTTTTAAAAAAATTCTTGGACGTAGGAAAAAACCGCCATTTTTTGCAAATTTCAAATCGCGATATCTCGAAAACTGTTCGACCGATTTTAATTTTTTTTTATATTCGTGCTCAGCCCATCAAAATTAACAAATATGATGTGTCGAAAGATATATATTTTTTTTTTTTTAATTTTTCAAAAATCCCAAACTTTGACTGCCGGGCGCCACGGGTTAATTTAATCCGATTGGCCTCAAATTGGTACCACAAGAGGTTTAGGCTTAGTAGAATAAAAACATGACCGGACTTTGAAAATCGGAGCAAAAAAAATTTGCTATACAGAAAAATGCCAGTCTAATGGTGTAAGCATAGCTTTAGCAATAACTCGAATAACGATTTTTAAAGTTCTAAAAAAACAGGAATAAAATGCCATTTTCCGATTTTGTCACCGTTTTTACAGAACCTACACTCAAAATAATCACTCTGTTAAATTACAGAGATATTCTGCTGGGCCAGCAGAAAATACCATAGATTTCCAACCAGCAAGATTTTTTGTTATTTTACGAAGAAAACTCTGTAAAATAATTTCGATAAAAAAAATAGTAAATTTACAGAATTATATGTAAAATCTAAATTTCTTATTCATTTTGTTCGACTGTAATGTGCTTGGATAAATAATAACACAAATAAACTCAAATGCCATCATTTAAATGCGCCCGCTTAAAAGTTTTGCACGTGATAGTTATAAACTCGTTAGATGTTCTCAGGGTTTTTTCATAAACTTCTCATTTTTAGTGCCACATTTGCCAGGGGTCATTCCAATACACATTTTTATAAAATTATAGGGAAATCGTTGAAGAAAACCTTAACTTTCTTATAAATTTTTTTAATGAGCTTGATATGGATTTTACACAACGGTCACTATTTGATTCCTGATCAATTTACTCTTCTTTAATTTGCAAGTAGTGTTGATAATTGAGAAATGCCATCGTGTAAATTTGCCCGCTTTAATGCTTCGAAATTGTAAATTTACTTTTTTTATTTTTGTGAAAACTTTAGACGACATCCTCGTAAAATTTATCAGCTTTTATTGTAATTTATTTAATACGCTTTTTAAAGAGGGGTTGTTGAAATATTTGGAAGTTTTTTGAAGAGATTTTTATTTAAAACCTGTATTACAGAGCAATAAAATTACAAATGAAATTTAGTATTTTAGTTACGAGAGAAAAACAAAATATTTTTCTAAAATCTGTATTTTAACAAAAAATCTCTGTTTATTATCTGTAAAATAGAGATTACAAAGTAAAAAGTAAAATTACAGATAAAATTTTGTTTTTCGGCCACAAGAAAATGCAAAGTATTTTCTTAAAATCTGTATTTCGGCAGATAACTCTGTCGAATTGGGATTACAGTCATTTTACAGAGTAATAATTTTGAGTTTAAACTTTCTTGAAGTGGATGTGTACCAAATGCGAACGATTTTAAGCTAATCACATCAATATGGTCGTAATTGGTGCTATGGGCGTGGCACCTTCTATGTAAACCAAAATTTTTAAAAGCTTTCAACATGATGGAGGGTGCCCAAAAATTCGTCAAGGGAAAAATTACTTGGTGTCTTGTTTTATTTTTTTATTATTTTATTTTAAATTATCAATTTCTGTCAAAACTTATTTTGAAAAAGTAGTAAACAGCAAAGCTGTTCTTTATTAATTCAGCAGAATTTTGTAAAGTTTTTCAACTATATGTATAGTTTGCAACTACTCTGTCAGTTTGTTTCTGAAATTCCTTGAAATAAGAAGAACATTTTTTATATTATTTTATAAGTTTATATTTTTTTTATTTTTTTTTTCAAAATATGCTATATGCTCTGTTAAGTTTAAAATACTTATACATAGAAATATTACAAACAAGCACATGTTCGTGACAACAATTTTTAGCTTTTTGTGTAGTTTTTCTTTTTGCCGCATTGTAGTGGCGCATGGTTACTAACAAAACTAAATATGTACGAATAGTTTCTATGTGTGTAATTTTTTTTTTTTTTTCTAGATAAAAGAAAAGTGCCGGCATGTACTGTTTCTTTTTCTATGTACTTGAATAAATAGAAATTATATAAGAACGTTACTTGAATATATAATATTAAGTTTTTTAAACTTTTTGCTCCTTTTCCTTATGCTACGACGGACATTTTTAACATGCAAGCAATGAAGCATACTTAAAGGTGTCTTCTATAGTTTATCGTATAAAAATTTATATAAAAGTTTATTTTTTTTTGTGATATTTTACTTTGGGCCTTTTAAATACAAAAAAAAAATAATGCAAGACTTGTTTGACTGTTTGGTTTTAGGCTTATGTGCATTTTTATATACATTATGTACAATTTATTACCTTGGTAATAATGTATTTTACATTTTGTATATTTGTATGTATGCACATTTTTTATAGCATACCTTCAAGGGGCACTTTTAGCAAATAAAAGGCTAATGCACTATTGATTTTCTAAGTTTTTTTTGTGTTTTTTTTTTTTTAATTATAAGAAAATAAGTAAACAGACTAATTTTAGCAAAAAAACAAATTGAAAAGTTAAATTCGACTTGGCCGAATCCATGAATACCCTCCGCAATGCCCTTTTAAAGTGATAGTAAATTTTCTAACGTGAAAAAAATTAACAGTTTTGATTAGAAATATTTTGTTTGGCGTAAAAAACTTTTTTAGATATTTTTGTAAAAAAAATTAAAATTTTAAAATTAAATTTTGTTTGAGTGTACAATTTTTTTTTTTTTTGAGTATAAAATTTTTTTTTGAGTTTTGATTAGAAATATTTTGTTTGGAGTAAAAAAACTTTTTTAGACATTCTTGTAAAAAAAAATTGACAAAATTTTTTTTTGAGTGTACATTTTTTTTTTTTTTTAATATGAAAAATAATTTTTGAATATAAAATTTTTTTCGACTGTGCTTTTTTTTTAGTGTAAAAATATTTTTGAGTGACAAAAATACTTTGTAAAATATTTTTGTGGCTTACACACAAAAAAAAGCTTGTCAAATTACTAGAAGAAGTCTCATAATCCCATTTTACCAATATTTGACAGTTTTCCTGGTTTTTTAACAAACAAATTTGGATCGAAATTTACATTTTTTTTTGTAATTTTACATTTTTTTTTTTTGTAATTTTACAAATTTCCAAGATAATTTTAAAAAAGATATCTAGTAAATTCCTTGCAAGTTTAAATGTACTAAAAAAACTGTAAATTTACAATTTTATTGGTAAAAAAATTTGTAAAAAAAAAACTCTCCATAAAGTCTTTCAAAAGTTAGCGGGTTTTTAGCAGACATACGGACGGAGATTGCTAGATCGTCTTAAAATCGATCTTTATGGGGTCCTTGACCAATATTTCTAGGAGTTACAAACGGAATGACAAACTTATATATACACTCAAAATAATTACTTTGTAAAATGACTGTAATCTCAATTCGACAGATATTTGACCTGTCAAAATATAGATTTTAAGAAAATACTTTGTATTTTCTTGTGACCGAAAAACAAAATTTTATCTGTAATTTTACTATTTAATTTGTAATCTTTATTTTACAGATAATAAACAGTTTTTTTTGTTAAAATACGGATATTAGAAAAATTCTTTGATTTTTTCTCGTAACTTTACTTATTGCTCTGTAAAAATAAAAATCACTTCAAAAAACTTCCAAACATGACCGACAAACCTCTCTCTTTAAAATGTGTCTTAAATTACAATAAAAACTGGTAAATTTTACGAGGACGACGTGTAAAATTGGAGTTACTTGTTAAAAATTCGTAATATTCACAAAAATAAAAAAGTAAATTTACAATTTGGAAGCATTTAAGCTGGCAAATTTAACAGAATTTTACTTTTAATTAATTTTTTTTTTTAATGTTTTTGATGCAGAGAAGTTTTACTCATAAAATGGATTTAACTAAAACTTTGTAAATTTACAGAGTTTTTTTTGTAAAATTTTGAACTCATAAAAGGCATTTAACTAAAACTTTGTAAATTTACAGAGTTTTTTTGGTAAAATTCTTTTCGTTTTTATCAATATTTTTAGATAATTCTATAAATTTACAGTTTTTTTATCGAAATCATTTTACAGAGTTTTCTTCGTAAAATAACAAAAAATCTTGCTTGTTGAAAATCTATTGTATTTTCTGCTGGCTCAGCAGAGTATCTCTGTAATTTAACAGAGTGATTTTTTTGATTGTACCTTCTATCAATTTTATTTGAAATTTTCTCAATTTCATTTAAAATTTTCTCAATTTCATTTGTAATTTTTTTAATTTTATTTAAAAATTTCTTAATTTTATTTGAAATTTTCTCAATTTCATTTGAAATTTTCACAATTTCATTAGAAATTTTCTCAATTTCATTTGAAATTTTTATACCCTACACCACACTTGGTACAGGGTATAATGAGTTTGTGCTGATGTTTGTAACTACCCGAAATATTGGTCCTAGACCCACCTTTAAGTATACCGATCGTCTCACAATCATTTTTTGAGTCGATTTAGCGATGTCCGTCCGTCCGTCTGTCCATGTAAACGGTGTAAACACGATACAGGTCGCAATTTTTATTCAATTGACTTGAAATTTGAAACTTAAGCCTTTCTTGGGCCAAGGACGAAGCCTATGGAAAGCCCCCATACAAAGGTCCTCTTTAGTTTTGACTCAAATGACTCTAATAACCGTATTATAATAGGTTTATTTTCGAAATTTGGCAGGTAAACGTGTTTTGTCGTCACAAATCATCATTCCGAATTTTAAAGAAATCGGACCAGTTCTTCTTGTAGCCCTTATACAAACCACCTTCCCGATTTTCACATAAATCTCTCAAATTTCATGAAAATAGAAAATATTTAATTAAAATTTTGTTTGTGTATGTTAAACGCGTACTTAAATAACTTTATAAAATCTGATAGTCATCGGATCAGTTTTTGACTTTGGCCCCTTTTGAAAATTTCAGTTAAAGCGGTCTATTGTCAACAAAAAGAAATTTCACTCAAATTTGATTTGTGAGTGTTTTTTACACTTATTAAAGGTTTGACAAAATATACTATATCTAATCGGTCCATAGCACAGTGGCCGAAATGGACAATCTAGCAGCGCTTAATTCGGAAATGTAAAATAATAAAGACCAGTGCTTATTTGCGATTATAAAATTTTTAAAGAATTAATTTTTAAACAATATTTATTTATTTTTATGTATTTTGGGAAATTTATGTGAATATTGGGAGGGTGGTTTGTATGAGGCCTAGAAATTAAAATCGTCCGATTCCGTTAAAATTTAGAGCGATTGTTTATGAATATAAAAAACATTTATCGGTCGAATTTCAATAGGATATCTTGAATACTATTGTTAGGGGTATTTAAGTAAAACTTGAAGGGGACATTTACATGGGGGCTATGGATTAACATGGATTGATTTTGTCAAAATTTAATAGGTTTTGTTCTTGCGATAAAAGAAACTTAAATTTCAAATTTCAGCCAAATCGATTGAAAATTGTGGTCTGTATCGCGTTTATACTGTTTATTTGGACAGGCAGATGGACCCTAAAAACCGAACAATTTGCGCGAACTAGCACGCCATACTGAAACTTCACAACAAAAATAACCCAAAATAATAAACAAAAGAGGAATTGGACCGAATACGATTGAATTTCAAAAGTTGCAGTCCATGAAACTATAGTTTATATCACAAATGTAAACTTCTTTAATGAACTAATAATAAACTAGATACACACAGGGCACAAACATTTATTTTTGAGTTAAAACATATCTTTTACTTTCAATTAAAACTTTTTGGCTCAAAATGTATAAACAATTGACTTACAAGGGTCAAGAAAAACTTACTGAGTAATTTGGCCCCAAATTCCTTTAATACACTTGCTGCAGAAAATGTATACTTGATAGCTTACAGCTGTGCGAATTTTAAGAGAAAACAAAAGTAAAAACGTTAATTTTCTCTTTAAAGTATAGGTAATCAATACAGTGCAAAACATTTATCAGTTTTAATTTTTTAATTTTGACTTAAACGCCGCTAGATCAGTGATTTCGGCCACAGTGCATAGGACCCATTTTCCGGGCCCAATTTTTGAAAAACTCTGGTGTAGGGTATTTTATGGTCGGTTTTGACCGACTATAATTTTCTTACTTGTTTTAATTTCATTTGAAATTTTCTCAATTTCATTTAATTTTTTTTTTTTAATTTTAAAGGCTCCGACACAACGCCGGATTACTCTCTACAACAGAGTACCATCTCCAAAAAGAGAGACGGTATCATACAAACAATTTTTAAGTGCGAAAGAGAATGGAACAAAATCCACTCTCTGGCACAGAGCACTCCATCATTGTGAATTCAGCTTTAATGGAAATTTTTCAATTTCCTTCGAAATTTCTCAATTTCATATTGAAATCTCGTCTTTGTTACAAAATTTTCTCAATTTCTATTGAAATTTTCCCAATTTCATATAAAGATATCTCAATTTCAACTCAAAATCTCAATTTCATTTGAAATTTTCTCAATTTCATTTTAAATTTTTTTAATTTTATTTTAAATTTTCTCAATTTTAAGTGTTAAGTCTCAATTTCAAATGAAAAATCTAAATTTAATTTGAAATTTTCTCAATTTTAAATGGAAATCTCAATTTTATATGGAGTTTTTTTTTTCTGCAACAATACAAATTAGAGATGGGCACTGGTCACGTGATTTACGTTAATCACGCGTGAGGGTGAGTGATTTTTATTTCTATGCGTGCTTGTGAGTGATCGTGAGTTGAAAAAAAAAATTCCGTGATGATTAGTGAGCGATTCATTTTTTTTTTTTTTTGCGTAGTGTCATTTTTTGATTTTACTAACATTATTCGTTTTTATACCCTACACCACACTGTGGTACAGGGTGTAATGAGTTTGTGCTGATGTTTGTAACTACCCGAAATATTGGTTCTGGACCTACCTTCAAGTATACCGATCGACTCAGAATTATTTTTTGAGTCAATTTAGCAATGTCCGTCCGTCCGTCTGTCCATCTATCGGTTTAAGCACGATACAGGTCGCAAGTTTCAATCAATTAACTTAAAATTTGAAACTCAAGCATCTTTTGGCCCAAGGACGAACCCTATTGAAATTGAAGAAAATCGGTCCATGTTAAGACCTAGCCCCATACAAACGCTCCCTTTTGATTCGGCTTAAATGACTCTAATAACCGTATTATATTAGATATCGCTTTGAAATTAAGCAGGTAATCAAATTTTGTATGCACAAATCATTCCAAATTTCAAAGGAATCGGGTCAGTCCTTCTGGTAGTGCACATACAAAATGCAAATATTTTATAAACATTTTATTTTTAGGTATTAAACGTGTACTTTAGTAATTTTATCAAATCAAAATATAATTGGACCATTTTTGGACTTAGTCCCCCATATTAAAATTTCGACCGATATTCAGTTAAATCGGTCTATTGACAAAAAAATAAACCAATTCCACTAAAATTTGATCTGTGTGTGTTTTCTACACTAAATAAAGATCTAACAAAAGACAGATCCAATCGGTCCATGTTTGGACTTGGGACCCATTTTCCGGAAAACACTGGTGTAAGGTCGATCTGGACCGACTATAACTTTCTTATTTGTTTATCTTGTAAATTCACGAAAACCCCTTGCCGAAATTCACTGTGTTGCCATAACCTTTGAACCACTGGACCGATTTCACTGGATTGCAATACCAACCTGACCAGGTAAATGGCCAACATATATGCAAAACTTCAGGAGCCTCCGTAAAGTCTTTAAAAAGTAGTGGGTTTTCAACAGACAGACAGACGGACGGACATCGCTAGATCGTCTTAAAATCTATCTTTATGGGGTCATAGACCAATATTTGTAGGAGTTACAAACGGAATGACAAACTTATATATACCTTCTATCACTAGAATGTAGGGTATAAAAAAAACAGTATGCTTTGAAATCTAATTTTATTTGAAATTTTCTTAATTTCATCTGAAATTTTCTTAATTTTGTTTGAAATTTTCTCAATTTCATTTAAAATTTTCTCTTCATTTGAAATTTTTTTAATTTCAAATAAAATTTCTCAATTTTATTTAAAATTTTCTCAATTTTATTTGAAATTTGTTCAATTTCATTTGAAATCTTCTCAATTTCATTTGAAATTTTCTCAATTTCATTTAATTTTTTTTTTTTTTTAATTTTAAAGGCTCCGACACAAGGTCGGATTACTCTGTACTACAGAGTACCATCTCTAAAAAGAGAGACGACATCATACAAAAAATTTTTAAGTGCGAAAGAGAATGAAACAAAATCCACTCTCTGGCACAGAGCACTCCGTCATTGTGAATTTAGATTTAATGGAAATTTTTCAATTTCCTTCGAAATTTCTCAATTTCATATTGAAATCTCGTCTTTTTTACAAAATTTTCTCAATTTCAATTGAAGTTTTCCCAATTTCATATAAATTTATCTCAATTTCAAATAAAAAAACTCAATTTCATTTTAAATTTTCTCATTTTTTTATTTTACTAACTCTATTCGTTTTTTTTTTTATTTCTTGCCCAAAAAAAAATTTTTAGCATTTTTTTTTTTTTGGTAACAAAATTCAATAGCGTGAGTAGAGTTTGCGTGACTCACGCATGAGCGTGATTGAATCTGGCGTAAGTCATGCGTGACCAATTAATGTTTACTCACGTGATTAGTGAGTGAGCGTGAGTAAACAAAGAATTTGCGTGAGTGATTAGTGAGTGAATCGATTATTTTTTGCGTGAGTGTGAATGAGTGTTAGTCAAAATTTAATCACGCACCCATCTCTAATCCAAATATATAAGAAAGCACACTTTAAGAATTTCCACTTTTTTCGCTTGCCGTCATTTTGTCTAGAAAATGTTTTCACATAAAAACAGGAAATCATTTGTATATTATGATGGCGCCATAATTGTTTAAAATTTATTTTATTTTATATATTTTTTTTATCTACAAGCAAAAATATTTTATACCTTCACAAAAAGTTTTCAAAAAACTAATTAAAAAAATTTTAGTTTAGTAATTATTTTTTATTTATTTTTTTTTTTTTAATGTTTCATTACCACTTTAAATTAATAAATCATCTTTATTTCTCTCTCTCTCTCGTTTTAGGTAAGTGTTTTCAACAAAATTTGAACACATATGAACAAAGTTTTAAACATGTAAGTTTTTAGTCATAATAACGGTAATTCTTTAAATGCAGAAAATGCAATGTCTGCATTGTATACCGTTATATGCCGCTGATATTAAGTTTTTCGAATGATTCATCAGCTGCAATAGCAACAATTTTTACAGCTGTTTTTCGTTTTCCTTTTAATGAGTGAGGTTTTTCTTCTCACATCCTTTTTGTTATCTCCTCCATTGGCGTCTGCTAATTTTAGTAGTCAATGGCAACATGTATAAACATGCATGTCTTATATGGTTTACTAAAAAAAAAATTGTACACTCAAAAAAATAAATGTCTAGAACTTGAAAACAAAACATGCTAAGACTTAAGGAATTTGTTGTGTTCAAAACCATTGTCCTGCTTTTTTTGTTTACTCAATGTTTATATCGACTAAAATTTTGCTAAATATTAGCTGCCTCCAATTATCACAAAAATATAGTAGTTTTACTAAATTATTTTTTGAGTGTAGGTAGTTGCTGCCAAATTATAAGAAGGTCTTTTGAGTTCAAGCTAAATGTATTTATATGATGGGGGTAATAAAATATAAATTTGTCATTCCGTTTGTAACACATCAATATATGGGTCTAGGACACTATAAAGTATTTATTTTTGCAACAATTAAAATTGTTGAACTTAATTTCAAAACATCCTCCGCATTGCAAAAAACGTGTATAATACGTATAAAAGAGATGATTGCACCACACTGAAAGAAAAAACTTTATCAACCCTGGGACAAAATTTTCTATATAAATTATAGGAGGTTAGGTTGGATGGGCGTTCGCCATTTGGCGAATTCAATCGAAGGCCATAAGGCCCATTGTGATTCCCTTAATTATACTTCCCTACTCCCCCTCTGATGCAAAATTCTACTTCTTAAACCACCATGCGCGGGTACAAGGGGGGGGAAAAAGGGGAAATTTCCCCCCCCAGACCAAATTTCGAAAAGAAAAAAAAAAAAAAAGAAAAAAAGAAGAAAAAAAAAAAGAAAAGGAAAGAAAAGAAAAGAAAAAGAAGGAAATTTTCTAAAAAATTTTCCGAAGGAAAAAAAAATCTCGAAGTCCAAAAATTTTTCATAGAAAAAAATCTGAAAATTTTAACAGGGAAAATTTTTTAAGGAAAAAGTGAATTAATCTGAAAATTTTCTGCGAAAAATATCTGTCAATCTTATTAAGAATTTTGGCATAGACAAATTACTTAGAATATGTTTTTTTTGTATAGAAAAATGTTACAGGATCTTAATTTGGTTTATATAAAAAATGTTTGTCTTCTACATAGCAATAAGAAAAATATCTTAAAATCTTAAAAATGTTGATAGTCAAACGTACATATGTAAAACCATTTTAAAATTTTTTTTCTAAAGACTAAACTTTTTCTAAAGAAAAAATTCTCAGAATCCGAGACTTTTTTATGTGAAAAAGGTATCAAAACTTATTTATAGGAAAAAGGTCGCAGAAGAATATTTCTATGGGAAAAAAGTCTTAAAATTTCTGAATTAGAGACTTATTTTAAGGAAAATGGTCTCAGAATCTGAGTCTTTTTTAAAAAGAAAAAGGTCTCAAAGTCTGAGACTTTTTATTGTTGAGAAATAGTCTAGGAAGTTGAAACTTACTGAATTGGTAGAAGGTCGAATCTGAGACTTTTTCTACGGGAAAAAGGTCTTAGAATCTAAGATTTTTTTATAGGAATAAAGTCTTAGAAGCTCAGAAAAATGTCTCAGAATCTCAGACTTTTCTATAGAAAACAGGTTTCAAAATCTATGGCCTTTCTATAGGAAAAAAGTCTTAAAGTCTGATACGTTTTCTATAGGAAAATCATTTCCGAATCTGGGACTTTTTCTTTAGGAAAGGGTCACAGAATCTCCGACTTTTTCAATAGGAAAAGTGTATTAGAATAGGAAAAGATTTCAGAATCAGAAAAAGGTCTCAGAATCTGTCACATTTTTTTTAGAGAAAAAGTGCCAGAATTTTAAACTTTTGCTATATAAAAAAAAGCTCTCAGAATCTGAGACTTTTTCTTTAGGAGAAAGGTCTGAGAATCCGAGCCTTTTTCTTTAGGAATAAGATCTCAGAATTTGAAAGCTTTACTTTAGGAAAAAGGTCTTAGAATCTGAGACTTTTTCTATTGGAAAAAGAAGAATCTAAGACTCTTTCTATAGAAAAAAGGTCTCAGAATCTAAAATTTTTTCAGTACGAAACAAATCTAATAATCAGAGACCTCTCTTTAGGAAAAATGTCTCAATAATGCTTTAAAATATGAGAATTTTTCTATAGTAAAATGTCTCAGAATCTGAGACTTTTTCTGTTGAAAAAAATTCTTAGAATCTGAAAATTTTTCTATATGAAAAAGTCTCAGATTCAGAGACATTTTTCGTAAAGAAGAATTCTTATATTCTGAAACATTTTCCCTATAAAAAAATCTAATATTTTCTATGTAGGAAGAATTTGTTCCATCAAAAAACTCTCAGATTTAGACGCTTCTTATGTATACAATTGTCTTTTAAATTTCTTTTAAAAATCTGAAAATTTTTCTATACAAAAAAAGTATTAGATTCTGAGACATTTCCCTATAAAAAATTATTTTTTCACGAAAAATGCCTCAACATCTGATATTTTCTATGTAGGAAGAATTTCTTCTATTAAAAAATTGTCTTCTTATGTATATTAATTATTTTAATTTTCATTTAAAACAAATTAAAAAAAAATAGATCTAAACCAGCGGTTACCAACCTTTTTGGCTCGCATACCACTAATTTAAAATTTTATCAGCCGCGTACCCCCTAACAAGTTTTTTGATTTCGTTAAAAAACTTCACATATAATTAATTTTGAAATTTTTAATCTGCGGATATTATAATTTTTGGAAGGGTTTAGGGAAGTTCAAAACAATGGTGCTATTTTTTTTTGGAAAAGTGTTCGCTCCTTGGGGTGGTTCAATGCATCTGAAAACACGGATTTTGATCTGATTTTTCTGCGGAGCAAAAACGGCTGAAAATATTGCAAATCTGATCAAAGGCGATTCTACACCAAAAATTAAAACAACGAACGTTTTTTGAACTCTTAAAAAAGTTCCAAAAACTTAATGTTTTTAATTAATACGAATAGTACCAAAATGTCCACTCTATCACAACCGGTCTCAACAATGCCCAAAAACACGTTTTTGAGAACTTTGACATAAATTTTCTCTTAAACCTGAAATCATAGAAAAATTTAGGAACCATTATCGGAATCAGTATCGAAACGTTAATCGAAAACAAGTAGTCAGATCTCAAAATATCATCCAAAAATATCGCAAAAAAATCTCTATTAATTGGACAAAAATAAATTTTTTGTGAACTTTGACCTCAACTTTCTTAAAAACATGACGTTATATAAAACTTTGGAAGCCAGATGCGAAACCAGGATTGAAGGTTTAATCTAAAACGAATGTCCAAATTACTAAAATTTTGTGTACCCCCGCGGATAGTTTCGCGTACCCCCAAGTGGTACGCGTACCATAGGTTGGTAACCGCTGATCTAAACGAAATATAATCATGAAAAACAAACCTCCTTCGGCAAAAACGAATAAATTTGATGATTTTATAGCTTTTTCATCACTTTGTTTTTGCAAAACAAACGTATTCCTTTTTTTGCTCGTCAACAAAGGTGAATTTATGATTTTTTTTCGAAGTAAAAACAATTTCCCCCCCCAAACCCAAAAGCTGTACCCGCCACTGTAAACCACCCTGTTTCCCTAAGGTATTCTGCTAGAGACGCCAATAAGACACCACTTAGGCAATTCAGTAGTGCGATTCAGTAACTTTTTTAACGAAATTATCGATATCGTTAACTAACGAGAATTGTCGGTTATTTTAACGAATATGTGATTCTATAAATTTTTCAATTATCGACAAGAATTAACGACAAAAACAGTTAATTTGAAATTGTATTAAGAACCGAAAAATTTCGTTAACTTTTAACTTAAAAAAAATTTTTGTTGATAAGTTAACGATTTTTAACAACGACAAAATTCGGTAGAAAAATGTTATTGAATCGCTTTTAAATACAATTGTCGATAATTAACGATTTTTGACAATATAACTACCCCAAATGCTTAAGGCGGCTTCTCATTAGACCTGTAGCGCAATTCAATAACTTTTTAACGACAAAAATCGGTAGTTATATTGTTAAAAATCGCTTATTATCGACAATTGTCTTTGAAAGCAATTCTATAACTTTTTTCTACCGAATTTTGTCGTTATTGAAAATCGTTAACTTATCAACAAAAAAACTTTTGAAGTTAAAGTTAGCGAAAATTTTCGGTTCTCAATACAATTTCAAAATAAACAAATTTCAAATTAACTATTTTTGTCGTTAATTCTTGTCGATAATTTAAAAATTTATAGAATCACATATTCGTTAAAACAAACGACAATTCTCGTTAGTTAACGATATCGATAATTTCGTTAAAAAAGTTACTGAATCGCACTACTGGACATTCGCATAGCAAGTGCTTCACTGACTCCTCCTCCTCCACTTCCTCACAACTGCTACAATAGTCCCTATCAGAAATTCCCATACGCACGGCCATTTGGCCAATTAAACAGTGTCCTGTAAGTACTCCTACAAATAGGTTAACCGTCCGTTTGCCAAAAGTAAGAAGACTTTTTGTCCTCTTAGGATTTGGCAGTGGCCATAGGGTTCTCGATATCCTGCACGTAGTCAGTGATATCCACATATCCTTCATTCTATTCAAAGATATTCTATCAATTTCGTTCATCAATTCCACTATAGGAACCGAGATGTCATGTTCTATTCGTTCCCCCACTGATTCAGACCCATTTCTGGCACATTCATCAGCCAATTCCTTCCCAGTGACCCCACTATGTCTAGGGACCCAAATTAGCTTGATTGTGTGCTGACTTATTCGACAAAGGGATTGTATGCAATTCCTAACTATTCCCGATTTTACAGTGTTTGATTCTAAAGCCTGCAGAGCTGCGAGACTATCCACGAAAATGTTAATGACGCAAGGACGAAGGTCCCTTGTCATAATCATCTGCGCGGCCTTATCAATTGCAAGTACCTCAGCCTGGAAAACACAAAACTTATCCGGAAGTCTCAATGAGACCCCGATTTCGAGGCATACCCGTACCCATCTCCATCTTCGATCCGTCCGTAAAGATTGAGATCGTATTCTCTGTTATAACAGAGTTTTCCGCCCAGTCTTTCCTTGTCGGTATTTGGACTTCGAAGGTTCTGTCAAAGTTCGTCAGTGGTGAGATATAGTCGGTTCTCTGTTCCAATTCCGTCCCGCCCACCGTACTTAATATAGTCGAGTGTCCCCAAGACACCTGAGAGCCGATTTTGCTGCTGTGCTCCACTGGCTGAATGTTTA
The DNA here is from genome assembly GCA_963921195.1 of Pegoplata infirma. Lineage (NCBI taxonomy): Eukaryota > Metazoa > Arthropoda > Insecta > Diptera > Anthomyiidae > Pegoplata > Pegoplata infirma. The sequence goes on from OY992537.1 coordinate 199,753,405, forward strand.
GTATCGCTTCCAGACGGCCTGGGGTGCTGATCTAATGGCACCAGTGATACCCACACACGCCAGTCGTTGTACACTAAAAAAAAAACTCTAATGTTAGCAAAAAAAGCTAGTAAACCTACAAGAAAATTGCTTTGTTTTTGAGATACGTGAATTTAGGGGATCACTGGAGTCTTGAGATCTTTAAAAACTCCATAACTTTAAAACTATTACTATTACTATCTTGCTCTCCGTGTTAAGAGCTACAAAAATTCTTTTGAACTTTTTGTTGTGTTGGCAATATTTACCAAGATATGAGCATTTAAAAATTTTCTGGAATGCCAACGTTTTTAAATCCAAAGTTAGGACCCATTGGGGTCCACATGTGTGAAGAGGACCGGCGATACCATGGCCTCCATTTTGCTCTATCTGGCTTAGTTTTCGAGACATCGCCATTTTAAGTTTTTTGAAAAAAAAAATTGCCCAAGTTAATAAAATTTTACTAAAATATTGGAAAAACTTCCTCAAATCTAAGAAAATGAACTAATTGGTAAAAAATTACGTCCTAAAACTAAAGAACAGGAATATGTCATAAAAATAAAGATTTTGGTTCTATATTTTGGAAAAATTTCTTTGGCGATAAGAATTTCTTCCATGTATTTGGGAACTCCATTTAAGGAAATAATGGACTATTTAACAGTACATGAACTTAAATTTTTTCCTAACACTTCAGAAAATTTCCCAACATTTAGTTAAATTTAACTAAATTGTGGGAAAATTTAGAAACTATTTTGGTTCCAACGAATATCATTTTGTATTTTTACGGATACCGATGACGCTGATTCCACAAGCCGTCTGTGGGTCAACATACAACTTTGGGTCTTACGAGCATTAAAATCGACCCTAAAACGGTCTTTAAGAAAGCTTGTAATAAATCGAGAAAATCACTACCGACACCAAACGCAATAAGCTTCAAAACGAGTGCACCATGCCACACTCGATCAAACGCCTTGGAAATATCTAGAGCAACCACTTTGCTTTCAACAAATTAGTGAATATAACGACTCAGGCGGTCCGACAGTAACGGTAACAGGTCAAAAATGGTTCAATACAATCAAATCGAATACAATACAATCGAAGTACACCTAAACCACCTACGAACAAAATTTGAATGAGCTATTTTCTGTTTTCATGAATTTTTAGAGATTTATATTTCAAATTTTAGCCAAATGGAAAAAGAGATTCCGAGTCAATCAATACACTTAAAAATCGGTGTAGGACCAATATTTTGGGGTCGTTGTAATAATCAGCACAAAGTCATAAACCCTGTACCTCAGAGTGGTGGTGTTGGGTATAAAAAAAACAGTGGGCGAAAATGGGTTAAATTTCTTTTTTTTATCGCCTTGTTCACTTAATAATCCTGTAAACAAAATTATAATTTCCGTTGTTAGTTTTTTTTTATTCAACTTCCTTTATAGAAAATATGGCACAATATGTTCGTTATTTGTCGAGTATATTCATCAGCTTTCATAAACCAATACATGAATAGGAAAGTTTTTTTTATTTTTTTTAGGTAAATAACAGCAATTTCATACACGTTTTTTATCCACAATTATCTAGACATGTGTGGCCTCACCCTGGCAACAAAATTTTATACAAATTCTTTGTTTCCTCTTTATTCTCTCTTTCTGATTTGGATGAAAACTAAACAAATTCACTAATTGTCCAAGTAACAAACATACGGCTTTTAATAATAAACTAACTAACTACTGGAACTGTTTGCATGCATGATCAAACATGACAGTATTTGGAATAATGAATTCTTTTTTGGGAATGAGTTTTTAAAGGAAAACGTGAAGGAGTCCAAGAACATCAAGATAGACCTTGAAGCACCTGCCACCGAACATCACATTGAATTTTTATGTCTAAAAGAGTATTTGATTCCTCAATAGCTATACCACCCATGGATTCCACAAGCCGTCTGTGGGTCAGCATACAACATTGGGTCTTACGAGAATTAAAATCGACCTAATTGGCAAGACCCCACACGGAGGTCATGATTGAGTGTGTCATTCATGTTCTGTCTCATAAGGAGTGAGATCATAAAAATGTTAACACACATTTTTGCCTACAACTTTGGTGTAAAGCTTCCAAATTTTTTTTTTTTCGGCAGTTTACATTTTAAAAATATGTCAGTTAATAAATTAATTTACATCATGAGTTTTAATTTGCAATTTTTTACACAATGGACGATGAAAGAAAAGTGCGTTCAAAAATAATTAAATATTTTCAACAAAACCAAACATGGACATACAAAAAAATTGCCAAAGAAACTAATGTATGCCGCCAAACAGTTTCAAAAGTGGTAAAAAGGTATCTGGAACACCTAACAATTGAAAGGAAGCCGGGAACAGGAACAACGACTGGTTATCGTAACATTGGTAAGGCATATAAAGTTAAAAGCATCCTTAAGAGAGCTCCTAACACATCTGGCAGAAAAACAGCTCGGTTAGCCCAATGCTCAGACTTTTTTGTACGTAAAGTGAAACGTAAGGCGGGACTAAAGTCCTACAAAGTTCAAAAAGTTCCCGATAGAAACGCTTTTAAAAATTTGGAGGCCAAAACCAGAGCTAGAAAATTGAAATCAAATTTTATAAAAAAATACAACTGTTGTGTAATGGACGACGAAACTTATGTCCTGGCTGATTTTGCGCAGCTCCCTGGTCAAGAATTTTATGTTTCCGATGTTCGAGGAAATGTTGCGGAAAAATTTCGGTCAAAAAAGCAAACGAAATTCCCCAAAAAATTCCTAGTATGGCAAGCCATATGTAGCTGCGGCCAAAGAAGCCAGTCATTTGTGACATCTGGCTCTATTAACAGCGAAATTTATATCAAGGAGTGTTTGCAGAAGAGACTTCTTCCGTTCTTGAGTCAGCACAATGTATCCACTTACTTTTGGCCCGATTTAGCATCTTGTCACTACAGCAAGAAAGCGCTGGAGTGGTATAATGATAATAATGTGGTTTTTGTACCAAGAGAGGCAAATCCACCAAACTGCCCGGAGCTCAGGCCAGTGGAGAGATATTGGGCTCTTGTTAAAAAAGAATTAAAGGGCACAAAAAAGGTCTCCCAGGACATGCAAGATTTCAAACGTAGATGGACCACCTGCTCTAAAAAGGTGACAGAAACTACCATAAAAGCCTTAATGGGAGGGTTTCCGGAAAAAGTGGATAACTTTGTTCGTAGTGGTTAGAGTTCCATGCGGTTTTTTTGTTATGATTTTGTATTAAATTTTATTTAATAAAAATTTGGTTTGAAGTCTTAAAATTCAGTAGTCTGTTTTTTATTTAACTTTATGTGTGTTAACATTTTTATGATCTCACTCCTTAGCATCAACCTCAGTAAGGTTTGGTCTATGATTAAAAGAAAATGAATGACAAATGTTGCTGTCTTCTGCGAAAGAATAGATAGGATTGGAAGTTAGACCCAGGAGGTCGTTAAGAAAAATAAGAAAAAGTGTAGGAGAAAGAACAGAGCCTTGCGGTACCCCTGAATTTAAACGAAACTCATCTGATGAGAACCCATCTATAACAACTCGTATAGATCGGTCTCTGAGAAAGCTCGATATAAATCGAGAGAAATCATTACCGACACCAAACGCAATAAGTTTTGAAACGAGTGCACCGTGCCACACACGATCAAACGCTTTAGAAATATATAGAGCAACTACTTTGCTTTCACCGAATTGGTGAATAGAACGACTCCAACGTTCCGTAGAACGACTTCTACGAAAGCCATACTGTCGATCACACAAAAGTGAATTAGACTCCAGATAATTTACCAAGTGGTGATTGATCATGCTCTCCATGACTTTCGAGAGCGTAGAACATATTGCTATTGGGCAGTAGTTTTCAGGGTTTGTAGCCTCACCCTTTTTTTGGGATTGGCTGGACGTTGGCCACCTTCCAGCAAGAGGGAAAAACTCCTAACCGGTACGAGTAGCTAAATAATGCTGCCAAATGACGAGATAACGACAATGCACACTTCTTCAGGACTATAGCCGTAACCCCATCCGGTCCCGGGGACTTATTTATGTTGAGATCTTCAAGGACCCTTTTGACTGTACGCGCTCGAAAAAACATCTTGGTCATAGAAACAGATACCCTTTCGAGTTCGGGCGGTTGATTGCTTTCCGGCAAGTATGAATTCCTTGCAAACATGTCAGCAAAATGGTAGGCTTTATTAACCGGGTCAGTGAATATTTGGTCATTCATTATAAGGGTTGGAATGGATGAACTAGTATTACTCTTTACCCTGTTAACAAATGACCAAAAGGTCTTACTACCCCGCGGAGCAGCAAGGACCTTAGCACGCAGACGCTGTTCGTAAAGAAGCTTTTCACGTCTGAGTACTCTGGCACATTCATTTGTCGCCTGTTTACGTAACGCGTCAGTAACTGGGTTTTTGTCATTACTCCAATTACTGAACGTATCCTCTCTGGATCTGACTGCATTCCGGCACGTCTGATTAAACCAGCACTTATGTTTAGGTTAGGTTAGGGGTGGCGGAGCTCAAAATTTTGAACTCCTGGCATAGACCGGCTGGTCCATAGCAATACCACATGTTCCTTCAACGACGTGGATAAAACGATTTAGTCCATGTTGCAAACAATTTAACGCGCATAAGGTCCATAACTGCGATTTCCTCCAAATTCTCGAGTTCAGCTTTGCCTAAAATTTGTTTGCGATGCCTGGCCAATGCGGGGCATTTGTACAGGATATGTTCAACTGTTTCATCCGTATTCGGTTCATCACATCTTCTACAATTGGAATCAAAGATGAGTCCAATTGTTCTTGCGTGGAAAGCAATTAGGCAGTGTCCCGTGACCACTCCCGTGAGTAAACGACATTCTCTTCTGTTGAGAGAAAGTAGGTAGCGAGTTCTTTTGAGGTCGTAACGCGGCCAGATTATTCTGGTAATTTTGCTTGTACACACAAAAAATTATTGGCTAAAAATTTTCAATTAAATGTATTGATCAACAAAATTTAAATGAGTCAATCAATGTTTTGATTAAAATTTTTGCTATTTTTTGTTACAAATTTTTAACATATCAGATTTTTTTTCGCTTTAATTTATTTGAATAGATTAATTCAAACATATACAAAATAATCGGTCTTAACTTTTTTTTATTGTTGGCAACATATTGGAAAGCAAAAAAGATAAATTTTTTGATAATTTTGTCATAAGCTTACAATTCATTTGTTAAATCAATCATTATTTTGATTGACTTTAAACAAAAAATTGATCAAATTTTTGATCAAAATCGAAAAAATATTTGATTGAAAAAAATTTCAATCAATCACCTACAATTTGATGGTTGGTATAACAATTTTTTTAATTGGAGGAATTTCAATCAAAAAATTGATTGAATCCGCGTTTTTGTTGATTGAAATTCGTTTCAAATTTTTTCTGTGTACTTAACTCTCGCCATTTCCTGTTCGCCATGGAAATACACTGACAATCACTTCTCGATCTATGTTTAGGTTTAGTCGAAATTTGCTTCGATGGAATGAATAATTTCATTCCCAGCATTATTACATTTACAATCATTTCTGCCGCAGCGTTAACATTGTCATCAAGAAAGCAAAGTTTCCAGTTGAAATGCTGAAAGAAATCGTTAAGCTCAGCCCAACGAGCCTTTTCATATACAAAAATAGAGCGCTTCGTTGCTGGTTTTGAAGCACTACGAAGGTCCGAAAATGAAAAGGATACAGAAATGAGGTTATGATCCCCGTTTCCGAGAGGCGCAAGTGTCTCAACTTCGTATTTGTCAGGATGCGAAGTGAGAAAAAGGTCGAGGGTATTACGAAACTGCCCTTCAACACACGAATTGTGTGTTGGTTCATTCACAAGTTGCACTAGGCAGCGACGTATCCAGGAATTTGAAAAGGGGGGGCCCAACTCGAAATTTTTTTTAATCAGAACAACAAAATAAAATTATTTTCTAGGACTACCCCCCCCCCCCCCCCCCCCCCCGTTCAAAAAAAGCCTCAGAATTTGAGAATTTTTCTAGACGAAGGATATCTCAGACTCATCAAAATTTCAGAATCTGCACGCAAAAAAACACTTTCATAATTGTTAGCCAAATTTTTGGTAAAAATGCAATTGCTTTGCGTAATTTAGCCAATTTTTTTAACATCAAGAACTTGGTTAAATTACGCAAAAGTCTTAGTGAGTTGTACCAACAACTAAGTTAAATAACGCAAAAGTCTTGTTGTTGACCAAAAACTTTGCTCATAAGTATAAGTTTTTTGCGTTTGAGAATTTCGATATAAAAATGTCTTAGAATTTGAGAATTTTTCTTTAGTAAAAACTCCCTTAGAATCTGAGATTTTTTATAGAAAAAAAGTTATTAAAATCTGAGAAGTTTGATTTGATATAAATCTGTGAATTTTTTATGAAAAAATGTTTGATACATTCTCAGATTCTCAGGTATTTTCCTATAAAAACGGTTCCTGGAATGTAGCCTAAAAGTGCTACCACCGAAATAGTTTTTTTGAGTATGTATATGTGATAAATTTCAAAATCATCGATCGAATAATTTTTACAAAAAAGCGTTTGAATTGCAAAAATTAAATGAACAAGATTGATTTTGATATCCTGATATCAAATTATCTTACCAAATATGTTAATAGTTTAACATTTTTCAGATATTTGCCTTTGAAAATTCAAAACTGCTAATTTAGGCGTGTTTATCGTTCTACTGTTACGTATTCGCAAGTTACCGCGTTCTATTTTCGAAGTATTCACTTTTGAAAGGTTAAAAAAAAAACTTATTTAGAGCTCTCTGCTACGTATTCTCTTGTAAGAGCCATAATAAAGGACCTTATTCCAAATCAACCCAAATTTATTGTAGAACATTTCGTTGTCGAGATATTTGGACCTGAAGATTTTTTTTTTTTTTTTTTTTTTATTTTTTTTTTATTAATTCCTTAGCGCTTTTTACGGCTCTATTGTTACATATTACAGCGATGGCGCAATATTTTAGGGCTGGATTTTTTGAAATGAATTTTTGTATGGTGCTTCTGTAAATTCGTTTATGAAATTTTTTTTTTTTTAATTAAGGCCGCTGTTCCAAAAAAAGTAATTCACATAAAAAATGTGAAAATGAAAATTTCCGAATTTTTTTGGTTTTCGTTTTATTTCACATAAATAAAATTTTATGAAAGTAAAACAAATGCACTTTTTTCGTTATAATGTTTAAAATTTTAATTACTCGATTTCAACTTCGAATGAAAACGTGATCAAAAAAACACTAAACTTGATTTCATGTGATTCGGAAATTTTCATGTGAATTGAAAAGTTGTGAAAGACAGAACAGAGGCCTAAATAAAAAATAATCAAATTTTTTTTGCCAGTTTAAATATTGTCCCATTTCGTTTTTTAATATTTGAAACTGCAGGTTTTTAATTCAAACTCAATTTTTTAAAAAAGTGCAAGAATAAAAAATAAAAATTAAATACAAAAATTTTTATTTCGAAAAAAAAAAAAATTTGAAATCTGAGAATTTTTTATGGAAGTAATGTCTCAGAACCTGAGACTTTTAATATGGAAGAAGTCCCTTAGAACCTCAAAAATTTTGTGTTGAAAATTGTTTTCATATACCTGATGCATACTTTTCTATAAATAAAACCAATAGAATGTGTTTTCGATACATATTTTACAGATATTTCGATATATGTAAATGACTTTTAAAAAACGAAAATTCAAGAGTTTTTTTAAAAAAATATTAAAAACAAAATATTAGCAACACTGAAAAACTTATGTTTGTTACTTCTATTATGTGTTGAAGTGAATTAATTTTTTAAAATTTTTCAACCCAAAAGGGGGGGGGCCCGGGCCCCCTGGGCCCCCCCCCCTGAATACATCCATGGCACTAGGTGATTATGTGCACCAAAAAGCTCAACATATAAGCCCTCGGGAGTCGTATGGCTAGAATTTTGGTGATCAAAATTCGGATCTAATTGTATAATTTTTTTATTTGTGTATCCAAAATAATACATTTAGATCAATCTGTTTTGAGGGCTTGGTCCACAAAAAATAAAAATGCCTATATCTCGAGAAGGCGATTTGATACAGCTTTTCTGGTCAGATATTCGTGTTAAGGAGGACAAAGTACTTTAGAAAATTTACTTTAGAAGTCTGTGCAAAAAAGTTTATTTTTGTAGAGTAGAGTTATTCATCTGTGATCGTTTCTAAGACATTCTAGCGATATCCGCCTGTCTGTTGAAATGACGATCATGGCCAAAATGTTAAACAGATATGGTGAACCTTAACATATTTATTTGAAGTTCTCCCGAGCCGTTTGGTATTGCATTTGCGCGATATCGGTTCAGCGGTTCAAAAGTTATGAGCGAAAATGTAAGGATACCTCGAAAGTTTTAGTACATTCTACATAACCTAAAAATACAAAATGCTTTAATTTAGATGCTGGTTGACAAATGTGAATAAAATTGGATACCGAATGGTGTTTAAACAAGTACAAGTATATTTTTTTTTCAAAAAAAAATATTTAAGCAAATTTTTTTTCACCACAAAAAAAAATTTCTGAAATTTTTATACCCTCCACTCTAGTGGTAGAGGGTATATATAAGTTTTTCATTCTGTTTGTAACTCATCGAAATATCGATCTGGGACCCCATAAAGTATATATATTCATGGTGCCCGATCGATTTTAAGACATTCTAGCGATGTCCGTCTGTCTGTCTGTCTGTGGAAAATGCTGTCGCGGACAAAATATTGCACAGAGATGACTGAAACTTAACATATTTATTGGAAGTTCTCCCGAGAAGTTTGGTATTGCATTTGAGCGATATCGGTTCAGCGGTTCAAAAGTTATGAACGAAAATGTTAGCACACCTCAAAAATTTCAGTACATTCAACATAACCTAAAAATACAAAATGCTTTAATTCGGCTTCTGGTTGGCATATGTGAACATAATTGAACACCAAATGGTATTTAAACAAGTACGAACACAAAAAAATAAAAAAATCGCGGATTTTTTTTACCAAAATTTTTTTTCGCGGAAATTTTTTTTTCAAAAATTTTTTTCAAAAGTAATTTCCTTTTAAATAAAGTTTTTTGCAATAATCTTTTTGAAATTGTGGAGAGTACCACTACATTCGGCGAAGCCGAATTTAACTTTTTTACTTGTTTTTTTCTTAACTTTTTTTGGAAATAATCTGTGTGACATTGTAGAGGGTATTCATATATTCAACACAGAAAAAATTTGAAACGAATTTCAATCAACAAAAACGCGGATTCAATCAATTTTTTGATTGAAACTCCTCCAATTAAAAGAATTGTTATACCAATCATCAAATTGTAGGTGATTGATTGAAAATTATTTCAATCAAACATTTTTTCGATTTTGATAAAAAATTTGATCAATTTTTTGTTTAAAGTCAATCAAAATAATGATTGATTTAACAAATGAATTGTAAGCTTATGACAAAATTATCAAAAAATTCATCTATTTTGCTTTCCAATATGTTGCCAACAATAAAAAAAGTAATGCCCGATTATTTTGTATATTTTGGAACCAATCTATTCAAATAAATTAAAGCGAAAAAAAAATCTGGTATGTTGAAAATTTCTAACAAAAAATAGCAAAAATTTCAATCAAAACATTGATTGACTCATTTAAATTTTGTTGATCAATACATTTAATTGAAAATTGTTAGCCAATAATTTTTTGTGTGAATGCCGAATTTAACGTTTTGATTGTTTTTTTTTTATTTTCTTGGTTTTTTTTATTCACCTCATTTATTTTGAATTGACCACTTCTTTTTAATTTACACATGCAGAGTAAATTTACCGAATTTTTAGTAGGAGTCCAGTTTCCTACTATAAATTAGGTAAATTTCCACAAATATTGATTTAAACTTTTTTATTGCTTTTTTTCTTGATATTTTTTATTCACCTCATTTATTTTGAATTGACCACTCCGTTTTAATTTACACATGCAGAGTAAATTTAGCGAATTTTTAGTAGGTGTCGTGCTATAATTTGGGTAAATTTCAACAAATTTTGATTAGAGTGCATATTATATAAATGAAAGAAATCTTTTAATAACCTGCATCCTGCAACACTAAAAGCTGGTAAGTTGTTGAAAGAAGTGGTAGTAGTAGTAGTCGAAGCAAAAAATAGCAACAAGAACTTCATTATTTTACCATATAAATGGTAATTTTTACTTCAGCCATTAAAAACCCAACATACTTTTTTTTTTGTTAAATAAACATTTTTTTTTTGTTTTTTAAATTGATATAACAACAACAATTGCACTACATTCTCATAGTTGGCAGCAAACATACCATTGGTCAGAGCAAACAACAAAAAAGAAGGAAAATTCATGCCAAAAAATATGCAATTTTTTAATATTTAACTTGTTTTTGTTGGTTTTTCGGTTCGTTTAAAAATCCTTTTTTTGCTCTTACGTCTCCATTCGATAGACGTTATGTCGTCATCATACAAATCGTTATTGTTCATGTTATTTTGTGCTGTTCAAAGACATCAGTTCAATTGCAACAGTCGCGTGGTTACCGTTTGTGCAGCAAGTATTTAGAAATTTTGGAATTTTCTAATAACCAAATAATTAAAAAATAAATCTATTTTAACGAATTTCTAAACATTTTAAGAATTTTTGTTGCTTTTATTAAATAATTTCACAAAATAAAAATTGTGTTCAAAAAGGACTTTAAACAATTAAAACTTTAAATTAAATAATTACTAAATTAGTGCCTTAAATTAACAAAAAAACTAACTCAAAATGGTTGCCATAAATAATTGTGAGTTTATTTTATAAAATTCTTAATAAAAGTTTAAATTAATGTTAAAAGTTTAGTTTAATTTATTTATGTATAAATCATGTTTTTATTGTGATTTTTTAAATTTTATGGAGAACAAAACTGTTTTTTGTATGAAAAATTATCGTAATAGTTACACAAAATTCGTTTTCAAAGGCGTACGGACATAGCGCCCAAGTGCATATCGCCCAATTTAAAAAAGTCATTCCACCCAAAAAAAATGTGTGTTAGTTGTTGTTGCAAAATTTTTTGGACGATATGGCCAGTATTTTTGGGTATTTTAACAATTTTCTTTAAATTTATATAAATTATCATAAATGTCATATTACCCAAATATCAAAATGTTATATTTATAAAATGTCATAGCACCCAAAAAAATAATCATAAAACTCACCAAAATTGTTTTTTTTAACACAATATTTTAAAGTTTTTATGCGTAGCCGGCCTTCGGCCGGGCTTAGGGATTACAAAATCCATGCATTAAACCCACCCTCTCCACAAAGTAAAGTTTTCTAGGGTAGCTGTCCTTTACGCTACCAAATTTGTTATGCCTCAAAAAGGCCTGATAACCAAAATAGCTTTGGTTTGCAGAGAGGGTGGGTTTAATGCATGGAGTATGTAATCCCTAGGCCAGGCCGAAGGCCGGCTACGCAGAAAACCTTTATTACAATAAAACAAATCATAGAAGTCGTAATTTCGACATTTCGCCCAAAAAAAATATTTTGGATTTTTTGACAATTTTGTTTTGGGAGAAATAACATTTTTAGACCTATCATTTTGGGCTATATGTCGCAGCGTGGGCGATATGTCATTTACGGTTTTGGGCGATAAGACCTTGGGCGCTATGTCCGTACGCCGTTTTCAAAGACACACGTCAAATTACAGGGTGATTCATCATAATATTAGTAAGTTACGCCCAATTTCATACTTCTTGATTAACACCAAAAAATACCAAGGGAACCATTGTAAGCCTTAGCGCTCACTATTCATTTTCATTCTTAAAAATGAGAATATAGATATTTAACCCTTTGACGACCATACATTTTCGGCCGAAGCGATTTTAATTTTCTTTACATTTTTGTGATCTTTGATCTGATAATAGTTATTGGACAAAAACTTGGACCCCTGACTCCCCTAATTCGCACTTATTTTAATTGTTGAAAAAATTTGCCATATGACGATTACGCAGTTCTGGCCAAAGAAAATTGGTAATCGCTGTGATTTTTAAGATCTGCAACGCAAAAATAGTTATTCTGCAACAATTTGGATCTCTAAACCGAGTTTATGGCCCATATTCTGCGTGATAAGTAAAGATCTTTTTGTCCCTACAATAGCGATTTTTATTTTACAAACTTTGGAGACTTACAGTGAGTAAGTGGATGCAGTTAGGGACTTTCCGCAAACTAGACTTTTGTTGCACTAACTCTACTCTACAATTTAACTTTTTCACATTTGCCCTATATTCTACCAGAACAAAAATAATTGCCAAAAACCCTTTAGCAAGTATACTTGTGTGTGGTCGTTAAAGGGTTAAGACATTTTTTTTTTGGTTTCGTTTGACAATGTCCGTATTATCGGAATATCTATATTGCCCATTTCACATCTTATCTGAAATCTCGCGATTTTTATTATACCAATCTTAATGAAAAGCAAATGAGAGTGTTAAATTCAGCTGATCCGATCCAAAGTGTAAAGAAATTAAAAAAAAACGATTAAGAGAGTTATAGTCGGTTAAGACCGATCATATAATACCCTACACCAGTGTTTCCCGGAAATGAGTCCCAAGTTCAAACATGGGCCGATTGGATCTATCTTTTGTCACATCTTTTATAAGTGTTAACAAGCAGAAAATTTAAATTTGACTTGGCCGAATCTAAGAATGGCCTTTTTAAACGATCTTAAATTTTCTAACGTGAATTTTTCGAGTGTAATTTTTTTTTGTGTAAAAAATATTTTTGAGTGGCAAAAATACTTTTTGAAGTTATATTGTGGCATACCAATGTTTTTAAAGCTTGTTTTTAAAGGCTTCGTTTTTTCAACATGTGAATTTAAGGTGCAACCAATCTGAAATTCATGGTTTTGCTAATATCTTTTAAACCACTTGACCGATTTGGCTGAAATTCAATACGAATTAGGCCAAGGGGAACGACATATATTTATGTCTAGTGTCCGATCGAATACACCTTTTTTGGCCGAAGCCGAATATTCGGCCAAATTTTCACTATTCGGCCAAACCGAAGCCGAATATTAAAAAAAATAAATATTTATGTATTAAAAACAAGAAAAAAATAAAACTCGTCTTGGCGGGATACTCAAATGCATGAGAATGTTGTTTATTTTAGCAAACAATTTTTTTGGACATTTTTGTAAAAAAATGTATTTTAGAGTGTAAATTTTTTTTGAATGTGAAAAATGTTTTTAGTGGCAAGAACACTTTGTAAAATGTTTTTGTAGCTTACTAATGTGATTCAAAGTTTGTTTAGTGTGTTTTTCAACACGTGAGCACAAATATTATACAATTATTTGGTATTCGGCCTATTCGGCCAAAATTGTGGCCGAAGCCGAATAGTGGCCGAATAGTGCTTTTTGGCCGAAGCCGAATATTTGGTCGGACACTATTTATGTCAAGCTTCAGCATCATCTGAATTTCGTTTCGAAAGTTTGCGTGTTTTTTATTTCGTAAGTTCACGAAAAACCCTTGCCGAAATTCACTCCTTTGCTCAAAACTTTTGAACTACTGGACTGATTTCGCTGAATTGCAATACCTACCCAAAAATATATGCCAAACTTTAGGAGCCTCCGTAAAGTCTTTTAAAAGTTGGCGTGTTTTCAACAGACAGACGGACGGATCGTCTTTAAATCGATCAAGTATCCTCAATATATCGAAGGCGAATATTCAAAACTTGTTATCTGCAGTATTTTTGAAAGAGTGATAGAAAGTTGCTCACAGAATTAGTTGTCATCTATTAAATTAATCTTTAACTGAAATATTATTTCAAAAACAATTGTTTTTAATTATTTTGTCGAAAAAATATGTATAATAACTCTTAGATTTACCTTAACATAACAGTTATTTTTTATCTCCTGAAAAATTTTTATTATGCAGATTGCAAGTTTTGAATATTCGCCCTCGATATATACTTTATGGGGTCCTAGACCAATATTTCGAGGTATTACAAACGGAATGACCCTCTATCACTAGAGTGGAGGGTATAAAAACACTCATAAATCAATTTTGAATGAAAAAGGCTTCTAAACCGAATTAATTGAATATCGCCGAAATTTTCATATGGCGCCTACGTCCAAAAAGGTCCGATTATAATCAGATTTGATTCTGTTATTAAAGTACGCGTTACAAAACATTTTTTCGATTTTGATCACAAATGTGGTTAATTTTTTATTTATAGTCAATCAAAATAATGATTGATTTAACGAATATATTGTAAGCTTATGACAAAATTTTGAAAAAATCAATTTTTTTGCTTTCCAATATGTTGCCAACAATAAAAATAGCATAACCCGATTATTTTGTATATTTTTGAATTAATGTATTAGAAATAGATTAAAGCGAAAAAATATCTGGTATGTTGAAAATTTGTATTTCGGCAGTTAAAGAAAATAACAAAAATTTTAATCAAAACATTGATTGACTCGTTAAAAATTTGTTGATCAATAGATTTAATTGAATCTTTTTAGCCAATAATTTTTTGTGTGAAGCTGTTTTTCAAAACATTTTTTTTTAACCAATCAAGACTTATAATGCTTTCCGATTCCATATATTTTATTCTATTTTTTCCATTTTTAATCCGATTATTTTCAATTACTTTCTTCTAAGTAATAAATGATTTAAGTTAATGGATTTGAATTCTACTCTATGGTAAATACATATAAACCATACGGAATAAACTGAATAGTTATTGTTTTCTTGTGTTTTTTTTATATTTTCTATTCATTATAAGTAGAGCAGCTGTAGCCTCATTTCATATTAGGTTTTATGCGTAGGCAGACTATTAAATGTACACCATTTTCAACTGTATTTCAGAAATAATAAGTTTTTTTCAGTTTTTCCCAATGGATTTTAGAAAAAGGCAAATGTATTTCAGATTTTCTAATTGAATTTCAGAAATAGTCAGGTGTATTTTAGAATTAGCCAATTGTATTTCAGATATATCCAAATGTATTTCAGAAATTTCCAATTGAATTTCAGAAATAGTCAATTATATTTCAGACATTTTTAAATGTAATACAATTAAAAATTAATAAATATATTTATTTTTCGACCTTTTATTAATTTGAATAATAAACAAATATTCAAGCTCGAGGTCCAGTTTAAAAATTTTCTTTATTTTATTTCACCAATATTTCTATATTCCTTGAATAACATCCTCAGGGACAGTATAAAATCCTTATAAGCAAATGTGTTGTTTAATCCGTATATCAGTATAATAATGATGACGGATTAAACAACACATTAGCTTATTAGAATTTTATATTGTCCCTGAGGATGTTATTCGAGGAATAACAAAATATTGGTGAAATAAAATACAGAATATTTTTAAACTGGACCTCGAGCTTGAATATTTGTTTATTATTTATACAGTTGAAAATTGTTAAAATGCAATTGACTACTTCTAAAATATGACTATTTCTGAAATTCAACTGATTAATTTCTGAAATACACAAAAAAAAATGTGTTGTAGGCTCATTTTCAATAAAATCGTTGTTATATTAAATAATTTAATTGTATTAACAAATTGTGTTGTTGAATAAAATATCAGTTATATTTCAATACAATTAAATTGTTTGTTAATACAGCAACGATTTAATTGAAAACGATATAAAACAAGTAAAAAAGTTAAATTCGGCCTTGCCGAATGTAGTGATACCCTCCACAATTTCAAAAAGATTATTGCAAAAAACTTTGTTTAAGGGAAATTACTTTTGAAAAAAAATTTCCGCGAACAAAAATTTTGGTAAAAAAGAATCCGCGATTTTTTTCTTTTTTTGTCAAAAAATATGTTCGTACTTGTTTAAATACCATTTGATGTTCAATTATGTTCACATATGTCAACCAAAAGTCGAATTAAAGTATTTTGTATTTTTAGGTTATGTTGAATGTACTGAAATTTTTGATATGTGCTTACATTTTCGTTCATAACTTTTGAACCGCTGAACCGATATCGCTCAAATGCAATACCAAACTTCTCGGGAGAACTTCCAATAAACATGTTAAGTTTCAGTCATCTCTGTGCAATATTTTGTCCGTCACAGCATTTTCCACATACAGACTTACAGACAGACATCGCTAGAATGTCTTAAAATCGATCGGGCATCATGAATATATATACTTTATGGGGTCCCAGATCGATATTTCGATGAGTTACAAACGAAATGACAAACTTATATATACCCTGTATCACTATGTGGAGGGTATAAAAATACAATTGGAAAATCCTGAAATACAATAGAAAAATCTGAAATACAATTGATTATTTCTGAAATACAATTTAAAAATCGGAAATATTATTCATTCTTTCTGAAAATCAGTTGACTATTTCTGAATTACACCTGAAAATGGTGTAGTGTTCTTAAGAAAGAAAAATGGTTTAAAAGCTACTTAAGAAAATTACTCGGGAAACAGCAATAAAAGTCCAAATGGATTGTAGTTTCATAGCAAAAGTAAAGGATTTTTTAAATATGTACAAATGAGAAAGAAAAATTTTATACAGTTAAAGAAAATTGCTACAGTTAATATGCTCGTATTAACACATACACTTAAAGAAATACACAGAAAGAATTGAAAACGAATTTCAACCACGAAAAATGCGACTTCAATAAATTTTTTGATTAAAACTCCTCCGATAAAAAAAAAATTGTTATACCAATCACCAAATTATTATTTTATTTATATTAATTATTTTTTTTAACAAACATGCTTCGATTTTGATCACAAATTTAATTAATTTTTTATTTGTAGTCAATTAAAATAATGATTTATTTAACGAATGAATTGTAAGCTTACGACAATATTATGAAGAAATGCTTATTTTTTGCTTTCCAATGTGTTGCCAACAACAAAAAAAGGAGAGCCCACATTATTTTTTAGTGTATTTTTAATTAATTTTTTACAAATAAACTAAGGCGAAACAAATCTGGTGTGTTAAAAAATTCTAATTCGACAGTAAAAGAAAATAACAAAAATTTTGATTGAAACAATGATTGATTTATTTAAATTTTGTTGATCAATAGATTTAATTGAAAACTGTTAGCCAATTATTTCTTGTGTGTGTAGGTTTGTAAAATTTTAAATTTTGTAATGAAAAAAAGTTATTTTAGTTCGAGGTCATTTTTATGTTTCACATTATAAATTAACATAACAAGTACTTATGTTAACTTAATTTTTTGTAAAATGAGTTAGCTAGTTTTGTATAGACATCTTTTTCTTAATAAAAATTTTATATTTTTCAAGTGTAGGTACACAGTAGATTTAAAAAAAAACGTGGGTTACTTTACATTAAACAAATGCTTTATCTCCTGATTCCCTAATGATGATTAATGCAGGAGCAAAAAACAAAAACTACAAATGAAATGTTAAAAGTTAAAAGCAAAAACATGTTTGTGAAAATGAAAAGTTTTTACTTAAATAACAATTGCAAATTGAAAAAGGGGTTAATTAGCAGTTTTTTGCAATTAAAATTGCAAAAAGAGCCACTCTGGCGTATTCGATGATAATTATGTGTTTCGCTGCATACAGCGAAGTAAAAAAAGTTGTTACTTTTATGTACTATTTAAAAAATATTTAAATAAAAATTCTTTGGAAAAGGCACAATAAATGTTTGTTCTTAAAAAAACTTTCTAAGTTAAATGAAATATAAAATTTTAGTTTTTTTATATAGATATTTTCAACATTTATTTTTTACATATTCTTATTATGTGTAATTGTGTCACCTAGAAAATTTTAAAAACATACCATGAATAAAACTATTCATATGAAAAATATTACTAACATTACTTTTTATAGAATTTGAATGTACACTAAAAAAAAAGTGAACTAAAATCTGGGAAAATTAACTCAATTTTGAGAAAAAGAGGGAATGATTTGGCTCCAAAGATTTTTTTTCTTGGTTTAAGTTCATAATTTTCCCAAAAATAAGGAAAACAAAGTTATTTAATTTTAAGCCAATTTTAACTTGAAAATGGGAAAAATTATACTTAACATTTTAGAAATAGATTGGGTCTAGACCCTGGACCCATGGGTTCGGACCCCATTTAACTCGAGACCCCGTTGGGTCCTTTAAGGGTCCCCATAGATTTTGAACCAAAACTTGTGTCCGTTTCGCTCTAACTTGCTTAGTTTTTGAGATACGGTAATAAGGGGCCTGATAGGGTCTTAAGAATCTTAAAAACCGGATAACTCAAAAACTATTAATCGGAGGGCTTTCGGGTATTTTGCGGAAGTGTTCTACGAGTCAAGAGCTACAAAAATGCCGTTGGACCTTTTTTCGTGTTGGCAGTATTTACCGAGATATGTGCATATATAAAATCTCGGGAATTTCAAATTTTAGATCTAAAATTAGGGTCTTGAGACCCCGACAGATATGCAGAGCTAGGCTATTCTATATTTTTCTTTGTAGTCTTTCTTTTGAAAATTTCCGTTTCGCTCTATCTCGCTTAGTTTTCGAGATATCGCCATTTTGAATTTTTAACTAAATTCTAAGAAGTTTTTTACTAAATTTTCAGAAGTCATTAACTAAATTCTAAGAAGTACACTTCCTCAATTCAAAGAAGAGAAATACGATGATGTTTTTTTAGTAAATTTTAACTAAACTTGAACTAAATTGTTTTTTAAGAAATGTGTCTTAAAAATAAAGATACGATTCTTAGATTTGTGGAAAATTTCTTTGGCAGTAAGAATTTTTTTCCTAATATTTAAAAAATCCATTTAAAGAAAACTATGAACTAATTATAAGTAAATGAACTAAAATTTTTTCCTCATAGTTAAGAAAATTTCTCATTTTTAAGTTAAATTTAACTAAATTTTAGGAAAATTCATGATAAATTTTCAAAGACATTTTTTCCTTAATTTTAGTTATGTCTTTTTTTTCAGTGTAGTACACATTTAAATAGTATTTTTTTTAATGAAAATTATAATAATTAAAAGTTTAAATATATATATATTTAGTCCTTTAAAATTCCTAGTTGGAACATAGGGCCATTTATAATATATAAGTGATATTTTATTTTATGGAAATTGAGGTGAACAGATTTAAACATTTCATTAGGTCTAAAATGTAAATCTAACTGGACATTTTATAGAAATTTTGAACATCACACGAATGACAGATATAAATAATGCTCTTACCACACCTTAAAAATGTCAACCGTGCTATGAATTTTTACATCTGGTCACCATATCATAATTTTTGACATCTGTTCACCTTATTTTGTCAAACTGTCATGTTTGCGGTACACAAAATATGTTAGCACTTATTTCACATAAATTTTAATTAAAATTTGTAAAGTTTTTTAAATAAAAATTTTACTAATTACTGACTTTTTTAACGAGTGGTTTAAGTACAAAGAAAGAAAAATGGAAATGAAATAAAATAAAAAATGACATAGTCATTAACATAATACGTGAAGATTTTTTCATACATATATTTATATAATTTTTTTTTTCTGAAAACTCAAAATGGCATATAATTTGGTACAAGGCAGAGTCACTCTCCTCTATAATAACAAATTATAATGTAATGAATAAATTTTGTTTGAAATATAAACATTAAAAAAAAGTTATAGCATTCATCAAAAAAGTTATGGTAAACACAATTTTTCATTACATATGTAACAACACAGAAAGAATTTGAAACGAATTTCAATCAACAAAAACGCCGATTCAATCTATTTTTTTTTAATTGAAATTCCTCTAATAAGGAAAATTGTTATACCAATCATCAAATTTCAAATGATTAATTGAAAATTTTTTCAATCAAACATTTTTGCGATTTTGATCACAAATTTGATAAATTTTTTATTTATATTCAATCAAAATAATGATTGATTTAACTAATGAATTGTAAGCTTAATGCAAAATTATGAAAAAATTCATATTTGTTTGATTTCCAACATGTTGCCAACAATATAAAAGAGGAAAACCCCATTATTTTGTATATTTTTGAATTAATGTATTCAAATAAATTAAAGCGAAAATAAATCTGGTATGTACACTCAAAATAATCCTACTGTAAAAAATACAGTAAAAGTGTTATAACTTTAACTATACTACTTTTTTAGTAATTTACAGTATAAATTTAGTTTTACAGTATAAATTTAGTTATTTTTTTGAAATTGGAATACTTTGAACTTTACTGAATACTGATTTTTTACCGATTTTTTAATAATTTTTGTTAGTAATTTTTAAAAATTTGGAAACTTATTTTTGACACCTAAAATGGTAAAATTTACATTTTTGAATATTTTTTTTTTCAAACGCACATAGCCAATTTCCATTGAAAAAAAAAAAATAAATGTTTATTTTTTTTTAAATTTCCGAAATAGATCATTGCCATCCATCAAGCTCAATAATTATATTTTTTTGAGACAATTTTTTTTATTAAAAAATTTGTCAAAATCGATTTTGGATAGATTTTCGATTTTAAATTTGTTTACCGTTTTTTTATAACTGCGTTAGTAAAAATTGACTAACGCGTTGTAGGGCCCTTTAATACTAACAATTAGTAATAACTACCAACTTTTTAGTAAGGAATACTGTAGGATTTCTATGAGTGTATGTTGAAAATTTGTAATTTGACAGTTAAAGAAAATAGGAAAAAGTTTAATCAAAACATTGGTTGACTCATTTAAATTTTGTTGATTCATAGATTTAATTGAAAATTGTTAGCCAATAGTTTTGTGTGTGTATGTAACAACTCAGAAAGAATTTGAAACGAATTTCAATTAACAAAAACGCCGATTCAATATTTTTTTTTATTGAAATGCCTCCTATAAAGAAAATTGTTATACCAGTCATCAAATTTTAAGTGGTTAATTGAAATTTTTTTCAATCAAAAATTTTTTCGATTTGGATCACAAATTTGATATTTTTATTTATATTCAATCAAAATAATGATTAATTTAACTAATGAATTGTATGCTTATGACAAAATTATGAATTTTTTGCTTTCCAACATGTTGCTAACAATAAAAATAAATAAAACCCGATTATTTTGTATAATTTTGAATTAATCTATTCAAATAAATTCATGCAAAAAAAAAAATCTGGTATGTTGAAAATTTGTAATTTGACAGTTAAAGAAAATAACAAACATTTGAATCAAAACATTGATTGACTCATTAAAATTTTGTTGATCAATAGATTTAATTGAAAATTTTTAAGGCAATAATTTTTTGTGTTAATCTTTAAAAGAAATTAAGTTAATCTAGCAAGGTTCGTAATGGATTTTGACATAAATCCCAGTATCATTTATTTCCTAAGTGGGACCAGAGGCATTGGATCAGAGGCACAAACTAATACGGACTCGACACTTATGACAGTTGTCAAAAAAGTAGTAAAATTACAGTTTTATCTCGAAAACTAGAGCTGACCCAAAAAAAAAACTGTTGCCAGATTTGAAATCAGCGTAGCCCAATTACCCAAATTTTGCTATCAGAACCAGGTCAAAAAAATTGTTGGTATTTGTTATTGATTTATGATCGATTCGCAGACATTTTATGAATGTCTGTCCGACTGTCTGTGTAAGACACAATGCAGTCGATAATGAAATAGACTCCTAAAGTTTGACATAAATATATTTTATGGTTCTAGACAGGCTAAGTTCGTAAGTGCGCAAAATCGGGCTAGGGGAAAAAGTTTCCCCTTGAAGAACTAAACCAACCTCTAAAAAACGGTAATTTTTACAAGTTTTTTTGTATTTTTCTTAAACAAATGAAAGAGTTTTTTTGTCAAAAGAGGATCAAAGCCCTGCATTGGGACCAAGGGAATAAAAAAAATTTAGATTTTGAGGCATCGCTCCCTTTTGTGGGTGTGGATTAGGGTTTCTATTCGGGAAAAATTTCCCGAATTACACCGTCCGACAGCCAATATTAAACATGAACCGGGTGATATACGTCTAAAAGTAGAGATTAAATGGAATAAAACTGCATTACAGTTTCTCATTTCGTGATCCTGGGACTTCAGAGTTCTAAAGGATACATTTTGCAATATATTTTTAAAATATTTTTACTTATCATAGGATGCCACTGGTGATGGCAAATGAAAGAGGATCTCCCCTAATTTTTCCATTTTTTATTTTGCCATATCAGGATAAAATGATGTGAATAATGTTCTTTCAAAATGTTATCAAAATATTTTGTTGAAAATTTTGAATGATATTGAATACAGTTTTGAAAGTAAGTAACTTGCTTCCTTATTCCTGATATGTAAAAATAATAAAATAGGAAAATTAGGGGAGATCCTTCTCTTTCATTTGCTATCACTAGTGCACTTGTCCTAGGACAAGTGCAAATCTTAAAAAAAAATATTTTATAAAAGTTAATACTCTAAATTTTTTAAGTCCTTTTAAAAGGAAACAGGATCACGAAATGAAAAACTGTAAATGCAGTTTTACTACATTTAGTCTCTAGTTTCAAACGTATATTATCCAGTTCGTGTTTAATGACTTTTTTAATTTTTGTCGGACGGTGTTATGCCTAAGTAACAAAATTTTGTCATTGGTCGCTGTTCCAAAAAAAAGTAATTCACATAAAAAATGTGAAAATGAAAATTTCCGAATTTTTTTGGTGTTCTAGATTTCACATCCGAATTTCTTTTTCGTTTTGTTTCACATAAATAAAATTTTGTGAAAGTAAAATGAATGCACTTTTTCCCTTATAATTTTTTAAATTAAAATTATTCAATTTCAACTTCGAATGAAAACGTTATCAACAAAACACTAAACTTGATTTCATGTGATTCGGAAATTTTCATGTGAATTGAAAAGTTGTGAAAGACAGAACAGAGGCCATTATTTAGTTTTTAACATCCACACTAGGGTTTCTAAATTCCCGGACTTTTCCAATTCCCGGGAAATCGTTTTAAAAAAATCGTATTCCTGGGAATTCCCGGGAATTTTTTAATTGAAACAAATTTTCAACTTTATCATATCAAAATTATTATATTACAAATTATGGTCGTATTTTCCAATTTAAACCCATTTAAATGTATTCTTTTGTAAAATAGTTTTATTAACCTCTAAAATATACGTAGAAAGTTCATAAAATCAATTTTTTGTAGAAATATTAGACCTTATCATAGTTTTTGTATTTGCATTGACGTATTTCCACTCCATACAAAATTGTTCACAATTCGGAAAATATGTATAACTATCCGATTTTGCATCAAATGCGGTTTTAATAACTTTTTGGAAAATTTGTCTCAATTCTTCAAAATTATATTTTCGAATTATTAAAATTAGTCGGTTGAATTCATCCGGGCCAAATTGAGAATACCAATGTACTATATCGAGGGCCTATATTCAAAACCCTCTATCTTCCATTTTCACGAAAATGACTTTTTGATGGCAAAATATTCAGTAAAACGGCCCTCATCTATGGTGTAAAATTCAGAACAAAAATATTTTTTTTTGCTATTTTATTTGCATTTTTGGTTTTCTCTATCTCTTACACAATTAATTTTTCTGAATGCAAAACCCTCTATCTTTTCAAATAATTAATTTACAAATATTTGTTTTGAATAATTTTATCATGCATTACATGTTTTCATACTAATTTTTGCATGCTGCACATGAATTTATCAACAAAATTCCAGAACCACGATTTTGGTCCACTGATGCTAATTTTTTCTGAAAATTCTTGTTTGACTTTTTTAAAAAATGTGTCCCAAACTTTGGATGTCTTGTGTACATTGTGAAACAAAAATTTTTATCTTAAAAATCCCGATGCTGATCAGCATCTGTGGACCAAAATCCCGTTTTTATTTTTTTTACTATTTCTTACATAACATACTCAACAGTTTGTCAACTTTTGAGACGAATTCGGTAAAAAAAATAATTTTTGTCTTAACAATCCGCACCTGTGGACCAAAACCGCGATTTCGAAATTATTTATTAGCCGTTATCATTAATAAATTACGTTAAAAATTAACCGATGTCATCAATGAAATCATAATAATTCATTTTCATTAAAATGCAAAACCCTCTATCTGATCATTTTCATTCCTGTACTTAATATTTTTGAGAAACAAAACCCTCTATCTATCCTCTAAAATCCCCAATAGTGCAAAATTTTAAAAACGAATTATATGTCAGATTCAGTAGTTGATTTAAAAAAATATTGTAGAATATCGAATTTTAATTACTCTAACAATTCGCGAAATAAACAGTTTTTTGGCTCTCCTGAAAAGTTGAGTTTTTTTAGATAGAGGGTTTTGAATATAGGCCCTCGATATAGCCATTGTAACGACGTGTTTTTACTGGTTGTTGGGATAGAACTAGCGGCGGCCATGGTTCGTTACAAAATATTTATTTTTTACGACCGATAGATATCAGGCTTTTACTTCATATATGAAATTTTAAGCTGAAAACCAGGTTTGTTACATATATATTTTGTAAAATATTGATATATTCTGTTTAAGCACTATAATGATTGTTGTTCTGAATATGAAACACTAAATTTCGAAAAGAAGAAATCATTGGAATTTTAGATAAAGAAACCTTTTGCCAATTTGCAACCAACATTTGAAGTGAAATTTAGTTTGATTTCGTATTTTGTCACGCAATCGATTAAAGAAAAATAATTATTAGGCCTAAATAATATGCAAGCTGAAGCATATCCTTACTAGTTTTTCTTTAAAAATTTTTATTCTTTCAAGGTTTTAATGTCATTTTTAAGAAATCATTTAAGATTGTGTTAAAAATGTGTAAATAAAATATAATTTTATTAAAAAAATTAGCAACGAATTCCCGAAATTTCCCGAAGAAAAAATCCCGGGATTTTAAGAAAAATATTTCCCGGGAATTCATATATGAAGTAAAAGCCTGATATCTATCGGTCGTAAAAAATAAATATTTTGTAACGAACCATGGCCGCCGCTAGTTCTATCCCAACAACCAGTAAAAACACGTCGTTACAATGGCTATATCGAGGGCCTATATTCAAAACCCTCTATCTAAAAAAAATCAACTTTTCAGGAGAGCCAAAAAACTGTTTATTTCGCGAATTGTTAGAGTAATTAAAATTCGATATTCTACAATATTTTTTTAAATCAACTACTGATATAATTCGTTTTTAAAATTTTGCACTATTGGGGATTTTAGAGGATAGATAGAGGGTTTTGTTTCTCAAAAATATTAAGTACAGGAATGAAAATGATCAGATAGAGGGTTTTGCATTTTAATAAAAATGAATTATTATGATTTCATTGATGACATCGGTTAATTTTTAACGTAATTTATTAATGATAACGGCTAATAAATAATTTCGAAATCGCGGTTTTGGTCCACAGGTGCGGATTGTTAAGACAAAAATTATTTTTTTTACCGAATTCGTCTCAAAAGTTGACAAACTGTTGAGTATGTTATGTAAGAAATAGTAAAAAAAATAAAAACGGGATTTTGGTCCACAGATGCTGATCAGCATCGGGATTTTTAAGATAAAAATTTTTGTTTCACAATGTACACAAGACATCCAAAGTTTGGGACATATTTTTTAAAAAAGTCAAACAAGAATTTTCAGAAAAAATTAGCATCAGTGGACCAAAATCGTGGTTCTGGAATTTTGTTGATAAATTCATGTGCAGCATGCAAAAATTAGTATGAAAACATGTAATGCATGATAAAATTATTCAAAACAAATATTTGTAAATGAATTATTTGAAAAGATAGAGGGTTTTGCATTCAGAAAAATTAATTGTGTAAGAGATAGAGAAAACCAAAAATGCAAATAAAATAGCAAAAAAAAATATTTTTGTTCTGAATTTTACACCATAGATGAGGGCCGTTTTACTGAATATTTTGCCATCAAAAAGTCATTTTCGTGAAAATGGAAGATAGAGGGTTTTGAATATAGGCCCTCGATATAGTACATTGGTATTCTCAATTTGGCCCGGATGAATTCAACCGACTAATTTTAATAATTCGAAAATATAATTTTGAAGAATTGAGACAAATTTTCCAAAAAGTTATTAAAACCGCATTTGATGCAAAATCGGATAGTTATACATATTTTCCGAATTGTGAACAATTTTGTATGGAGTGGAAATACGTCAATGCAAATACAAAAACTATGATAAGGTCTAATATTTCTACAAAAAATTGATTTTATGAACTTTCTACGTATATTTTAGAGGTTAATAAAACTATTTTACAAAAGAAGACATTTAAATGGGTTTAAATTGGAAAATACGACCATAATTTGTAATATAATAATTTTGATATCATAAAGTTGAAAATTTGTTTCAATTAAAAAATTCCCGGGAATTCCCAGGAATACGATTTTTTTAAAACGATTTCCCGGGAATTGGAAAAGTCCGGGAATTTAGAAACCCTAGTGTGGATGTTAAAAACTAAATAATGACAAAATTTTGTTACTTAGGCATAACACCGTCCGACAAAAATTAAAAAAGTCATTAAACACGAACTGGATAATATACGTTTGAAACTAGAGACTAAATGTAGTAAAACTGCATTTACAGTTTTTCATTTCGTGATCCTGTTTCCTTTTAAAAGGACTTAAAAAATTTAGAGTATTAACTTTTATAAAATATTTTTTTTTAAGATTTGCACTTGTCCTAGGACAAGTGCACTAGTGATAGCAAATGAAAGAGAAGGATCTCCCCTAATTTTCCTATTTTATTTTTTTTACATATCAGGAATAAGGAAGCAAGTTACTTACTTTCAAAACTGTATTCAATATCATTCAAAATTTTCAACAAAATATTTTGATAACATTTTGAAAGGACATTATTCACATAATTTATCCTGATATGGCAAAATAAAAAATGGAAAAATTAGGGGAGATCCTCTTTCATTTGCCATCACCAGTGGCATCCTATGATAAGTAAAAATATTTTGCAAAATGTATCCTTTAGAACTCTGAAGTCCCAGGATCACGAAATGAGAAACTGTAATACAGTTTTATTCCATTTAATCTCTAC
Source organism: Pegoplata infirma (assembly GCA_963921195.1). NCBI lineage: Eukaryota > Metazoa > Arthropoda > Insecta > Diptera > Anthomyiidae > Pegoplata > Pegoplata infirma. The sequence goes on from OY992537.1 coordinate 199,780,418, forward strand.
TTTTAGACGTATATCACCCGGTTCATGTTTAATATTGGCTGTCGGAATTCGTTAACATTTATCGCAAGGAACAAGATGTCCTTAGGACCCCCGCCAAAAAATACGAACCCCCCAGAAAAAAAACAAATCTGTAAATTTTTTGCGTCTGTCTGTGAAAATGGCGATCACGGCCAAAAACTTAACATATTTACTTGTTGTTGCCCCTAGAAGTTTGATATTGAATTTGAGCCATATCAGTTCTGCGGTTCAAAAGTTATGGACATTGGCGTAGGAAGCCAACATTTCTAGGGGGGGCTAAAGCCCCCCTTGATTTTTTTGAATTTTTTGGTATTTTTTTTTTTAATAGAAAAACCCAGACCTATTCCTGAAGTGTTCCCTTTAACATGCGTCTAGGTGACCTAGAAACGAATGCCCCCCGAAAGCGGTTAAAAATTCATATTTTTTTTTAACAAATTTTGATTCTGAAAATTTTTCGGAAATTTAGAACTCCCAGATACGCTTTGAGAATGAAAGATTTTTAAAGTTTTTCCTATAATAAAATCATTAGATTACTATGATTTTTTCAAGAAAAAGTTGTGATGATTGCAAAAGTTGATTATTAGTCAAAATTCTCAGATTCTTTCTTCCAATAACTTTTGTCTATAAAAACCCCCTTAGAATTTAGAAACTTTTTTAAATCAAAGAAGTTAAAATGTGTTCCTGAAGTTAAACCCCTAAGATTCGGTAAAGTTTTTATTACTGACAAAAACATCAGATTCATATAAAAACTTTTTTCAATAATTCAGACTATTTTTCAATGGGAAAAACTATTAGATCTAATGTAATAATCATTACGAGTCCTTAAGACTCGTAGAATAATCATAACGAGTCCTAAAGGCTCATTATTATTATTTATTGTTGCAAAAATTAATGAAATCATTAAATTATTAAAAAAAAAATTGTGAATGATTAAAATTCTGGGGGGGGCTAATATTTTTCTGGGGGGGGCTAAGCCCCCCCCCAGACAGGGCTATCTACGCCAATGGTTATGGACGAAAATGAAAGGACACCTTAAAAATGTTCGTACATTCAACATAACCTAAAAATACAAAATGCTTTAATTCGGCAGCTAGTTGACATTTGTAAACACAATTGAACACCGAATGGTATTTACACAAGTACGAACATATTTTTTGACAAAAAAGCAAAAAAATCGCGGATTTTTTTTGTTCCAAAAATTTTTTTTCGCGGAATTTTTTTTTCTAAAATTTTTTTTTTTCTCAAAAGTAATTTTATTTTAAATAAAGTTTTTTGCAATAATCTTTTTAAATTGGGGAGGATATCAATACATTCGGCAATGCCGAATTTAACTTCTTTACTTGTTTTTTTTTTTTTAATTTTGAACCAAAAAAAAATTTTTCAATATTTATATTTTTCTAAAAAAAATGTTCACCTAATTTTTAATCGCCTTAATTTTTTGGAGTACGTTATCAAAAAATGTTTAAAAAATAATCTCTTTACATTGTGGAGGGTATCAATGTAGTCAGCAAGGCCGAATAAAACTTTTTTTACTCATTTTAAATATAATCTTCAGGGTTTCATTTTATAAATGATGTTTAAATACATTTAACAAAATATATAAAAAAACCAAATAGTAAAATGTTTTTAAAGTCCTTCATATAAGAGAACTGCATAATTAAAATGTTAAAAAAATTTTGCAGTTCTGAAGTATGTATGTTAAATTTCAAGTTGAAAAAAAACAGGACACTAACATATTTTCATTAATGCCATTTATTTAACGCATCACAGACAATATCAACAACTTTAACAACTTTTGTAATTTGACAAGTTTAAAAGGGAAATAATTTTTAAAATGAATCTTAAATACTCTCCATCATAAAAACAAAAACAAGTAAGAGACTATTTTTGGATGTGCCGAATCTTCAAATATCCTCCACAATCTTGTCATTTTTAACATTTTCAAAGAAATAATTGAAGACGAATTTCAATCACAAAAAACGTGGTCTCAAATAATTTGTTGATTGAAACTCCTCCGATGAAGATAATTGTTATACCAATAACCAAATTAATAGGTGATTAATTGATTATTTTTTCAATCAAACATTTTTCGATTTTGATTACAAATTTGATCAATTAGATTTTTAAAGGCAATCAAAATAATGATTGATTTAACGCATAAATTATAAGCTAATGACAAAATTATAAAAAAAAAAGTTTTCCCAGTATGTTGCCAACAATAAAAAAAGTAAAACCCGATTATTTTGTATACTTTTTTTAATTAATGTATTTAAATAAGTTAAACCAAAAAAAAATCTCGTATGTTGAAAAATTGTAATTCGATAGTAAAAGAAATAACACAAATTTTCATCAAAACAATGATTGATTAACATAAATTTTGTTGATCAATAGATTTAATTGAAAATGTTTAGCCAATAATTTTGTGTGTTTGATCCCGCCTTCTGATCTAAGAAATTACAATTATGAAAGGTCACACGGCCTACTGTCTTATCCCGTCTAACAAAAAATACTTCTTTTTTATTTAAAAAAAACACTATTCCTTAAATTAAACGCCTAAAAGTATGCTTTATTTCATACTTCTCTATAGAGTTTCCCCTAAAACATGGTAAATATTAAGCTTACTGCAATATTATAATGTTTTTACTTTGTAAATAATTGTTTCATCATTCTTTAAAAATTAAATTCTTAATAAGTGTAAAATTTTTGAAAATAAAACAATTTCATATTCATAAAAGCATTTCAATTTGCATTTAATTAAATTACTTTGAACATACAAAATCAACCACAAAAAGTCTATCAGCAGCTAGAGCACTACCCAAAATTCCCAGCCTCCTTAGAATTGTATACATAACCTCATCAAATGATAACATTGTTTCATGTATAGTCGTTAGAGCATGGAAAGAATGTAATTTTGAATTACATTTAGGCAGGAACTGGAAGTTTACGTATCAATTAATTAAAAATCCAGCATAAAAGTATGCCATGAATAAAATAATTTTAATGTCAGCCGTTTTTAAGCGTGCCGCAAGAGAGATTTCCCTTGTAAGTCCAAACAATATCTTGTTATAATTACCCGAGTAAAAAAGTTTATATATAATTATTAGGGATGAGATTTTCATGCACTAAAAAATCAAAAATATGCGCTAAAAAAATTCAAAATATGCTATAAAAAACCTAAAAATATGCACTAAAAAATAAAATGTGTGCAAAAAAATCATGTTTTCATACGAAAAACGTCTTAATAAGCAAAAAATGACGCCGGGCTTAAACAGTAACATTTCAAAATTTATGAAAACAAGATTTTTTTAGAAATTAATACAATCTATAAAAAAAAATTAAAAAGAAGAAAAAAATAATTTTTCTTATTTTCAAAATAAATTTTTAAAAAAGTGTTTAAAACAAAAAAAAAATCAATTTGTGTTTTTGCTAATTTATGCCAAAATATGCACTTAAAAGTTTGAAATATGCACAAAATATGTGTTTAAAACCAAAATATGCATTTTCACCAAAATATGCAAAAACAAATCGATGTAATTTTAACGCAAATTTCTTGATTCGAAAAGATAATTGGTTGTTATCATTTTTAAGCTATCGACAAAAAACATGAATTTGCATGGAAATCAGATCCCTAATAGTTATATATAATTTGATATATCCCTATTAATATTATAAATCTGATTGTTGGTTTGTCTGTCTGTCTGTCTGTCTTTCTGTCTGTCTATCTGTCTGTCTGTCTGTTCCGCAATAAGTAAAGAACGGCTTAACCGATTTTCATGAAATTTTCACCAAAGATAGTACTAACCGAGGCGGGAACTATAGGCCATAAGCGACCGCGATCGGACAAAGGGGCGTAAAATGCCACGCCCCTTTGTACCATGCTAAAGCTATATCTGCCTGTACGGCAATAACAGAAAAACGTCTGACCGATTTTCATGAAATTTTCACCACAGATAGTACTAACCTAGGAGGGAACTACAGGCCATAAGCGACCGCGATCGGACAAAGGGGCGTAAAATGCCACGCCCCTTTGTACCATGCTAAGGCTATATCTGCATGTACGGCAATAACAGAAAAACGGCTGAACCGGTTTTCACGAAATTTTCACCACAAATAGTACTAACCGAGGCGGGAAATATAGGCCATAAGCGACCGCAATCGGACAAAGGGGCGTAAAATGCCACGCCCCTATGTACCATGCTAAAGCTATATCTGCCTGTCCGGAAATAACGGAAAAACGGCTGAACCGATTTTCATGAAATTATCACCACGGATAGTACTAACCGAGCCGAGAACTATAGGCCCAAAAAATCCGCGATCGGAAAAATAGGCGTAAAATGCCAAGCCCCTTTGTTTTGTATTGAAACTATATCTGCCTGTCCTGCAATCATTGAAAAGTGATTTAAGCGATTTCACTGACATTTTTACCACAGATAGTACTAACCGAGCCGGAAACTATGATCAACAATGGAGGGCGATCGTAAAAAGGGGCGTTAAATGCCACGCCCCTTTGTATTACATTAAAAGTTATTTCTAAATAACGCTTCAACGGCTGAACTGATTTTCATGTATTGTTCACCACATATAGTATTAACCGAAGCGAAAACTATGAGCCACAATAGAGGGCGATAGAAAAAAGGGTCGTAAAATACCATGCCCCTTTGTATTACATTAAAATTTATTTCTTCCTGTTCCGTTATCACGTTTAAACGGCTGAACCGATTTTAATGATATTTTTATCAAAGAAACTTAGATTATAATAGAGCGCGTATGGACAAAGGGGCGGAAAATGCCACGCCCCTTTGTACTATACTGAAAGTTTTTTCTGTGTGTTCCGTAATCATGCTTAAACGACTATACCGATTTTAATAAAAAATAAAATAGCGCGCTCCTCTTTATTTTATTGAACGCTATTTCTGTCTAAAATAAATAAATTAAATATTTACCATCGAGGCGGGAACTATAGATTAAAATAGAGCGCGTTTGGACAAAAGGGGCGTAAATTGACACTCGCCTTTGTACTATACTGAAAGTGTTTCTGCATGTTCCTTAATAACGCTTAAACGACTAAACCGGTTTTAACTAAATTTTTTGCATAGATAGTACTAACAGAGGCGGGAACTTTAGTTTGGTATCAACTGCCAATCCTTTTGCAATGTACTGAAAGTTCATTCTGCCTTTCCGTAATCACGCTTAAACGGTGAACCTGATGTTATTATAATTTTCACCACAGTTAGTTAGTACTTATTGAGGCGGAAACTATAGACACGACCAGACAAAAGTGTGAATTGCTATGTGTCTTTGTAATACATTGAAATTTATTTCTGTCTGATCCGTACTCACGCGTTAACGGTGAAACCAATTTTAATCAAATTTTCACCACAGATGGTATTTACCATGGCGATCGGGAAAAGGGGCTTAAAATGCCGCACCCCTTTGTATTAAATTAAAAAAAATATATATTTTCCTGTTTCCCGTTGAACGATATCCCATATTAGCCCGCGATTAGACAAATGGAAGTAAAATGGCACGTCAATTTGTAATATACATAACGCTATTTCTGGCTTATTTGCTTTCATGCAAAAACGGCTTAACCAACTCCTTTAAATACTACTGTTAGAATTAACTGAGCGCGAACTATTTGCGATATCAGAACCTGAAAACGGTTGAGCCGATTTCAATGAAATCTTCAACATAAATAGTGCTATAGACAATATTAAACTGCGATTTATAAAAAGACATATAATGATACGCCCCTATGTACTTTAGTGAGAGTTGAGCAAATTTAATTGCAAATTTCTTCACGTGCTAACCAATAGAGGAACTATAGGTCACATGAGACCAAAATTGAAATAAATGCGTTAAATGCCACACCCACTTGAACTACAGTAAAAGTTATGTCTTTATTGATGTTGTCACTACATAAAGTGCTAACCGAGGAGGGAACTATAGGTTCCTTTTAAAAGCCATTTAAGTACATTAATATTAGGTTTGTTCCCATGACGGAGGAACACGTATAACCATGTTCCCGACGCTAAGCAAAATCGAAAAAAAATTTACTAATCCTCATGAATAGGTTTATATTTACCAGTGAAAAGCTACGAAGAAGTAGATAAACTGACTAATAAAAAACTCATTCATTACAAAATATTTTTTTCAACCCGGGCAACGCCGGGTGCAAAACAGCTAGTAATTATATATATTGGATAAAATTATTATAATTTGATAAAATAATGTATAATTATATTCGAATATCGAAAATTCCTTTTGTAATTCGAAAGTTCTACATGTAGTTCGAAGATACCATTTGTAAATCGAAGAGCACAAACTCATTATACCCAATACCACAGTGTGGTGTAGGGTATAAAAAAGAACCCATTCTTTTAAAATTTGCTATTTATTCATCAGTGTTTCATAAACTTGTACTTTTGCAATTTTCGACGACAAACTTCGTTGCATATTTCTAGTTAAACAGTACTCAGACGACAAAATTTCATTTGAAATAATCAAACATTAACAACACGTAACTAATTTTTTTAAAAAACGAAATTTTAGTTTGTATTTTATTCTATCATGGCCAATCACGCACACACGTGAATTGCCCATCTCGAATATGATATGATAGAGATGGTAACGTGATTTGCGTGATTTTAACTTTTCATAAAAGTTAAAAATACGCTATTTTTATTAAATTTTATAATTTTAAGTGCATATTTTTATAATTTTACGATTTTTAGTGCATATTTTAGGCGCCTTAAACATATTTTTTTAGTGCATGAAGGTACCCGGTTATAAGTTTCTATAATGACATACCGATTTAAATGCACCCGCTTAATGGCACTATGTCAAAATATCCGATAATTGTAGAAGGGCATTGATGCATTAAAAAAACTCTGATAAACGCACACCCACTGATCTTAAGCTTTTGAATTTGTGTGTTCTTTGTTACGCATTCGCAAGTGAATCATTAAAGCGAGAACTCATTTCATTGTTTATATTTCAGTAAACTTTGTATGAAATTTATCTTATCAGTTTTACGCATTTAAGCGTAACCAACTATTTTGTGAGTGTTTAAAATTTTTTTTTTCAAGTAACTTTCCTTGATTTTTAATAACATTTTTACGGTTTTTTTAGTTTCAGTTTTTGTATGTTTTACAATCAATAAAAAATCAAGCGAACTCTTGTTTTCATAGAAATTTTGCGTGAGCATGAGTAATAGTAAAATTACTAACGCGATTTTTGAGATTCTGCACATAGGCCTTCTTGAAGGCCAGCCAACGATATTAGTGTCCGGCCGAATATTCGGCTTCGGCCAAAAAGCACTATTCGGCTTCGGCCACAATTTTGGCCAAATAGGCCGAATACCGAATAATTGTATAATATTTGTGCTCACGTGTTGAAAAACACACTAAACTAACTTTAAATCACATTAGTAAGCCACAAAAACATTTCACTAATTGTAAGTGTTTTTGCAACTAAAAACATTTTTTAACATTAAAAAAAAATTTACACTCTAAAATAGATTTTTTTACAAAAATGTCCAAAAAAAATTTTATGCTTAAAATAAAATCATTCTAGACAACATTCTCATGCATTTGAGTATCCCGCCGAGTCGAGTTTTATTTTTTTCTTGTTTTTACTACATAAATATTTTTTTTTTAATATTCGGCTTCGGTTTGGCCGAATAGTGAAAATTTGGCCGAATAAACGATATATTAAAATTGGTAAAATTTAAAAACGTTTGAAGTAGAAGACTCCGTTTGGGTTCTTTTATGAGTTACGAGTTGTCAATGTTTGACAATCGATATCGACATATTGTATTATTATGTAGCATAAGCTCCAGGGTGCTTTTTGGTAGACTTCAATGTGTTATGGTTATGTAGACATTGTAACTGAATAATTTTAAAAAGTATTAGTTAAAAAATTCCTGTAAAAGTTTTACGTGTTTTCATGAGTTTACAAGCATTGAGCACAATAAGTAGTGAAGGTGACAATTTCGATATGAGAAAAGGTGTACTAAGCCTAAAAGTATGCAATAAATTTTAAGTCGATTTAATAAACAGAATAAAAAAAATTCGTAACTGAAAAGCTAAAACCAAAATTCTGACAAAAAAATTATTAACTTTTTTTAAATTTCTATTAAAAAGATTTAAAAGAAAAACAAGTCAGAGTGTTACATTCGGCTGTGCCGAATCTTTTATACCCTCCAAAATGTAAAAAAAATATATAAAAAAAAATTCAGGGGCGTCTTTTTTTTTTTGGGGGGGGGGGGTCGGTGGGTGACATTAGGGGGCACATCCCCCTTGCGATTTTGAACTTCTTCTGAGATAACAAAGTTGCATTTGCTTAGCAAAAGTACAAAAAACCCTGCAAAAAATGCGTTTTTTCTAAGGTTGGTTTAGTTCTCTAAGGGGGAACTTTTTCCCCCTTGGTCCGATTTTACCCATTTCCGAACTTAACCTGCCTAGGAATATAAGACATATTCGTGCCAAACTTCGGAAGTCTAGCTCTTTTATTTTGGACTGTATCGTGTCTTCTACAGACGGACAGACGGACAGACGGACGGACGGACGGACGGACGGACGGACATCGCTAGAATGTCTTAGAATCGATCACTGATCAATAAAATATATACTTTATGGGGTCCTAGACCGATATTTCGATGCGTTACACACGGAATGACAAAGTGAGTATACCCCCATACTGTGGTTGGAGGGTATAAAAATGCAATACAGATTATGGACTTTTCAATTATTTACTAATCATCGTTGCCAGATTGCATTGTATGAAGTTTCTCTTTTCCTAGAAAATTAAAGTTTGAATTACTTCATTAAGTACAAAATAATCGATTATCGTTCACATGTATTTTTATCAGACCTTTGAAGAATTAATTCACTTTTTGATTTGATTCGCAAAAAGATTAATTCATATTAATAAATCAAGGAATTAATTCTTGATGATTTGATTCAAAAGAATTAATTTCAACTTTTTGTTGAATGAATTAACTAATTTTTTGTTTAATTCCTTGTTTAAATAATGATTCAAATCAACTTGATTCAAATCAACAAAGAATTAATTCACTTGATTCAAATCAATTGATTCAAATCAATTGATTCAAATCAATTTGATTCAAATCAATTGATTCAAATCAATTTGATTCAAATCAATTGATTCAAATCAATTTGATTCAAATCAATTGATTCAAATCAAAAATGTTTTGATTCAGTTGATTTAAACATTTTTTTCTTAAATCAAAGTATTTACTTTACACACGCACACACATACTATAACATATATTCTTGTGCGGTAGTAGCAAGCAAAAAGTCAAAGCAACAGAATTTTATAGTGTACATTTTATTGGCAGCATTTTTTAGCCTATGCATGCAAAGGAATCACAAAAATGCAAGACATTGCTTTAATACAACATTTATTAATTTGCACATATACATTAAGGGTGGGATAATGCACGACTTTTCGATATAATGGAAATGTATGTGTATAATAAAAATGTAAATCATTCATTGTTTTTGTGTTAAAAGTTATTTTTATGCTGAAGAGCCAAATTCGTTATTGACTAAAGTAAAGATAGGCGCGTGAGTGGATTTTGACTCACACTCACTAACGCAAAAAATAATCGGATCACTCACTAATCCCTCACGCAATATTTTTTTACTCACGCTCACTCACTATTCACGTGAGTAATAAAAAACTTACTCACACTCACGCGTGACTCACGCCAGATTCAATCACGCTCACGCGTGAGTCACGCAAAATCTACTCACGCAATAAAATTTTCTTACCAAAAAAAAAAAAAAACTCGAAAAAAAAAATTATTAGAAAAATTTTAAAAAAATTGGGCAAATCAAAAAATTGTGCAAATCAAAAAATCTAATCACGCAGACTCATGCAAAAAATAAATGACTAACTCACTAATCACTCGCTCAGGTTTTTTTCAAATCACGCTCACTCACAATCACGTGATTGAAATGGAAATCACTCACACTCACGCGTGATTCACGTGAATCACGCAAATCACGTGACCAGCGCCCATCTCTAGACTAAAGGTACACATTTAATAATACTGTACAATTTGGAGTGTTGTTTATTGATGGCGTGGTGTGTTTAAAATTGGCGATATTCCAATGAATTTAACGCAATCAGACCTGATAAGATTTTTATAATGTGCATTTTTAGTGTTTGATTTAAGTGAAAAAAGTTTAAATCAAGTTGATTCAAACCAAAAGTGATTTGAATCAGTTGATTTGAATCAAAAGTGATTTGAATCAGTTGATTTGAATCAAAAGTGATTTGAATCAGTTGATTCAAATCAAGTGATTTGAATCAGTTGATTCAAATCAAAATGTATTAATTCAATTGATTCAAATCAACGAATTAATTCTTTGCAATGAAATTAAGTGATTTAAATAATGAATTAATTCTTTTCGATTTATAGAAACAGGGAATTAATTCAATTATCTTAAATCAGATTTAATAAATTGAATTAGGGAATTAAATCTTCAAAGGTCTGATTTTTATATTATAAAAATGCCACCCACTTTTAAAAAGTGTGAAGAAGCAAACCATAATACCATTTAAATATTCATGGCATGTTAATTTATTGTATGAAAATTTTTCATTTTCATTCAACACATTTGGTCAACAGTGATTAATGGCCATACAAAAACAGACCTTCAACTTGTGCCTCTTTTCAGCGATATTTTTTTTTGTTTGTTTGTGAAATGCAATACACAATAAACACAATTATGAAAAATAAATGTTTTGGAAAATAAACGAGTTAAAAGGAAATTTCTTGGAAATATAAAAACAAATGGGAAAACATTAATCTACGGAAAAAATTAAGAGATTTTTTATAAATAAACTGCTAAAGTTGAAAACAAGTAAGAATAATGCTGTACTCGGTTGTGTCGAACCAAAAATTCATAGTGGGTTTTTAGGTTTTTTTAAAAAAAATTGGGGACATTTCCTTTACTTTTTGAAGTTTTACAGATTTTTGCTGAGTTTTTTAATTTTTTTATTTTTTTAATAATTTTTGTTGATAATCGTGATTAAACTAAGAGTCCAGTCGGCAAAAAAATAATCATCCCTGACATTTTTACAGTTCAGCCGCTATTTTTGCAAAAAGTGCTCAATGGATGGTTTTTGTTGCTAAAATTTTCAATTGCCTCCCAAATACTTATTCAAAAAAATGTATGGGGGTCGCACTTTTAGGTTAAATCTTGTTTAGACCAGCCGTGCATTATTTTTTATTTACCTTTAAAAATGTTTGTCCAAGCAATTTAATATTTTATCTTCAATTTCTAAGGGGGCTACCATACAAAATGATTTTTTTTTTTTAATTTTCTTCAACCGCTCTAACTGCCCTAAGAGTGCCCCTAGAGCAGTTAAATGTATGACCGACCCACAATATTTTTTTTAATCCAAACCTTTTCTACACTGATAGAAAAACGCTTCATATCACTAATGAATGGAATTCATTAACGTTGTTTCATTACAACAATGAAATATTTCATATGCTGAATGAAATTTCATACATATTGTGCAAGATTTTCATTAATTTTGATTCATTAGATTTCGTAGTTTCATTAAAAAATTTCATTAAGTTTTGTTTACAAAATTTGCTGTTTTTTGACACCTGTCGTGACGCGTCTGTTAGTTTATGCGCGCAAAAACAGCTGATCAGAGCGTGATTTTTTTTAGCATTTTTATACGAAATTTAAAATGAAATGTTCTTGATTAATTATAAGTATTTATTAAACTCGCGTTGTATTTTATTAATGTATTAAAAGTAAATGTTAAAGTAAAATTTTGTGTGAGAAAACTGAGTGAAATCTATAGATAAAATAAAAAATATGTGAAAGTGTTTTTTTAACTTGGTTATTTTGTGATTTTTTCAGACTTTTTTTTATGAAATTGGAAATAAAAAGTAAATTATTAATTTTTAATTTACTAAATTCGTGCTGTTTTATATCAGTTCGTGGTTTTAATTATGTATTACCATTTAAGGTTGGAGTAAAATTTTGTGCGAGAAAACTAAGTGAAAACCATTTTTTATTATTTTTAATTCTATAAAAAGATCTTTACAAATTTCATACAAATATTTAATTTTAAAAATAAAAGTAGCATTTATTCATTGAAAGTATTTTATTTAAAAATAAAGAGTAGGATTTATTCAATGAAAGTATTTCATAAGAATTAAATACTTTTTTCATTAAAGTAATGAAAAAATTTCATAAAATATTATTTATATTTTGCAGAGTAAGTATTATCTCACCATGAATAGCTCATTTCATCTCTTTCTTTAATCATTAACAGAAATTGATATTTTTGTATTTGCTTCTTTTTTGCTTTGCTCTGAAATGATTGTGTTTCTTGTTTGCTCGTTTTGTGTTTTTTCGAAAAATGAATTTCACAGCAAAGCTCAATATCGTGATAATTCAAATGGTGTTCTGTTTTCTTTGAACAGAAAACGAGATGAGCTGAAATTGAAAATGAAAAATAAAATGAGCTGATAGATAAAACGAGATTGAGATGAAATGAGCTATCAATGAGATCTCGCGAGATCTCATATTAAACAAAATTATTTTTTGTTTTTTTTTTTGCAAGCATAAATGGAAAAACGTGGTTGTTTATTGGTTATGATGTGTAGGGAGATAAAAAACAGCAGAAGGCAAGTAAATTCTAATAATAAATTAGAATTTTTACAGAATTATTAATAAAAAATTTATACCATTTAATGTTGAATTGTTTCTAACCATTTTTTGTTTTTTTTTTTTTTGTACGTAACACGTAATAAGACAATAGTGGTGTTTTTGTTTAACTGTGCATTAGAGTGTCCCTTATTTTGGAAATGTTGGAAATGTTGAGACGGTACCCCCTCATTTTTTTCCTTTTGACTAAAAAATAACTCAGGAAAAATCTTACTACCCTACGACCACGACGGGGCCGTAAAGTGCGGGGCCTTAAAAATCATTTTTCCATACAAAGCAAAAAAATTTTTTTTTTATTTTAAATTTTTTTGTTATTAATTATAATATTACTTGGTTAGCTTATTCACGACAAAAAATTTGATTTTGGTGGGATGAGGCTTTGAGTTCTAAAAAAATTTTCGAAAAAAAAAATTTAGAGCTTTGGAGTCCTACAGTAAAAATTTTTTAAAAAATATTTTTTTTTAGTTTTGACAAGCAACCGTTTTAGTTGAATTGTTGCTTTTAATGATATATTTTCATAAAAAAATATTATTCCTATCTGTGACATCTTTATCGTGATCTAAAAAAGGGTAAAAAATGCATTTTTGATGTTTTCGATACACGATCAAGATGTCACAGATATGAGTAATATTTTTTTATGAATATATATCATTAAAAGCAACATTACAACTAAAACCATTGCTTGTCAAAACTAAAAAAAAAAAAATTTTAAAAATTTTTACTGTAGGACCCCAAATGCTCTAAATTTTTTTTTTTCGAAAGCCTCATCCCACCAAAATCAAATTTTTTGTCGTGAATAAGATAACCAAGTAATATTATAATTAATAACAAAAAAATTTTAAATCAAAAATTTAAAATAAAAATTTGCTTTGTATGGAAAAATTATTTTTAAGGCCCCGCTCTTTACGGCCCCGTCGCGTACAGAAGGCGTGGTCGTAGGGGCGTAAAATTTTTCCTGAGTTATTTTTTAGTCAAAAGGAAAAAAATTAGGGGGTACCTTCTCAACATTTCCAACATTTCCAAAATAAGGGACACTCTACTGTACATTCAAATTTTATGCAACTTTACTACTGCTTTTATATAAATTAACGCTATTTAAAACAACACTAGCTAAGAAATACAATTTGCAATGATTAACAATTATTCACTTCTTAAACTTAAAAGCAGTAGTAAAGTTGTATGAAATTTGAAAGTACAGTTAACCAAAAACACCACTATTGTCTTATTATGTGTTATGTACAAAAAAAAAAAAAAACAAAAAAATGGTTAGAAACAATTCAACATTAAACGGCATATATTTTTAATAAATAATTCTGTTAAGATTTTAATTCATTATTATATTATATTACTTACTTTCTTCATATCCCTACATATCATAAGCAAAAAACAACCGCATTTCCATTTATGCTTGCAAGCAAAACAAAAAAAAAACAAAAAAAAAATGATTTTGTTTGATATGAGATCTCGCGAGATCTCATTGATAGCTCAATTCATATCAATCTCGCGAGATCTCATTGCTAGCTCATTTTCAATTTCAGCTCATCTCGTTTTTTTGTTCAAAAAAACAGAACACCATTTGAATTATCACAATATTGAGCTTTGCTGTCAAATTCATTTTTCGAAAAAACACAAAACGAGCAAACAAGAAAAACAATCATATCAGAGCAAAGAAAATGAAAACAAACAAGAAATTTTTTTCTCAATGAGATTGATAAAATCAAAATCACCATTTACTTACTCTGATATTTTGTATGAACAATTTTCATTAATTTAATGAAAATTGATTTTGCAATTACATTTTATGATACATATTTCATTAATTCAATGAAACCCTACATAGGTTCCTTTTTAACGTCATTTTTCATAACATTAATGTAGATTTTCATTATTGTCATGTACAAATTTCTATCAGTGTAGGACGACACCTTCCCTCTATCTTTAACCTTAAGGCGGTCCCATGCAACTTTTTATAAATTTGTTTTACTTGATTAGCTTCTACCGGCCCTTGAGGGGTCATTAGTAAAAACATACCTACCCCCTATTTTAACCCCCTAAGTGGGCACCCACTCAAAATTAAATTTTTATTAAATTTGCTGCCACTATAATTTGTATAGGATGACTTTTAGGAAGGGGTGATAGGGGTATGTTTTAAAAAAAGTTGGAGGATAAAAATATATAGGGTCATTCTCACCAATGACCTCTCTAGGATGCACCATTGGACAGGTAGAAGCTGAATAAATTAATTAATTTATAAAAAATAAAAAATTGCATGGCGGTCCGCCTTTAGAGTTTAATAAAGAGGCTAGGTGTGTCCTGAGAAAGTTTTTGAAAATGATTAATAAAATATTGTGGGTCTTTATACATTTGACTGCCCTAGGGGCACTCCTAGGGCAGTTAGAGCGGTCATAGCAAATTCTAAAAAATTACATTTTGTAATAGATTTTTTACTTTTGTTACCCAAATAAAGCATTTTTATTTTAGAATATATTCTAAGTCCTGCACTTGTACTAAGGGGACTAGAAAATGTACGTGGAAAAGAAGGCTAGATGTGTTTTAAGAAAATTTTTGAAAATGATTAAAAAAAAATATTGTTAGCCTGTTATACAATTGACTGCACTAGGGGCACTCCAAGGGCAGTTAGAGCGGTTAGAGCAAATTCTAAAAAATTACATTTTATTTTAGAATAAGTTCTAAGTCCTGCACTTGGGCTAAGGGCACTAGAAAATGTACGTGAATAAAAAAATATAAACACATAATTTTAAAATTAGATTACTTAAGTGCAAAATTTTTAATAAATCAGTTTGTTCACAAGGGGGAAGGATAGATTAATTTATCAGTGTTTTCTTAACTAGGTTTTAATCACAATCCATTTTAAAACAAGTAAGAAAATTATAGTCGGTCAAGACCGACCATATAATACCCTACACCAGAGTTTCCCGGAAAATGGGTCCCAAGTTCAAACATGGACTGATTAGATCTATATTTTGTCAAATCTTTAATAAGTGTAAAAAGCACTCACTAATCAAATTTGAGTGGAATAGGCTTCTTTTTGTTGACAATAAATCGCTTCAACTGAATATCGGGGGAAATTTCCACATGGGACCTAAGTCCAAAAATGGTCCGATGATAATCAGATTTGATAAGGTTATTAAAGAACGCGTTTAACATACACAAACCTAATTTTAATTAAATATTTTCTATTTTCATGAAATTTGAGAGATTTATGTGAAAATCGGGAAGGTGGTTTGTATGGGGGCTACAAGAAGAACTGGTCCGATTTCTTTAAAATTCGGAATGTTGATTTGTGTGGATAAAACATGATTACCTGGCAAATTTCGAAAAGATACCTATTAAAATGCGGCTATTAGAGTCATTTGAGCCAAAACTAAAGAGGACCTTTGTATGAGGGCTAGGTCTAAATATGGACCGATTTTTTCCAATTTCAATAGGCTTCGTCCTTGGGCCAAAAGAGGTTTAAGTTTCATATTTCAAGTCAATTGATTAAGAATTGCGACCTGTATCGTGTTTACACCGTTTACATGGACAGACAGACGGACGGACGGACATCGCTAAATCGACTCAAAAAGTGATTCTAAGTCGATCGGTATACTTAAAAGTGGGTCTAGGACCAATATTTCGGGTAGTTACAAACATCAGCACAAACTCATTATACCCTGTACCACAGTGTGGTGTAGGGTATAAAAAATGTGATATGGTAGGTTAGGTTGTAAGCTGCTGTTGATGTTTTTCGTCAGCACACGTAGACTCTGAGATCGGTTGTGATACCACGGGACTTAATAGGTTTCCCTACTAGTCCCTGCCGTTAAACCAATTTGAGCTTTTTATGAAACTCCTCAGATATTGAATTTTGACATACGACAAATCAGAAAGATCGTGCAGCTTTCTAGATCCCAGTGAAGCAAGTCTCTGGCCAGAAAGTGCTGGGCAATGGCAGGTGAAGTGTTCGATGTGATATGATACCATTAACTAATATTTATTGAGCTCAAAAATTGATTGTATTTTTATTTTAAATTAAAGAATAGTTGTTAAATTATTTCTTTTCAGCAATTAAATATTTGTTTGTAAAACAGGGTGTTTCTAATAATGCTAATTTTCTTTTTTTTATTATAGCCACTGAAATTCGTTGCCAGGAAAAATCCCGTGGTGGTTTGAGCTATGAGGTTATTTTGGCAGAGCCAGCTCCTAATGTCACTATTCCCAAGAAGCCAGTAACACCCGGTAAAAATGTATCAGTCGAAGAAATTGAGCAAAAATTAAAGGCCGCCGAAGAAAGACGTATTGTAAGTTCAACCCACTTTTTTTATTAAAATTTCCTTTTTAATAAAGTAAATATATTTTTTTTTTTTTTTGTAATTCTCAGTCTTTGGAACAAAAGAAAATGGCTGATTTATCTTATAAATTGGCTAAAATTGAAGAAGCTACACGTAAAAAAGATGAAATTACCAATGAATTCATTAATCAAACTAAGGAACAATTGGAATCAAAAATGGAACAACATGTCGAGAAACGTGAAGCTATCATTAGTGATTTAAAAGAAAAATTGAAGGTAACTTTAATATGAAATGTAATTTGTTTTTTAATTATTTAACTAAATATTTTTATGATTTTTATTAACAGATTCATTCTCAAGAAATTGAAAAAACTCGTGAACAATTGGAACAACAAAAATATATTGAAAAAATTGCTATTGAGGAGAAATTAAAATCTGCTCAAACTTTGCGTGATGAAAATATCAAGAAAATGTTGGAACGCCTAAAGGAACATGTAAGTATTTTTTATATATATATTTTTTTCAAATACAAAAAGGCACCTCCAACCAGCACTAGATTGTGTTAGAAAAAAAAAAACTTTGTTAGTTTTTAAAACCCCATCATTACAAACATCATGCCATTCATCTGTTTTTTTAAACTTTTTAAATCTAATTTTTTTTTTCAACTTAAGCACTTTAATTTTGCACTCATTTTATGTAATAATTTTATTTTTTTATTATTGCTCTTTTAACACCAAAATTCTATTCCAAAATCGTGTAAATGTTTCATTTTACTTCATTTTCTTTTTACAAAAAATTACAATTTTAATATAATTTTAGAACACTGTCAAAATTGCTGAAATCAAAAATCAAATTGATCAATTGGAATCACAAAAAATCGAGGAGAAGGCCCGCATTATTGAAAATAAATTATATACCGCTGAACAAAATCGTGAAAAGGAGTTACAAAAGAAAATTGAAAAAGTTCATAAGCTCGTATGTTCATTTCTCTTTTAACTACATACATTAATTATATTTTAGTTTATTTCTTTTATGTTTTAGCCTTTAAAAAATATTGAAGAACAAAAATTTAAATCATGGCTTTTAGTTTAAATTATTATTTTTTCAAAAGATCATAAACATAAAGTCATCTGAGATTTTTTTTTTTGATAAATGTGTATATGTTTGAATGTATATTTAAAAATCTGTTGATCAAGATTTAGAAAAAACCGGACCTCACTTACCACAAAAATCCCCAGACGAAAGTTTTTTTACCCTCCACCAACCACATTATTGAAATATGGTTCTAAGACCCCATAAATTATATTATTGATCCGTGATATTATCAATGGCATTATATGAATGTCCGTCCATATGTGGAGGCCACTATGCAATCCAAACTAAAAAAGATAGACTACTGAAATTTTTCACAAATGTGTCCCATGGTCATAGGCTGGTTAATTTTGTAAATGGCCAAGATCGGG
Organism: Pegoplata infirma; assembly: GCA_963921195.1. Classification (NCBI taxonomy): domain Eukaryota; kingdom Metazoa; phylum Arthropoda; class Insecta; order Diptera; family Anthomyiidae; genus Pegoplata; species Pegoplata infirma. Next base: position 199,798,915 of record OY992537.1, read on the forward strand.
CCGGTTTGAAAAAGTTTTCCCTTGAAAAACTAACCTACCCCCAATAAAACCCGATTTTGTTGCAGGTTTTTTGTAATTTGGTTAAACGCATCGGAATATCGGTCTAGGACCTCAGAAAGTATATATTTTTAAGATCAGATAGGCATTTATCTGAGTGGGCCATAACAAAATTGCGAACTATCTTCTTAAACCCCTTTGGTAATTTTTATACCCTCCAACTACAGTATGGGGGTATACTCACTTTGTCATTCCGTTTGTAACGCATAGAAATATCGGTCGGGGACCCCATAAAGTATTCTATGAATGTCCGTCCGTCTGTCTGTAGATAACACAATGCAGTCCAAAATAAAACAGTTATACTCCTGAATTTTGGCACAAATATGTCTCATGTTCATAGGCAGGTTAAGTGAATGGGCAAAATCGGTCCAGGGGAAAATGAGACATATTTGGCACAAATATGTCTCATGTTCATAGGCAGGTTAAGTGAATGGGCAAAATCGGTCCAGGGGAAAAAAGTTCCCCCTTGAAGAACTGAACCAACCTCTTAAAAAATACACCTTTTTTACATGCTTTTTTTTATTTTTGTTACATAAATGAAACATTTGGTATATATATCGCGATGGGAAGGTGCTCTCAACGTCCCCCACTGACCCCATCACCCCCCCCCCCCCCTCCCCCCTCAAAAAAACGCCCCTGACAATTTTTTTACATTTTGGAGGGTATAACCCTTTTTTTATACCCTACACCACTTTGTGGTACAGAGTATATTGATTGTGTTCTGAAGCTCACCTTAAAGCATACCCATCGACTCAGAATCATTTTTTGAGAATATTTAGCGATGTCTGTATGGCTGTCCATGTAAACGTTGTGAGCACGATACATGTTGCAATTATCAATCGATTTGGATACAGTTTGAATCTTAAGCTTTATTTCGCCAAAGTAAACCTATCCACCCAAAATCTTTATTTGAGACGATTTAGCGATTTAGATAATTGCACAGTGTTTCAAATTATTTCATTTATAATGAGTGCGTGCTGATGTCCTAAACTCACCTTCAAGCATACTGGTCGGCTCAGAATCACTTTTTGAGACGATTTAGCAATGTCCGTCTGTCTGTCCATGCAAACGTTGTGAGCAAAGAAAGATTTGTATACAATTTGAATTTTAAGCTTTATTTGGCCAAAGTAAACCGATCGACTCAGAATCACTCTTTGAGACGATTCATCTCTTTTATACCCGACACCACTTTGTGGTACAGGGTATAATGAGTTTGTGCTAATGTCCTAGACCCACCTTCAAGTATAACGATCTACTCAGAATCACTTTTTGAGACGATTTAGCGATGTCCGTCCACCTGTCTATGTAAACGTTGTAAGCACGATGCAATTCGCAATTATCCATCGATTTTGATGGAATTTAAAACTTAAGTTTTTTGGCCCAAGGACGAAGCCTATTGAAATTAGGAAAAAAATCGGTCCATGTTTAGATCTAGCCCATATACAAAAGAACCCTTTAAATAACTCTAATAACCGTATTATATCTATTTGAAATTTGTCAAGTAGGTAAACGTATTTTGTATTCACAAATCATTATTCCAAATTTTAAATCGGACCAGTTCTTCTTGTTGTCCCCATATAAACCACCATCCTGATGTTCACATAAAATTCATGAAAATAAGAAATATTTTATTAAAATGTTGTTTGTATATGTTAAACGTGTACTTTGTTAACCTAATCAAGTCTGAATATTGATCTTAAATCCTCGAACCACAGAAACCCATCTAAATATAAGTTGAGGGTCCGATATACTATAGTCTACATATTATTGATCCACGATCGATTCTAAGAAATTATGTGAATATCCGTCCGTCTGTAGTAAACACAATAGAGTCCAAATTTAAAATAGCTGGACTTCAGTTCGTAAATAGGCTAAATCGGCCCAGGGATTTAGCCTATTTTTAGATCCGCCCCTTTTTGAGGGCGTGGTTAATATAAAGTAATGGTCAAATTGTACTATTTAATCGTATATTTTCTTGTAAATGAGGTATGTAAACATTTATGTCAATGGAAAATGTTCCCTACCAACCCCTTTCAACAAAACGGCCCTGCCAAACTTTTTTTTTTTTTTAATTTTTTTACATTTTGGAGGGTATAAATATAAAACAGCCGAACTTAACACGCTTGTTCGAATCTCAATGATCTTTTTCGAATTTCAATTCATGATTTTTTCGAATTACAATTGTAATTTTTCAATTACAATTTGAATTTTCAAATGAAATTTTCGAATTACAAATGGAATCTTCGAATTACAAATGGAATCTTCGACTTACAAATAGAAACTTCGAATTAAAAATGGAATCTTTGAATTACAAATGGAATCTTTGAATTTCAAGTAGAATCTTCAAATTACAAGTAGAATCTTCGAATAACAATTGATATTTTTCGAATTACATCTGCAAATGATGTAGGAACTGTGTATGATCAACAGATTTTATTAAAAAACTAAAAAAAAATAGAACTTATTCAATTCAATTTAATTAAATATTCTATTTTTCTTTTCCAACAGGAACGTCGTGCTGAATTGGTACGTCAAAATAAGGCTGCTGCACAGCCCCAACAATTGAGCGAAGATAACTTATCAACAGCCATTGCCTCATCGGGCTAGAAGAATATTGTTTCAGAGAATACTCAGCAAGTAAAACAAAATGAATAATAAAATTAACACAGCACTACGAAACTGCTTCAAAAAACAAGATAAAATAATATTTATAAAAAAAAAAAAACAAATTAGAGATCTTTAAAAACTCGAGAGTTTTTCATGAAAAAAAACTAAAATCATAAACTGCTAATAAAAAAAACCAAACCGTTTAATTCAAGTTTAAAAAAAAACTATATACTCAACAAATTTAAATGAAAAAATCAACATGGTAATAAAAACAAATGCATATAATCCCCCTCTCTCTCTCTATCTCTCTCTCTGACTATTAATTATTACAACAAAACACAAATAAAAAAAAAACAAATATTAATTATATTTTTCATTAAAAATTATTATTAAAAAAAAATAAAAATAATATCTCATTAACTAAAAATAAAAAAAAGCTGATATTAAAAATGAAATAAAAAAAACATTAACAACTGGAAGAAATCCGCTTACAATAAAGAGAGTTTGTATGGCGAACTATTCTTTTAAGGAGATTAATTAATATAACAACTTTTTTGCACAGTTTTTCTGTTTAAAATAAAAATAATTATTGAGAACAAAAATTAATTAAGCTAACGACATCAAAAAACACATACACACAAAATTTAGATAAATAATATTCGACAACGGTTAATTACAGAGTTGCTTTGTTTTAAAAAAATATTGTTCAACAAATTAACAGAGTGACTCATAATTTAGGCTTTGTTGAAAAAAAAAATCATTTAAAAATAGTCGTTATGCTAACAAAACATTTTTTTTATTATTATTTCAAAAACATTAATTTCCTTAAATTTTAAATTTAAAAATTCCAATTTAAAAACATATTTACAAAAAAAACGTTAAGTATTATTTTTTCTATGTAATTTTCTTTGTATTTTTTTGTAAATCACCTGGCTGCTTTACAATTATACTTTCTTTTATAATTATTTTATTCTTTTTAAATGTAAGTTTTATTAATTTGTATTCATTTAATTTTTTTTAATATGTATTTGTGTAAGTTTTTTTAAATAAAAATATAAAATGCTTCAAAAAAAAAATCAATAAAATCATTATTTAAACAAAAACAAAAAACTTTGAGTTTTATTTCAGCTAATTAATAACATTATTAAAAATAAATATTAAAAATTACAAATTTAACATTTCTTTTTTTTCTAGACATTTAAGGATATGAAAATTAAAAATATAGGTTTTTAATTTTTTATACTTTCAAAGAAGCAAAAGCAAAAAATAAAACACTAAAAAAACTTTTTGGTAATTTGAAAAAATATTAATTATAATAAAATAAAATAAAAAAAAAAACAATATTTTGTCTATTTAATCTTATATTAAAAAAAAAGTTGATATTTATAATAATAAAAAAAACAAATATGATAATAATTTAAACCGAAATTACTTTAGAAAATATATACAAAACAACAAAAAAAAATCAAATATTTTTTTCAAAAATTTTGTATAATTTGCTTGAAATCTTAAACACAAAACCAAACTAGCTTAATTATTTATAAAATACTTCAGATACAGAAAAAAACATAAACAAGAACAGCTCACTTTATACACATTTTCTTAACCACCCAAAAAGTGGGCTTAAAAATCAAGGGTTTGAAATTATTTTGAAAACAATTTAATTGTTAAAACTATTTAATCTTTAAAAAAAAAATATCACACACAAAAAACTGCATAACCTTGTCTTTAGAAACGCTTTTGCATAAACCAAATAATTATCATATATACCTTCTATATAAAAAAAAAAACTATAAGCCTTAATAAAAAAACCTCTCCTCTTCATTCTCTATATCTCCCTATATCTCTCTTAATGTTCAACTTTAACTTCCTACTTCATTTTCATCGTTATCTTAAATTTAACAGATAAAAAATTATAAATCCCTTAAATCAACCCTCCTGTCTTTAAACTTTTTAAACCGCTGCCAGTTTGTTTTTTATATATTTAGAAACACCCTGTAATGTTTCATAACCCCAAAAAAAAACGGTTAAAACTAAAACGATTTAGTTTAATAACCTAAAATTATAAATTTACCTAAAAAAAATACTTTCAATCGTATTTATAAATGTGTAAAACTTATTTCATAATAGAAATGATAACAAATTACTTAAATGAATATATCAACAAAACCAAAATAATGATGAAAAATCAATAAAGTATAAATAAAGAAAAATTTCTAATTGGAGTAATAATGAAAATTTTTTGTGATTTTATTTTTATATTGTTTCAATGAAATAACGGTAAGTAAGCAAAAAAAATTGTTCAGACAACTTAAAAAACTGTGTTTTTCAGCAGAGGCGATTTGGCCTTTGTCAGATTGCAAGGGTTTTTGAAGGTCCATCCAATGGATATTGTTTGAATGAAATAACGGTAAGTAACAACAAGTAAGAAAATTATACTCAGTTAAGACCGACCATATAATACCCTACACCAGTGTTTTCCAGAAAATGGGTCCCAAGTCCAATCATAGACCAATTGAATCAATTTTTTCTAAGACCTTTTGTTTGTGTAGAAGACATTCGCAAACAAAATTTGATTGAAGAAAAGGCTTATTTTAAGCCATGTTCACACTACAAGAACTTACCATGGTAAGTTGAGATGATTTTGCAATTTTTCTTTATGCTAGTACAATTTGAGATGATTTTGTAAATCACTATGTGATTTTGTTCAAAGGAAAATCACATGGTGATTTTAAAATCACGCTAGTCTGTATACATTATTAGTTGCTGTTATATCCAATTTAACTGAATATCGGGGGAAATTTTTATATGGGGACTGATTCCAATTATAATCAGATTTTATTAGGTTACCAATGTGCACTAGGGTTATAACTTTTTGCATTTTTTGCAAATAAATATGCCCAATGTAAAATTGTGTAGGGCATGGAAAAATATTAAGAATTGCGTTTTAAGTTTGTCGCGAAAAGTTTTTCGTTAAATAAGTCCACGCACCAATCGCATTTAAGTTTTTAACAACACTACGCTACAAAAAAAAATAAAATTTTTTGCGCTTCAAGATCTGACCATCGTTTCTATATACAGTCGAACTCGGTTATAACGAATTCTCGGTTATAACGAACTAATTTCAAAGTCCCGACGTTTTGGCATCAATTTTCACACAAAATACTTCTTTTATAACGAACTCTGTTATAACGAACCCTCGGTTAAAACGAACTGCTTATTATGGTCCCATGAACAGTATTTCATGTGTATTTAACTTTTTATAACGAACTCCCATAAATATTTTGTAATGTGTGTAGAGTTGTCAACTATTCGGCATATTTCAAAAACCGGTTTTCGAATAGTTAAAAAACCGCCGTTTTTTAAAAACCGGTTTTCGGTTTTTTTATTTGAAAACCGGTTCGAATAACCGGTTTTTTCGTTTTTTTAATAAAAATTGTTAAAAACATTAAATAAATAGGTTTTAATTTGTTTTTAACAAAAAAAAAAAAGAAAAAATAATTATACACAATTCATTCTTATTAAATAAATCAAATTCAAAGCTTAAAACAACAAAATATACATATTTTTTAGGTAAGTTAATAAAATGTTTTTTTAATTTATAGTAATAGAAATTATAGGGTCAGTCACTATAAAATGGAACTATGTACTTTTAATCAGTACAATAAGGACTTAAAAACATTTAAAAAAAAAAACATTTAAAACACAACATTTTTCTTGTTAGTGTTTCTTCACAACCGCGTCTTTTAACCAGAGTTATAGAGTAAGGAATTGACAGTTTTGTAGATCTGGCATCACTAAAAATAACTGGAAAAATCTGGTAATACCACACTAAAGTTTAAACGTAAAGCAAAGAGAGACATAAAGCAATCTGCATTCTTACTGTATAAAGGCCCAGGCACTTGAGCGCTACTGTAGCGGTGCTGTAGCGTGACGGGCTGTTGCATCGTTTTAAAGTTCGGCAGCTCACCACCGTCACGTATTCGTTTATGTACCTATTTCCATTTATTTTAATACAAGCTAACGTATCAGCTGACACGTCTCCGAACCGTATTCGCTCAAGTAATTATGCCTTAACGGTATCTTCCATTTCGCTCAGATTTTCTTAAACAATACCAATGGTTTTTGTTTACTACTGTTCCAAATGCCATTTGATACCCTGCTCTATAACTCTGCTTTTAACCTTCTTATTTATTACTGAATTAAGAAACAAAATTTCAAATACAGAGTTGTATTTTACAAAATTTGTAACAAATGATGACAAAAAATGAAGTATTATATATTCGAAAATGTCGAATAATTCGACACAAAAAAACCGGTTTTTCGAATATCTAGAAAACAACCGGTTTTAAAAAACCGGCTTGGAAAAACCGGGAAAAAGCGAAAAAAACCGGTTTTTCGAATAATTCGGAAACCGGTTTTGACAACTCTAAATGTGTGGAAATCATGTTTATCAAACTCACAAAAGGTTGGAAATTTTTGGTTTATATTATAATTTCGATAAAATTTACTTATATTTTTAATGTTTTCTTCTCAATAAGTAGTTTATTTACAAACAAAGCATCAAATAAAACAAAATTGGATCTATTTTTTGGAATTAAATCTAGGTTGACAAAAAATATACCCCGCTTATAGCGAACTTCGCTTATAACGAACTATTTTTACTGGTCCCTCGGAGTTCGTTATAACAGGGTTTGACTGTAATTAAGACATGCTGATTTCAAGTGCGAAGTACGTTTCTGAATCAGTGGAAATAAAAAAGATATTAAAAAATAATTAAAGTTGTTATTATTCGACCTTTCCAGTTTAAAAAAATAAAAATTCCTCGAGCTCGAAGAATTTTTATTTATTTGATATTAAGTATAGAACCAGAATCAAATTGCGTCGCGCAAGACGTAAAAAAAACAAAAAAAAACACATCAAATTTGAAATTTTTACGTCCGTTTGATTTAGGTACCTCACATTTGAATATTATAAACGAAAAATCAAAGATAAATGTTTTTGTGTTGCTTTCAAGCTAAATTGCATCTAATAAACTAATTTTATCAATATCTCATCGAAAATGTGTAATATTTTACAAAACTATTCCAAACAACGCTAAATTAAATTGAGAAATTTATGGAAGTTAAGGTGTCGTTTTTTTCGTACTAATGCATGGTAACAATCAAAGTTTGCCAACAAAAAAGGCCTATTTACGAATTTTCAAAACGAAATAAAAATATTTTGTTCGGCATAAATGACTTGAGTTTACACTACACTTTTTATGCTTAAAAATATTTTAATTTTTTTTTAATTTTTGTCGTGGGAAATAAAAGAATTTCGTTTGAATTTCAATATTTTTTTACAATTTAGTTGTTTTCTAAAATTTTAAAGTCTTAAAAAGCGTTTAAATTGGTTAATGTGTGCACTGAATATTTAAGTCGTTTTTGCCGACTAAAATAATTTTGAAAGAAAATTGTTTTCATTTACGTCACTAAAATATTACCTTATATAAATCTACCTTGCGAAAAATTATTGGGCGTTACGCCTTGCGCGACATAATTTCATTCAGGTTCGACGCTAAAAAATAATGAAAAAAATCATTAAAGGCATTTTAGAAATTGCTTTCGGTGTATGAGATTTTTTTGCCAAATTGAACTGAAATTGTTTTTTTTTTATCATTAATACAATATTGCCCATAAGATAGACCCTAGGGAGAATGACGTCCAAAAAAAGTTATAACCCTAAAGTGCACCTTTACCACTTACAAACAAAATTTTAATCAAATATTTCCGATTTTTATGAATTTTGAGAGATTTATGAGAATATCGGGAGGGGGTTTGCATGGCGACTACATGTAGAACTGGTAAGATTTCTTTAAAATTTGTAACAACAACATGAATTCAAAATACGTTTACCTGTCTAGTTGAGAAAGTATGTTTTTCACCACCGATTGCCTACAAAAAAAAAGTTGCAAGACTTTATTGCAAGCAAAAAAAAAATCCACCATGTAAATACCGCTTAAGCGGTCCCCCTTGCCGACGCCCCCCTCACAAAAAAAGTTTTTTTTACGCTACCCGCGTTACCAGGACCAAGATGTTTTTACAATTTATTTTATTTTTACCAGCCACGAAGAATAACAGGAGATCCCGTCACTTGTGATGACGTCACGCTAAAGCCTAGACCATAGAAAAAAATAGAAGTGTAACAGAGTCGTATTTCGCTTGAATAAGTATTAGTGACAGCACATTATGTAACTTTTGACGTTTAATGAAAACAATGCAACATAAAGGAGAACAACAACAAAGCAAAAAACAAAAGAGAAAAAAAAAGTTTTTAAACTATCAATAGTGCGTATTTTCTTTAAAAAAACGTTGAATAAAGCAAAATAAATAATAAATTTGATTAAATGAAAGACAAATTCCATTTTTTATAAACAAAGAATCTAATTTAATATTAAATACGTGTGAGATGAGGAAGAACAAGCATTTTGCCACCATATTGGAAAATACATCAAATACAACACTGCGTACCTTCTAATCTTTTCTATGACTACGCTACACAAAAACTAAAATTGTTTGCGACTAAAGATCTGACCATTATTTCTATATAATTAAGACATGCTGATTTCAATGGCGAATAATGAAAAAAATCATTAAAGGCATTTTAGAAATCGCTTTCGGTGCGTGAGGTTTTTTTTACCAAATTGAACTGAAATTGTTTTTATCATTAATACAATATTGCCCATAAGATAGACCCTTGGGAGAATGACGTCCAAAAAAAGTTATAACCCTAATGTGCACGCTTACCACTTACAAACAAAATTTTAATCAAATATTTCCGATTTTTATGAATTTTGAGAGATTTATGAGAATATCGGGAGGGTAGAATGTAAAACTGGTCCGATTTCTTTTTTATTTATAAAGTACGCATTTCACCCCCGTTTGCCTACAAAAAAAATGCAAGACTTTTTAAGTCTGTTTGCGTACTTTCCCAGTAAAAATTATCAAGCAACAAAATTTTAGAGAGTAAAAAAGAAATCGCTCACTAAAAGGAAAAATTGTGAAAAGTACGCGAACAGAAATCCGTAAAAATTTGCAAGTTAGTTAAACAGCTGATTTAAATCAGCTTAAAAAAATGTTTGTCTTCATTTGTAAATTTTTAGTTTAATGGTATTTATTTTTTAATTTGTTAATAAAGGAAATTTAATTTTAGGATGTATTTTTTTTTAATAATTCGTTGAAATTACATCATATTTTATACACAAAAATGTAACTGCAGAATATTTTGTATTTTGTTTACAAAAATTTAATCATATGATTTTAAAACATATGTTTTTTTGTGCTTGATAATTCTTGCTGACAAAAATTTATCCAGTAAAAACTTGCAAGTTTCTAAAATAGAACTGTCACTTTTTTCTCTCATCTTCTCTCTCGTTACTGGGTTTTTAAAGTACGCGAACGACTTTTAGACAAAATTTGTAATAATTTGTACAAATTCGTACAAATTATTGAGTTCGCGAACACAGCTTTTATTTCAAGCAAAAAAACCAGCATGATAATACCGTCCAATCAAAATAGGTGTCCCCCCTTGCCAACCCCCCACCCCCTCACTAAAAAAAATAAATTTACGCTACCCGCGTTACCAGGACTAAGACGACATTAACAATTTATTTTATTTTTAATAAAAGTCACGTGAGCGTGCCTGAACGTGAGCAGCAATTCGTGAGCGTGAGAAAAATTTAAGTTACTCACGTGAGCAGAAAAACAATTTCGTGCGTGAGCAATTTTATAAATTGGAAAGCGTACGTGAGTTTAAATTTACTCACGCGTCCTTCTATAGTCCCTCCCTTTTTTTGCGTTGGAAAGTGGAACAAATCTGGTTGGCAGATGTTGCTGCGATTTTTTTTTAGAAATAGGGATGATTCAGGTGAGTTAAAAAAAAAGTAAACAAAAATTGTCGACTACCAATTCTTCCCGAGTTCTGGATATTGAATTTGATATATCTTCTCCAATAACACTGTTCAACACGAAAATGGTTTGGTTTTTTTAACCAAGTTTTGTATCTAAAAAATTGGATAAATTACGCAAAAAAAATGTATTTTTACGAAAAATTTGGCTAATAAGTAGGGATGGGCGATTAATCGATTAATTAATCATTCTGATTAATCGCTTTCTCGATTAATCAAATAATCGATTAATCAAAGTTTCTGATTAATCAGAACTATGATTAATCAATTAATTTGAATTTTGATTAATCAAAAACGAATAATTTTATTCAAAACTAAAATATTTTCAAAAATTTTAACAAACAAATTTTGAAATAAAAAAAAATATACCAAACTCACAAAAAAAATAACAAAGAAAGAAATTAAACAACATGCAAAGCGAGAAGGCCAATAAAGATACTGAATTTTCGCAAAGACTTAGAAGATGAATAATTTGCGAAAAATTGCCTTACATGCGACAGTTAGAACTTTTTAAGGGGCTCATATTTTTATACACCGGTATCCTTCCATCTTGTGTTATTTTGTATTACAAAACGTTCAGATTGTGTCTCTTTAATAAATACAGAGAAAGAATAATTTCCCAATACAAATTGCAATGGGAAATAACTATTTCAAGCGCATTAGAATGTGTCTTCAAGATATTTTAACGAAATTGTTCATCTAACTGGCCAAAGGATGACCTGTTCATGATACGATCTAGCCCCTTATCTGCCAAAATACGTTTTTTTAGACATGGTTTATAAATGTGTCTTTATGTTTATCTGACCAAATAGAACCCATTTCTATAATCATGTGTCTTTTTAATAAATGCTGAAAAAGAATCATTTCCCAATACAAATTGCCATGGGAAATAACAATTTCAAACCAGACAAGGAAAAACAATAAAAATTAAAATTCGTTATTGATAAAATTCAATTTTGAATTTTTCAAAAAATTCAATTTTGAATTTTAAATAAAATTCTAAAGAATTTTATTTTAAATTCTTAAAAGAAATAAAATTCAAAAAAAATTTATTTAAAATTCTTAAAAGAATTTTATTAATAAAAAAAAAGAATTTTATTTTCATACAAATAAATAGATTTCAAACAAGTAAATATTTTAATAATGTTCGAGTATTTCTATATATTAAGGTAACTAAATTAGCTAAATACATCCTCATATGATAGTAAATTGCCACTATCTTCTAATTTAATGATTTGCTTAGTTGAAACTTATAATGCAATAGTATTTTTTTTAGCAATTTCCAAATTCTGATCCACTTATAGAAAACCTCTTAAAAAATTCTCATATATTAATGTAATTCTCTGATTCTGAAAGCTTTTTCGAACAGAAACTTTATAAAGAAATTTTGCACACTTTTCTAAAAATAGAATCTTTAATTTTATAGCAATTTTCTATAAAAAAAAAGTGATTTCTGAGGCAGTTTTTCAGATTCTGAAACATTTTTCATATAGAAAATTATTAGGGTCTTAGACATTTTTCTAAAGAAACATTTTAAGACACTATTTCAACAGAAAATTTTAAGATTTAGAGATAAATTTTCTATAGAAAATTCTTACAAAATTCTTACAAACAGAAAAATTTTTAGATTCAGAGTAATTTTTTTCGTTCCAAAAAATCTCACATCTAATATAGTTTTCTGTAGAAAAGTTTTGATCAATGATTTTTATAAAATTTTCCTATATAAAAATTCTCAGATTCTAAGAGAATAAAAAAAAATCATATTCTTAAAAATATTTCCATAACAAAAATTCTTAGATTTGAAAATTTATTTCTCATAGAAAAGCTCAGATTCTTAAACGTTTTTTCTATTGAAAAGTTATCCGATCCTGAGAAATCTTTTTTGCAGAAAGATTCTTGGGATTCTGAAACAGTATTATTTAGGAAAAAATCCCAGTTTCTGAGGGATTATTTTTTAAAGATTTTTTTCTATAGAAGTTAACCTTTAATATATTTTTCCTACAGAAAAAAATTTTAAAATTGTGAAAAATGTTTCAATAAAAAACTCTTTTATTCAGAGTCAATTTTCTATAAAATATATTTGAGATATTTGTTTTCCCTTAGAAAATTATGAAAATAGGTGTTAGATTCAGTTAGAAAGGGTCCACGACTATAATGCCATTTAAGTTTTATATATGCAATTTTTTTAATTCAGAAATATTTTATCTTAAGGATGTAAAAAATTTATTATGTAAAGACTGGCTTTTGTATTCTATCTATGTTAACATTCATTGTAATATGGATTTATTAACTTCTTTTTAATCAAAATTTACCATTAATTAACATAAATAGTATTTAAAAATTCTAGTTTACCACATTAGTATAAACTAACAGTTATTACTTTGTTTTATTATTATTTGTTTTACAAAATGAAATTCAAACCAAAAATAAAAATCTTTAATTTTTTAGAATTTTATTTATAGGAAAATAAAATTCTATTTTTTTTGAGAATTTTATTTTTGGAAATAATAAAATTCAAATGTTTTTGAGAAATTTATTTAAACAAAAATTTTATTTCAAATACCTTATGAATTTTAAATAAAATTCGAATTTTTCCCTTGTCTGTTTCAAACGCATTAGAGTGTGTCTTCTGAATATTTCAACGAAATTGTTCATCTAACTGGCCAAAGGATGGCCGGTTCATTATTTGTTCATGGTTTATAAATGTGTCTCTATGTTTATCTGACCAAATATAGTCCAAGCCCCTATTTAAACCACTACCCGGCATTCACCAAAGTCTCTCCAAATATGTATAAACGTCGGGTAACATATTGGGACTTTAAATGTTAAAACAATTTGGAAATTAAAAACGAAAAAAATAAACAAACAAAATGTACAACTATTCAAATTTTGAATATTCAATTTCCTGATTAATCAATTAATCATGAATTTTGATTATTCAAAATTTAAATTATTCGATTAATCATGATTTTGATTAATCAAAATTTATGATTAATCGGTTAACTGATTAATCAAGATTTCGATTAATCGAAATGATTAATTAATCGATTAATCGCACATCCCTACTAATAAGTGTTTTTTGCGTGATAATGGAACTAATTTTAGTACCGCCGTGTTCAAAAAAATACTTATTAGGTATACGCCGTATTCGCATTTATTTTTTTTTTTTAAACTATTTTCAATACTTTTGTAAGCACTTGAACATATTTAAATTTAAACTAATATAAGTGCTTAAACATGTTTAAGTATTTAAACTAATTTAATACCTAATTCGCATTCATTTTTTTAAACATGTTTAACCACTTAGGCTGCGTTTTTGACATATCGCTTTAACTTAGTTTAACCTGAAGTTTTATTAAACTTTATAAAAATAAAACCAAGTTTAACCAAGCATTCTGTTTTTCAGTTCAAGTTTAGCAAATGTCGATTAACGCGGTATTGCCATACCAAATGCCACATTTCCAATTAGAATAGTTGCCATCATCGCACATTTTTTCGAATAAAATACCACAACATGGCAATACTAACCAGTATATTTGAAAATCAGAGGTGTTTTTTTGACATTTTTGTACCTTATACCCTGTTCTCACTTACACTTAAAAACCATTTTTAGCAACATTTTTCGTTTTATGCTTAAAAACCATTTTTATGACTCGTTTTACCATACATTTTTTTGTTGTAATATGTCAAAATAAAAATGTTTTTAGCTCGTTTTAAAATTAAAACGATTTAAAACGAGCGGAATTCCAGGGGTTGAATTGAGTATTTTTGAATGTTCAGCGTTTTTAAAGCATTTTATTAATATTGGCAACATTGTTTATTACTAAAATGTAAATAATACAAAAAAAAATCGTGCTATTTTTATCTTTAAACAAATCTTGAACATTATAAACAGTTATATGTTTAATTAATGATTATAATTTCAATATTTTAATATCGTTTGTTGTTAAAATGTGTACATGTTTATCAGCTGATAATGCAAATGTCAAAATAAAAACATAAAAACCAAAATAAAACGAGTGAAATTACGTGTGAACACTTTTTTTTTAATTAAAACAAATGTCGTTTAAAACCGTTTTTAGATGCTCGTGAGAACAGGGTATTAGGCTGCGTTTTTGATATATCGCTTTAACTTAGTTTAACCTGGAGTTTTATTAAACTTTATAAAAATAAAACCAAGTTTAACCAAGCATTCTGTTTTTCAGTTCAAGTTTAGCAAATGTCGATTAACGCGGTATTGCCATACCAAATGCCACATTTCGAATTAGAATAGTTGCCATCATCGCACATTTTTTCGAATAAAATACCACAACATGGCAATACTAACCAGTATATTTGAAAATCAGAGGTGTTTTTTGACATTTTTGTACCTTAGTTTAACTCTCCATCATTGGTGAGTTAAACTTAAAATAAACCACATCTCAAAAACAGAATTTGTGGTTTTAACTCAGTTTAAACCTAAAACCAATAAATTTTACAACTCAAAAACTCAGCCTTAGTTTAACTCTCCATCATTGGTGAGTTAAACTTAAAATAAACCACATCTCAAAAACAGAATTTGTGGTTTTAACTCAGTTTAAACCTAAAACCAATAAATTTTACAACTCAAAACTCAGCCTTAAACATGTTTAAATTTAAGCTTTTGTTTGCCGCAACAACAAAATACATGTAAAAATTTTGCTGTCTGCTGCTTGCTGCTGTATTGTGAAGAAACACTAAACATGTTCAAAAAATGAATGAGAATTTGGTATAATAAAAATGATGCGAATACGGTATAATTAACTAAACTGTTATAACCAAAAATATATACTTTGGAACACCCTGTTCAAATATTATTGTGACTTTTTTAGTACAATTGTCAATTGACATTTTGCAAAAAATTTCTTTTGCAAAAAAACTAAAACGCCGGCTAATTTTAGAAAAAAATTGTGAAATTTCACAAATAAAAACCGAACAATATATACCACAACTAATTGTGAAATTATTAAAAAAAGAACTGTAATTAATACAATAACAAAATGGTGGTAAGACCCTATAACGAAGAATTAAAATATCTTGAAAAAATCAGCGATTGTTGTTGGCGCATCAAAAAAGGCTTCCAGCCAAATATGAAAGTAGAAGGATGTTTCTATGTCAACCAGAAATTGGAAAGGCTAATGTTGGAAGAATTGAAAAATTCTTGTAGACCCGGAGCAGTAGGTGGTTTTTTGCCAGGTGTTAAACAAATTGCTAATGTAGCCGCCTTACCGGGTATAGTTGGAAGATCTATTGGTCTGCCGGATATACATTCAGGCTATGGTTTTGCAATTGGCAATATGGCTGCTTTCGATATGGATGACCCATTGTCCATTGTTAGTCCTGGTGGTGTAGGTTTTGATATCAATTGCGGCGTAAGACTGTTAAGAACTAATCTTTATGAAAAAGATTTACAACCCGTTAAGGAACAATTGGCACAAAGTTTATTCGATCATATACCAGTAGGTGTGGGTTCCAAGGGTATTATACCCATGAATGCTCATGATTTAGAAGAGGCTTTAGAAATGGGTATGGACTGGAGTTTACGCGAGGGTTATGTTTGGGCTGAGGATAAGGAACATTGTGAAGAATATGGTAGAATGTTAAATGCTGATCCGTCTAAGGTCAGTTTAAGAGCCAAGAAAAGAGGTCTTCCCCAGTTGGGTACACTAGGAGCTGGTAACCATTATGCTGAAATTCAAGTTGTAGATGAAATTTATGACAAATGGAGTGCTTCTAAAATGGGTATTGAAGAAAAAGGACAAGTCTGTGTTATGATTCATTCGGGATCCAGAGGATTTGGCCATCAAGTGGCTACTGATGCTTTGGTTCAAATGGAGAAGGCTATGAAGAGAGATAACATTGAAACCAATGATCGTCAATTGGCCTGTGCTCGTATTAATTCACCCGAGGGCCAGGACTATTTAAAGGCAATGGCTGCCGCAGCCAATTTTGCTTGGGTTAACCGTAGTTCTATGACATTCCTTACCAGACAAGCATTTGCTAAGATGTTCCATACTACTCCTGATGACTTGGATATGCATGTGATTTATGATGTTTCTCACAACATAGCAAAAGTTGAAAATCATATTGTAGACGGTAAAGAAAGAAAACTCTTGGTACATCGTAAAGGTTCAACCAGAGCTTTTCCACCTCATCATCCGTTGATTCCAGTGGATTATCAACTGACTGGTCAACCGGTTTTAGTTGGTGGTACAATGGGTACTTGTTCTTATGTATTAACAGGCACAGAAAAAGGAATGCAAGAGACATTTGGATCAACCTGTCATGGAGCGGTAACTATCTATTTAAAAAAACTATAACTGAATATTTAATATTACATTACTCTATTCTAGGGTCGCGCTTTATCTCGTGCCAAATCACGTCGTAATATCGATTATCAAGATGTTTTGGAAAGAATGGACGAATTAGGTATAGCTATACGTGTAGCCTCCCCCAAGCTGGTTATGGAAGAAGCTCCTGAGTCGTATAAAGATGTAACAGATGTTGTAAATACCTGTCATGCAGCGGGTATAAGTAAAAAATGTATAAAGTTACGACCTATTGCCGTAATTAAGGGCTAAAGGTACAGTCTGAGCAAAATTTTTTTTTATATATTTAACCATTTATTCATAATACTAATAGTACATTTATTGTAGGTTTATTTGACAAATATTCAAGCAATATCTGTCAAATAAGTTACATATTAGTTATGAATAAACTCCTTATTGTTTACGAATTTGCGCATTTAATTTAAAATCTTTTGAAATACATTAATATATTATATACTCATAATATAAACTTCATTAAGAAATTTGGTCGACTCGATAAAAAAATGGTCAGAATCTAAAAATAAAACAAGAGTATGAAATAACAATAACTAATACCCACTTTACACTATTATACTTTTCCATTATACAAGCGTAATTTCACCAAGGAAATATTTTATAAACAATTTTTGCCAGATATTGTTCACTTATAAGATAAGACCAGGTTTTAATCAAAAAGGAATACAAAAATCTTTTAGAAGTTGGCAAATTTCGATGTGTATAATGAAAAAGTGTAATAGTGTAAAATAGGTATAAGCAGTTAACAATAAGTAAAAAGAAGTTAAAAGAAAAAAACATACAACGGTTAAGTATTTTACTTATTTTGACTTGTACCAAGAACGTAACTTTTGTTCCTCAACCCGAAGTTGTAAAGGCTCATGGGCTTACAAAGCTCATTTATCTACCTAACAAACTTCTAAGTATGATTTCCAAATATTATCTACCCGTTCCACAGAACTTATGTAAACGTGTTACTGGGCAATACAATAAGGAAAAAAAGAGCGAAAAAAAATTGTTGGTGAAAAAAAAATTAGCGATTTTTTTTGGTAAAAAATATGTTTGTTCTTTCATAAATAACACTCGGCTTCTAATTTTCTTCAAATATGTCAACCAGCAGCCGAATTAAAGCATTTTGTATTTTAAGGTAATGTGAAATGTACCAACTTTTTTGAGGTGTCCTTACATTTTCGTTCATAACTTTTGAACCGATTTCGTTTAAATGCAATACCAAACTGCTCAGGATAACAACAATTAAAAATGATAAGTTTGAAAAACATATTATATCCTCCACTTAGTGATAGAGGGTATATATAAGTTTGTTATTCCGTTTGTAAATCATCGAAATATTGGTCTGGGACCCCATAAAGTATATATGAGGATGTCAATAGCAAAACGCAACAATTCCACTTTAACAGTTTTTTAGATAAACGCATAAATGTAATTAAAGTCAGTTGTGAGTTTGAGTGTAATTACTGAGCTTTGGGATGTTTCATAATTTAAGTCAGCAGTGAAAAGCAGTATAAATATTGGACTTTGGGATGTTTTTTAGTGATGGTTACATAGATTTTAATGTGTAGAATAGGATTCCTTCTCTTATATTATTGATAAGTCATCGATTCTATGACATTCTAGCAATGGCCGTCTGTTGTCTTCGAGTAGTTTGGTATTTGGTATTGTCTTCGAGAAGTTTGGTATTGCATTTGAGCGATATCGGTTCAACGGTTGAAATGATATGAACGAAAGTGTGTATACACTTCGAAAATTTTAGTGCATCCACATAAGCTAAAATACAAAATACTTAAATTCGGCTGCTGGTTGCCATATTGGATAACTTATATGGCGTTCACACTTGCGACCTTGAACATGTTGTTCAACAAAACACCAGTAACAGAATAAAAACGAAATGGACACAGAACAAAGACATTTTTAAACATCTCACTCTTGAACACTTCAAAACAGCAAGTATTTAAACAAGTACAAACATAGTAAAATAACTCGCAGATTTTTTTTCATCAAAATTTTTTTCCGCAAAAACACAATGCTTCCATATTTTTTAGTGTTCCAGGATTAGACAACACTCTTTAATAAAATAATAAAGAAAAACTTTAAAATTTTCCCCCAAAACGATAATTATTTTGATGTCGTTTATACGGCGTTCACACTTGCTGTTTTGAAGTGTTTAAAAGTGAGATGTTTAAAAAAGTCTTTGTTCTGTATCCATTACGTTTTTATTCTGTTACTGGTGTTTTGTTAAACAACTTGTTTAAAGTCGCTAGTGTGAACTCCATATTATGCATCATTAATAGTTTTCGTTTTTCGTGATTAGCTCCCTGTTAAATTTGTATGTGATGGTTTATAAGCGTTAAGGCTCCCATACATTTCAAACAAATTGGATGACTTGTTGGATGACCAATGTAATTTTTCTCGTGTATGGGGCTGTCGGATGGTCGGATGGCTGGTCGGATGAAAAATCAAAAAGTTTTGATTTTTCGATGGCCGGATGAAAAGTTGGATGACATGTCGGATGGTGTATTGACTTGTCATCCGACCGTTGTACGAACAGAGACGTTTTAATTCATTATTTGTTATTGTTTTTCACAAAGTGATGTTTTTGTATAAAGCAATGATGTTAAAAAGTAAATTTTAACCTAAATATATTAAAAAAACATAAAAAAAGAGTTGAAAAATAAAAAAAATTTTCATGTTACTCCTTCAAGAATTCTAAAAAAATGAGCGGTCATCCAACATGTGTATAAATTTGTCGGATAAGTGTATTTTGAAAATATTTTTTCGTCAACTAACAAGTCATCCAACATGTATTGTGTCTCTGGGCGGCTTTAGCAAAAAAATCCAGGTGGCTACTCACGTAAAACGATAGTTGGCTATCTTTGATTTTTAGTGTCTTGTTGCTCCTAAACTAAACACAATGCTTCCATGTTTTTGTGTGTTCCAGGATTAGACAACGCTTTTTAATTAAATAATAAAGAAAAGCTTTCAAATTTGCTTTCAAAACGATATGTATTTTGACGTTGTTTATGCATCGTCAATCGTTTTTGTTTTACGTGATTAGCCCCCAGGACCGTGATCACGTAAAACGATAGTTGACTACACGCAAAAAAAAAAACTTGTGTCGGAGTGAGCAAAAATCTGGCATAATTTTACCAAGAAAATGCTAAAACTACAACCGACGAAGTAGTTTTCGTAATTTAGCCAAAACACTTATGTAAAAAATTTTGAAGAAAATGCTAATGCTATTTAAGCAAAAACTTGGTAAAATATACCAAAAGAAATATGGTGAAATATACCAAAATTATTAGGAAAGGTGACTAAAAATAATGCTAAAAATTACCACATTTATGCTAAAATAATTTTTCTATAAAATTTTTGTAAAAATTTGTATATATGTTGAATTTAAAATTTTCACAGAATAAATCCCATTGGCGTAGGAAGCCAACATTTCTGGGGGGGGCTAAAGCCCCCCCTAGATTTTTTTTAAATTTTTTGGTATTTTTTTTTAATAGAAAATGCTAGACCTATTCCTAAAGCGTTCCCTTTAACATGCGTCTAGGTGTCCTAGAAACGAATGCCGCCGAAAAGAAGTTAAAAATTCATATTTTTTTTTTTTTTTAATTTTGATTCTGTAGATTTTTCGGAAATTTAGAACTTTTAGATATGTTTTGAGAATGAAAGATTTTTCATGTTTTTCCTATAGTAAAATCATTAGATTACTAGGATTTTTTTAAGAAAAAGTTCTGATGATTGCAAAAGTTGATGATTATTAGTCAAAATTCTCGGATTCTTTCTTTTTTAATAGCTTTTGTCTATAAAAAACCTCTTAGAATTTAGAAACTTTTTTGTATCAAAGAAGTTAAAATGTTTTCCTGAAGGTAAGATTCGGAAAAGTTTTTATTACTGACAAAAATATCAGATTCATATAAAAACTTTTTTCAATAATTCAGACTATTTTTCAATGGGAAAAACTATTAGATCTTATATAATAATCATTACGAGTCCTTAAGACTCATTGAATAATCATAACGGGTCCTAAAGACTCATTAAATATTATTATTTATTGTTGCAAAAATTAATAAAATCATTAAATTATTTTAAAAAAAATTGTGAATGATTAAAATTCTGGGGGGGGCTAAAATTATTCTGGGGGGGGCTAAGCCCCCCCCAGACAGGGCTATCTACGCCTATGATAAATCCATATTAATATAATAAATGTTGTGTAGGACCCTTTATGTACAATTTTCTCCAGTGACTGCTGCCTACGCTTTTTCTTGAAGTGAAGGATCCGCTATACTTAGCTTCGCGAATTTATTTAAAAGCATCCTGTAAAAATAGAAAATTATTACAAAACATAAATTTTTAATTTAAAAAACTAGTAAATCCCATTGGTCTTTTGGTTAGGAGGAACACTTTGTGATTCCATTTGTAACTCATCAAAACAGGTCTGGACTCCATTGGCTTTGCTATATAAATTAGTTATTAGGTTTTAATTTTATGACTAAAGGGAGGAATGGTGCCCACGCTTTTTATTGTAGTGAAGGATTTGCCATAGCTTCAAAAATTTATTTAGCAGTACCCTGTAAAAATAGAAAATTATTACCAAACACGAATTTTTAACTAAAAATCTATTAAACCTTATTGGTGTCTTCGGAATAGGGGTGTACTCACTTTATCATTCCATTTGTAATTCATTGAAACAAACATCTCCATTGGTTTTGCTAAATGAATGGTGTTTTAAGTTATGGCAGCAAAATTAACTTTAGCATTTTTTTATATTACATTTATTTATCTTTTAAAAACTAATTATTTATTTTTATTTATTAATTTATTTTAATTTTATTTATCAATTTCCTTTTTACGTTTTTATAACACAAAAAATAAACAACCCACGCACACAAAAATACAAAATGAAAATGGCGGTCTGTATTTGTTTTTTTTTTTTTGTTGTTTTCTTTCGATAAATTTTTGTGCAAATAATTTGCGTTATTGTGCAAGCTACTTGGTTATTTTACATAAAAAATGAATTATGTTACTTTAACATCGACAAGCATAATATTAGCAAAAACTTGGTAAATTTTTTTTTTTGTATGAAAAAATTTTTACCAAGTAGGATTGCTCAATCTGACACAGATTTTTTTTTTGCGTGTATCGTCGTTTTTTAGAGTCTTGTTGCTCCTAAACTAAACACAATGTTTCCATATTTTTTAGTGTTTCTGGATTAGACAGCACTCTTTAATAAAATAAAGAAAAACTTTTAAATTTCCCTTCATAACGATATGTATTTTAATATCTTTATCATACACGCAAAAAAAAAATCTGTGTAAGATTGAGCAATCCTACTTGGTAAAACTTTTTTCATACCAAAAAAAAATTTTTACCAAATTTTTGCTAAAATTATGCTTGTTGATGTTAAAGTAACATAATTCATTTTTTATGTAAAATAACCAAGTAGCTTGCACAATAACGCAAACTACTTGCACAAAAATTTATCGAAAGAAAACAACAAAATAAAAAAAACAAATACAGGCCGCCATATTCATTTTGTATTTTTGTGTGCGTGCTTCGTTTATTTTTTGTGTTATAAAAACGTAAAAAGGAAATTGATAAATAAAATCAAAATAAATTAATAAATAAAAATAAATAATTAGTTTTTTAAAAGATAAATGAATGTTGTAAGATAAAAAAATGCTAAAGTTAATTTTGCTGTCATAACTTAAAACACCATTCATTTAGCAAAACCAATGGAGTCCCAGACGTTTGTTTCAATGAATTACAAATGGAATGATAAAGTGAGTATACCCCTATTCCGAAGACACCAATAAGGTTTAATAGATTTTTAGTTAAAAAATAGTGTTTGGTAATAATTTTCTATTTTTACAGGGTACTGGTAAATAAATTTTTGAAGCCATGGCGAATCCTTCACTACAATAAAAAGCGTGGGCACCAGTCCTCCCTTTAGCTATAAAACTCATTTATATAGCAAAGCCAATGAAGTCCAGACCTGTTTTGATGCGTTACAAATGGAATCACAAAGTAAGTGTTCCTCCTAACCAAAAGACCAATGAGGTTTACTAGTTTTCTAAATTAAAAATTTATGTTTTGTAATAATTTTCTATTTTTACAGGAAGCTTTTAAATAAATTCGTGAAGCTAAAGCGGATCCTTCACTTCAAGAAAAAGCGTAGGCAACAGTCACTGGAGAAAATTGTACATAAAGGGTCAGTTGGTCGGTGGTAAATAAAATCCTACACAACATTAATTATATAAATATGGATTTATTCTGTGAAAATTTTAAATTCAACAAATATACAAATTTTTACAAAAATTTTATAGAAAATTTATTTTAGCATAAATGTGGCTATTTTTAGCATTATTTTTAGGCACCTTATTTAATAATTTTGGTATTTTTCACCATATTTCTTTTGGCATATTTTACCAAGTTTTTGCTTAAATAGCATTAGCATTTTCTTCAAAATTTTTTACATAAGTGTTTTGGCTAAATTACGAAAACTACTTCGTCGGTTGTAGTTTTAGCATATTTTTGGTAAAATTATGCCAGATTTTTGCTCACTCCGACACAAGTTTTTTTTTGCGTGTAGAAAAGATTAGAAGGTACGCAGTGTTGTATTTGATGTATTTTCCAATATGGTGGCAAAATGCTTGTTCTTCCTCATCTCACATGTATTTAATATCAAATTCTATTCTTTGTTTATAAAAAATGGAATTTGTCTTTTATTTAATTAAATTTATTATTTATTTTGCTTTATTTAAAGTTTTTTTAAAGATAATAGGCACTATTGATAGTTTAAAAACTTTTTTTTCTCTTTTGTTGTTTGCTTTGTTGTTGTTCTCCTTTATGTTGCATTGTTTTTATTAAACGTCAAAAGTTACATAATGTGCTGTCACTAATACTTAATCAAGCGAAATACGACTCTGCTACACTTCTATTTTTTTTTCTATGATCTTTATACATCGTCAATCGTTTTACGTGATTAGCCCCCTGATTAAATTACAAAAACGTCATCGTTTATCATTAACGTCAAAAAAACGTTATCTATTTAAATTTCTCTGAAACGCCCGGTCATTTTCTAATTGCTGTGATATGTAACAGAACAACTACTGAACAATTGAGCTAAATGGAATGAACTATGAACTAGGTGAAGTTGTTCAGTGAAATAAAAAGGTTTAATTGAACTAGTTCGTATATGCACTAATACGAACAACAAGAAAAATTTTATACATCTCTTTTTCTGTGAAAAAATACAAAAATTCGTGTAAAATATTAAAAAAAATCACAATTACGGATGCAAAAAATTATGAAATTCTATAAAAAAATTTAATAAATGTAATAATAAAAAACAATTTTATATAAATCTAACTGGAAAGTACAAGAAAAGTGTATAAAAGCCAAAAGAAATTATTGTTGGCCACCACATACTAGAAAATTTGTGTAGAAGTGGAAAAAAGGCGCCACTAATAAAGAAAAATAAAAAAAATTGCCCTTTAAGTACATAAAATCGAATTGGAAAATACATTTTCATTGTCAAAAGTAAGAAATCTTATTAAAAATTAGATCTTTACTGGAAATCTAAAGGAAAATTATTTTACAGAAATGCCCCGTTTAATTGCCAATGAGTATGTATACTCCTCGGGTGGCGCTTTGGATGACTGTTATGACTATATAACATCACCAGCAACACATCAACAACAGCATCGTTTACAACAACAGCAACATATACCAACAGCTATGCAAACATCATCTATACAGGAAACGACTGCAAGGGCAAAATCTCGGTCCCAAAGTCCACCCATACAAATGGACAGTAACTTAGAATTATCATTATCGCAAATCGATGGTAATATTATAAAACCTAACACTTCAAAATATACGGAATCACATCAGATACATACCATTTCGTCGAGTGAAGATGAGGAGGAAGTTGAAAAGGAATTTACTTTGGGAGCAGATAATCCAAGTCCTTTATCGGATGACGATTCAGCTGATTTTGAGGGTTTCGATAATGATGACTATACTACACCCAATAGTAGTGGTCTTATTAATGATGCCAGTCAGGAAGATCTCCACAATTCAATTAATTATTTAAAACGTCGTTCTCACAAAGACTTTGATGACTATCGTGAAGATTCCGAAGGAGTTGTCGAAGCTATCGAGGTAGATGATGATGAAGATATTGCTATTGGCGATGATGGCCAGATAATGTATAAATCGAGAGAAGAGGTAACACCAGTAAAATCACAAACAAATCGTTATGAATGTAATCCACATACACCAAATAAGCGTAAAAAACAGGATATTGATACATTTTTTAATGGTAAGTTTATTAACCAAGAAGTATTGGACATGTGGAACAATGTCTTTGGGTTCTATTTTGACTTGAAATCCGATTTTCTTTAGGAAAACAATTGATTTACAATTTCTAAATTCTAATGGCAAAATGAATATGGCGGCTAAATAAAAAATGCATGATTAAATCCTGTATTTTTTTTTTAATTTACACCGTTAGTCTTAGACACTCTACACCATTTACAGAGGTAACTCAAAAATGATTGTATACAATTTACAATTTAATTATAATTAAAAAGAGATCAATTGTAATTCAAAGATTCCAATTGGACTTCCAAAAGATCAATTGTAGTTCGAAAAAGATAAATTATAATTCAAAATATATCAATAGTAGTTCGAAAAATATCAATTGAAGGACTTTTGTAAAATCTCGATAAGCTACTATTTAATTTTTGGTGGTTTTTTCTAAGTTTTGAGATAATGGACTTTGTACGACTTCAATACTATAGATACTTGTACTTACATTTTAAGAAAAACTTTTACCAAATGGCGAATAACACTTAAGAATTGAATGTGGCTTATCAAGTTTTTACAAAAAGCCCTTTAATTGTAATTCCGAAAAGATCAATTGTAATTCGAAAAAGATTAATTGTAATTCATAGACGTGGTATTCCATTAAAAATAATTAATATTTTAAAAAACAGCTATGATGGGGTGTCATGTAGTGTACTGCATGAAGGAGAACTAAGCGCCAATTTTCCGTCTCTCAGCGGAGTACGACAAGGATGTGCTCTTTCGCCGTTACTCTTTATTACCGTTATGGATGCAGTATTTGATAACCTCCAAACTGATAACGTTGGTATTAACTGGAAATTTGACAAAAGGTTATGTGATTTGGAATACGCTGACGATGTCATGTTGCTATCAAATAGATACGTTGACATGCAGAATATAATTACAGATTTAGATTTGGAATCTAGGAAAATTGGATTGAAGATAAACATAGCTAAGACCAAAACAATGCGATTGAATTCAACAAACAATGCTAAATTTTCTATCAATGGTCAGGATGTTGAGGAGACTGATCACTTTGAGTACTTAGGAAGCATGCTTGCAAAGGACGGAGGGACCATACACGATGTAGAAAGCAGATTACGAAAGGCCAAATCTAGCTTTGCTAGACTAAGAAATATATGGCGCTCTCCCAATATTAGGATAGATACTAAAATTAAACTTTTTAATGCCTGTGTTAAGTCAACTCTGCTATTTAGTTGCGAGACTTGGTTCGTTACAAATAGCGTAACCAACAAACTTCAAGTATTTGTCAACAGGTGCCTTAGGTATATTTGAAGAATCTGGTGGCCACGTCGCATAACAAACATTTCACTTTGGAGCTCAACAAATCAGAACGGCATCGAAAAAGACATCAAAAGAAGAAAATACGGTTGGATTGGCCACACACTAAGAAAAGATTCTGAAGAAATTGCTCATGCAGCTTTATGGTGGAACCCTCAAGGCAGACGGGGTCGTGGGCGACCGAAAACGACTTGGAGAAGAACGATTTCGAATGAGACGAACAAAACATTTGACCAGCTTCGGTACATAGCCAGAAAAGACGATATTAATGGAAACTTTTAGTGAATAGACTAAGTTCTTAATTTTATTTATAATATTTCGAACATGTCATAATAATAATAATAGACATCAATTGAAAACTAAATAAATCAATGGAAACTAAATAAAATTTAGTTTCCATTGATCTTTTTCGAATTACAATTGATATTTTTCAAATTATAATTGATCTATTTCAAACTACAATTTATCTTTTTCGAATAAAAATTTATCTTTTTTGAATTACAATTGATTTTTTTTAATTAGAATTGATCTTAATCAAACTAAAATTTATCAATTACAATTGATCTTTCCTGAATTACAAATGAAATTTTTGAGTTCCATTCGAGTTACAAATGGAATCTTTGAACTACAAGTAGAATCTTCGAACTACAATTAAATTATTTCGAATTACGTCTGTAAATGTTATAGATTGTGCATGGGCATAAATAACAACTTGCAAAACAATAATACACACAAAAAAATATTTTACCAATAACTTGGGAGGATATGCGTTTTTCAAGTTTTTTACATTAATTATGAAAAATTTTGTAACATTTTACCAAGTTTTTGCATAATTTTTGTAAAGGTTTGTAAAATGACACAAGGTTAAATACTCATATGAATATTTTCTAAACTTTTATCAGAAACAAGCAAAAACTTGGTAAAATGATGCTATTTTTTGCATAATATATGCAAAAAACTTTAAAAACGCATATCCTCCCAAGTACTTGGCAAAAATTTTTTTGTGTGTAGTTAACAAAATTTAAACGTTGTATCCAATATGGCGATCAAACGAGAAATGTATTTGCTTTTTAAATATGATCCACACCGTGTATGAGTTTTGCATAATAACGAATTCCAAATGTTTTCCAAATTGGAAAAAATAATACATATAGGTTGAAAATTTCAAAACACTTAGGCTCTTATTCATAATAGTTATAACAGACTTGTTGTAGGTTTATTTGACAATTATTCCTGCAATATCTGTCAAATAAACCTACTTTAAATATATTTCAGGTTTTATGAATAACTACCGTAGGCTTTTTCTATTAAAAGACTCTGAAAATCTGTTAATTCTTTTATAAAAACTTTCTCAAACCCTGCGACTTTTTCTATAGAAAAAATTACTCAAAATCAAAGATCTTTTTATAAAAAAGTGTTTCAGAATCTAATACTTTTTCTATAGAAAAAATTTCTGTTTTTCCTGTAAAAAAAATGTTCTATGAAAAGTTTGTTTTACTGTTTTAAAAACTCCTAAAATAATTTTTTGTAA
This sequence comes from Pegoplata infirma, assembly GCA_963921195.1. Classification (NCBI taxonomy): domain Eukaryota; kingdom Metazoa; phylum Arthropoda; class Insecta; order Diptera; family Anthomyiidae; genus Pegoplata; species Pegoplata infirma. The sequence continues at coordinate 199,827,074 of OY992537.1, forward strand.
TTTTTTTCTCTTTTAGCTATTTCTCCGACACATTTAAAAACACCACCAGATCAAATAGTTGAAATCAATTCAGATTCAACAACAAATTCTCAAAAACAAAAACGACAACAGATCAATACAAAATTTCAATTAAATTTATCCCAGCAACAACAAGGTCATAAACTTAATAATGCTAATAAATGTTCAACGGAATCTACAAGTGAATTTCCGGTAAGCTCACCCTCAAATCCACAACAACCAAGAGGTGGTGGAAAATATCCACCCAGACCACCATTATTAAAAAATACCTTACCAGCCGATTCATTCGAGCGTCAGCTAGCTATAATTACTGCTTGTAATCCACAAATGACTCTGGCAGAAAAAATTCAAGGATGGGTGTGTGATGATGAACTAAGTGATGTAGAGGATGTAAATATGTTTGATGAGGAATTTAAACGCACGGAGGAAAAGAAAAAGACCGATTTAAAACTAAAAGAAAAAGGTAAACTTGCCATTCGTGGTGGTGCAAAACAGTCGGCCGACCTTAAACAATATGATTATGCAACGTTTCGTCAAATGATTATCAGTAATATGAAGGCACAACAAAATCAAAAAAATTTTAAAGTTGGACAAGGTGCTGGAGGTTTTCAAGGTTGTGGAAAAGGTATAGAAACAACATCAGGAAGTGAATCAAGTAAAAGCAATAAACATATTGATCATGATAGACCATCAACATCAGCTGTGGCCCAACAGCAATTATTACAACAAAGACGTTCAAAACCTCAAATGAATTTAGAAATGGCAGAATTCAAAAAACGTATCGTAAAAGATAATCCCAAAAGAAATCAAAATTCTACAACACCACCACAAACGTCTTCGTCGGACAATGAAAGAGATTGTTTTCAAAACCCCAAAAAACACACAGGCCATGATAAACAAGCCAATAGACAAATTCACATACACGACAAGCTATTGTGTCCCAGCAGTTCTGAAGAAGCAAATAGCCAAGACATACCTTCACATATGCTATTGAAATCGAATCAAAGATTAGCACAAGCAACTTTAAATAATTTTCGAAATAAGTCGGCCACAATGGGAAAACAAGTTGAAAATAAACCGATTTCAAAAAACTTACGATGTTTAACAGATGAAGATATTGATTCGGTTTTTCGGTTACACCGGCTTAATCGAGATATTGATAAACATCCAACAGAAACACGATCAAAATCTGCTGAGGCAGCAGACGAACCAGTCGGTTTAATTAAAATGCATTTGGATTTTGCAAATGAAAATAAAACAAGATTATCGTTAGAAAAAAAGCAGGCACTTTTTAAAACACCCATAATACCCCAAAAGTATTTAGCCAATGCAACAACAACCCAAACAGAAATCCAAACACAAGACAGTATTGCACCTACAAAAACTTTGCTATCCAGCGAACAATCTATAGAATCTCTATCACAACCTTTAAACTCTACCAATGCTTGTATAACTCTTGAAAAAGTTGATGTAAATAAAGATACAAAATTGGAAACTAAAGATGATAATATAGACCTGGAAGGTGTCTATCATCAACAACACGAGTTTTGTAATTATTTAGGTTTGACTGGTATGTCGACTGCCACTGCCATGGCAAATGCTGTTGCTGAATTGGCTCAATGCAATTTGGCACGCCGTTCAATGCGTGTTTTACGTCAACAACAACAGGAACGTAAAGATAAATCAGCCAAGAAAGAACGCGAATTGAAAGCATTAAAAATAAAACAAATTAAAGAAATGCGAAAACGGGAACGTAGTGGCTGTGATGCGTCTATGGTGGTGGAAGAAATATTACATAAAAGTGATGAGGGGTAAGTAATATTATTAGTAATAATCTCACAACTAGAAAATTTATAGATTTTATAGCTTATTGTAAGCATTTTTAATTCGAAGATTCCATTTGTAATTCGAAAAATTTAATTTTTAATTCGGAAATTCCATTTGTATTTTGAAGATTCTGGTTGTAATTAAAATATTCCATTTTTAATTCGAAATTCCATTTATAATTCGAAGATTCCAATTGCTTTTTTAAAAACATACATTGTAATTCTTAAAAGATTCAATTGTAATTCAAAAAATATAAACTTTCGAAAAAGATAAATTGCAATTCAAATTAGATAAATTGTAATTCGAAAAACATCAATTGTTATTCGAAAATGATCAATTGTAAGTCAAAAAAGATCAATTGTAAAATATCAATGCTCTTTTTCAAATTATAATTCATATTTTTATTAATCTATTTTTTTATTGCAATTGATTTTCGAACTACAATTGATCTTTTTCGAATTACAATTGATATTTTTCTAATAACAATTGGAATCTGTAATCTTTTTCGAATTGCAATTGATGTTTTAGGAATTACAATTGATCTTTTTTCAATAACAATTAATATTTTCCGAATTACAATTGATATTTTTAGAAATACAATTGTTATTTTACTAATTACAATTGAAATTTTAGAATTACAAATTAAATCTTTGAATTACAAGTAGAATCTTTGAGTTACAATTGATCCTTTTCAAATTACATTTGTAAATGTAATTTATAAATTATTTCTTTCAGGTCACATTCTCAAACATCAGAACATACACCATCGTCGCCATCTTTGAAAGAAACTAAAAAGAAAATTAGCATTAATTCGATAACAAAATCTTCAACAAAATCTCACAAATCGATACCATTAGTAAAGAACGAGTCGGAAATCAAAATAACATGTAGTTTAGACGAAAATAATAAAACGGAGGCTAAACAACTTTCCGAAGAATATGGCAAGGAAATAACACAACCTGTTAGAGAAACATTGAAACGTCAAGTTAAACAGCGTAAACAAGATGATGTTCAAATAGAAGAAAAAGAATTTAATAATCCACAGAAAGAAACAAAAGAAGTTAAGAGTCCACAGAAAGAAACAAAAGATTTTAAAGAAAATAATGAAGAAAATGTTAAAATTATTAAAGAAATTCAATATGAGACTGATTATGTTGGAATAGATGACAATGTAGAAGATAAACCACCTACATCCAGCCAGGGTGCTACAGAATATCGTCGAAGATCTTTAAGATCTCCCAGACTGTCATCAAGTAAATCTAAATTGATAGTAACAAAATGCCGTTCTGAAATTGTGGAAAATAAGAAAAAAACATTCAAAGAAAAAGAAATGTTACAAAAAGAAAAACCAGCTGAACTTGATATAAAGTCTGTGCAATGTAAAATTGAATCTGTAGCTGATACGGTGTCAATAACCAAAAGTTTGGAAACTAAAAGTAGTGCAACTGTTTTCAAAGTCGAAGATACTAACAAAGATGAAACAAATAATAAACCAAATTCTGGTGGCAATGAGATTAATTTAGCCGATAGTACCAAACAAGCTGCACCATCTTCTTATTTATTGCAGCAAAAAATACAAATGGCATTAGAAGAATCACGAAAGTCAAAACCCAGTATTTTTATAGTACAGTCTTTGGATAGTAAAAAAGAAATAACCACAAAGTCAGTTAGTAATATGGTTAATGATAAAATGGAAACAACATCATTTACAACCAGTGAATGTTTGAAACCTTTAGTCTCGCCAATCAAAGAGGAAAACATCCTTGTAAAACCATCTAAATTTAATAAAAAAGATTTAAAGAAAGTTTTTAAAACACGTAAAGGCAAAAAACTTTCTAACTACAATTTAAAAAGTGCTCCAAAACGTCAACTACGTAAACGTAAGATTATTGTTATAAAAACCACAACAAAACCAGATAAAAAACTTCATGAAAAGACGAAAGAACAACAGAAAGAACCTCGATCTTCACCTAAAATTAAATCAAGTAAAGCATCTATTAAAACCGATGTCATATCTAAAAATGAAACAAAAAGTTACCGTACTGTTCATACAGAAACCAAAGATTTGGAAACATATTTAAAGCAACAGGATGATGGCCAAACAAAAACGAGATTAATGGCTAAAGCTAGTGCTCTTTTAGAAAGATCTAGACGCATGTCTTTACGTGGTAGTTCAGCAAACTTAAAATCAAAATTATCCACAAAAGTAAAAAGATCTAAACATAGTTTACGTTCTACACGCAATCAACTCATAAAACCCAAAGTTAATCTTATGCGCCGTGTTACAACAGAGAAAAGAACTAAAACTAATAGAAAGTACAAATTACTATCTTCACCACGAGAATCGAGAGAAAATGTAGCAGTAAGAACCGAAACGGAAGTACAAACAAATATTACAGCAATAAATTTATTAGACAATGAAAATGTTGTTGTTTCCTCTACTACAAATACTTTCGACGAAAGACCATCATCACATCATCCTCATCAAGAACCTTTGACTATTCATCAACGATCACCTGTATCGCTAAGACCTCTACAAAATATTGCAACATACAATTTTGTATCTTCACCACCGGTAGTAGAAACCAAAGAACAATTTACCCAGAGCAATGTTATGGGCGGTGGCAGGGGTTCGATACGTTATTTAAATGCTCCCCCCTCACCTACACAAACAATGCATAATCCCTTAAAATCTGAAAATGGTGTTGTTCTTTATATTTACTATGAATTGGATATATTAATTGTTATACAAGAGCGTTTAGTAAGTTTTTGGAAGTGTTCAAAATTAATAAATCTGCTTTCTTCATTACCACCAACAAAATCTCAACAAAATAAAGTTGGTCATCAAAGTTCAACATTGGCATCGTCATCATCACCAAAACAATATAATTCCGATATTTGGTGCAATAGTCATTTATCTGGTGTACGACAAACCGATTCTTCGTCAACATTTATGGAATCCCAAATATGTGGCGAATGGATAGAATTGGGAGAGTTACGGCGATTAAATTGTGGTAAGTAAAGTTAAAATATTAATCAAGTCAAAACATAAATCCATTTTTTACGTTTAAAATATTACAATCAGTAAAAAAATGTTTTTGCAATAAATACATTTGTATTCAAAATGTTTTGGGCATTGTGGCGGTTTATTTATAGATTCGGTCGAAGTCGAAGTTAACTTTTTTACTTATTTTTTTTTAGATTCTGAAATTGCAGTACCTTTTGCGAATCGCATTTGTTTACATAATTCTACTACCATCTATTTGGAAATGCGTGCACGACAATTGCCCAAAAATCATCGTGATTGTAATATGCTGTCGATGTATATAAATATATATTATTATCATGATGAAGACATGATAGCAAAATGTAACTCTATACATTTGGATACAATACAAAGGTAAACACTAATATAAAAACCAATTCACACATAAATCAAGTTCAATTTTCCAATTTCAGCTTGAGTTATACTTGAGTTTTTAGGATACTCCAGTAAAATTAATTTTTAAATTTAAGTAAGAAATACTAATGGAATTCACGTCAGAAATTTTCACCATTGCAAAGTGTGTAACGCAAAACTTTTTACAACAAACACATGGGATGAAAAAACACCAAACTAATTATACGTGTGTTTGTTGTAATATGTTGCATTTCGCACTTTGCAAAGGTAAAAAAGTTAATCCTTGCAACAGTGCAAGATTGCAACACTTTTCTATTACAAAATAACACGCAAATAAAGTTGCATATTTTGCCATTTCGCATTTTTGCAAGACTAACTAAATTGCTGACTTGATTTCCATTTAAATAACGATAGATTTCAACTGTTTACAGTTTTAATTTCGCTGGAGTATGCTATTTATTCAATTTTTTTTAATATTAAACTAGAAATGTGTTTTCATTTGTAACTGAACTACACTTGGGTCTAAGCAGAGCTTATTTAGAAGCTCCTTTAAATGTCTTCCTCATTAAAAAATATTTTATTTTTGTTCTTTTAAATTTTCTTTCAGTGATATAAAATCTGTTAATTATACAACTTTAATAGATTCGCGGTATTTTATTATGACTTGGCCACAAGAAAATTTATTGGGTAAAACACGTTCCGGTTTATGTAAATATTCCTTAACGCCCCAGTTGGATACGCTAGCGAGTATTAGAGAATTTAAAAGTATGCGCCATACAATACGTTATTTGGAGTGTATGAGTGGTAAGTATGAAATTACATATTTTAAAATTATTTTTTTTTTTTTTGCTGAAAAAAACGAAAAGATCAAAAATAAATTAAAACAAGTAAAAAAGTTAAATTCGGCCTTGCCGAATGTAGTGATACCCTCCACAATTTCTAAAAGATTATTGCAAAAAACTTTATTTAAAAGGAAATTATTTTTGAAAAAAAAAAAATGTCGGCAAAAAAAAATCCGCGATTTTTTTTCTTTATTTGTCAAAAAATATGTTCGCACATGTTTGAATACTATTTAGTGTTCAATTATGTTGACATATGTCATCCAGCAGCCGAATTAAAACATTTTGTATTTTTAGGTTATATTGAATGTGCTAAAATTTTTTAGGTGTTCTTACATTTTCGTCATAACTTTTGAACCGCTGAACCGATATCGCTCAAATGCAATACCAAACTTCTCGGGAGAACTTCCAATAAATATGTTAAGCTTTAGTCATCTCCGTCTAATATTTTGGTCGTGATCACCATTTCGACAGACAGACAGACAGACGGACATCGCTAAAATGTCTTGAAATCGATCGGGGATTATAAATATATATACTTTATGGGGTCTCAGACCGATATGTCGATGAGTTACAAACAGAATGAAAAACTTATATATACCCTCTATCACTAGAGTGGAGGGTATAAAAATAATGTATTAAAAATAGAAAAGGATCGATTGAAAAAAAATCTCATTCAAATTGGGAAAATATATGAAATTAAATAAATATTTATAAAGCAAAAAACACCATGAGTAAAATGTACGAAAACATTCGTAATTCTGCACAACAAAAGATATTCGTAAAATACATGAAATGTTTCGTACATTGTACGATTTTTTTTTAATTTTACGAACCTTTAAATAAAATATAAACTATTCTCTTTACAGATGATAAACTAATTGGTTTTGGTGATACGCAAGTTACAATTTGGGATCATCGCAGTGGAGATGTATTAATGAATTTTGATCTCGAAATGCCAATGGGTAAAAATCTTTGCTCTGTCTACTTCTCCAGTCAAGATATTGAACAAAATAATATGTTAATCTTATATCAGTATCGTGATCTTAAAAATGATACCCCACCCGAATTGCTAACCATTGCATGTACAATAACACATAGCCAGCCGTCATATCGTGTATTGCTTCAGTATCCTTTACCCATGCCAGCTTTTAAAATTATAAAAAGTGCAATCAATACTGGTGATCATCTAGTGATTACCGGTCAAAATGATGAAGAAATCTGGATAAGTACAACTAATCCATCATTAGTCGCTTTAATACCAACGCATGAAAATAAGCGATTTTATAATCGCGAAAGATCCCAATTAATTGAGCTTACTGAGAAAACTCTTAATATTAATACATTAACAAATCATGTTTTACAATTAGCTGCTGGCTTAGCCTTAAATTTAAAAAAATAAGTACTTTAATCTATTTTGGATTTTTCAAAACTAACCTGGTTGGTTTTGGTCCAAAACGGTACTAAACGGAAATTTTAAAAGTAAGCGAAAATAATTTTTTAAAAGGCTTCAAATAGTCAATTTTCCTTTTTTTTTTTTTTGAGTAAACTGGAAAAAATTGCGGCGTGTAGTTGGTGCTTTGTTAAAAAATCTATTTAAAAAAAAAATAAAAAAAAATCTCTTTTTTATTTATCCTTCAGTTTTTAGATCGTACATAAAAGTTTTGTTTTTATTTTTGGCTATTTTAATTGTAGTGTTTTTAAAAATATTGAAAAAATGTATCTTAAAATATAAGGAAAGTTACTGGTTGGTATTTGAAGCCTTGTGTATTTTAATTATTTAAACATAACTTTAGCGTATAAAATGTATTTGAAATATATATAAAAAACTGTAAAATATTTTTGAAAATTTATTTAAAATATTAATATAAAAATATATATAGTTTATAAATAGTTTATTAAATAATTTTAAAACTTTTCACTAAACACTGTGTCTGAGACATTAAAACATTTTTATTTAATTTTTTTTCTTTTGGTATTAAAATTTATAATGCAAAATATATTTATGTTTTTAGTATTTTTTATATGAACATAAAACAGCGATGAAAAGGTTACCAAATTTTAATACGTTGTAGGAAATAACGGTATTGTCAAAGATCATCTCATCCCGAGTGCAAAAAAATCAAGATTTTTTTTGAATAGAACCATTTGTAGTCAACATTATTCGAGGTGTAGTAAGAATTACTCCAAGAGTACTATACAGAATTTCGACATCTTTTAAAATAGTTGCCACCATGTAATGTGCTTGCGGACTAAATATGTTGCCTTTTAAGTCAATATTGGAAAAATGTCTGTGGGTTCCTTTTTTGAGTTAAAAATCGGTAAGTTCCAAAAAAAAGTGAAAAAATATATATTTTTTTATTTGCTGAAAGTATTATTTAATATTAGGACATTACTGAAAAAGAGTTAATATGATAATCGGATATTTTTGTGGTCCCTAAAAAATGTTAAATTTTTTTGAAGTAATTTCTAATTACATTAAAGGGGAAAAAGTAAACGTTATATTTTCAGCAAAAATCGATTTTTTTTACATCGAGTAATTAAATTTTAAATTAAACAAATTTTTAATGATTTGTTTAAAAATGGTGAAAAAAGGGTATTTTATAAATTTCTTTATATTTTTCAAAATGGCGAGTAAGTTATCGCTTTTATTCTTACTCTTTCCCTAAACTTAATTAAAATAAAAAAAATCTGTTACTTTAACTAAAATTTAAAACAATTTGCATCAACCGATTAAGAATTTCTAGTACAATATTAAAATTTTCATCATTTAATAGGTCAAAAAAATCTTTTAAAAAAATCTTTAAAACGTTTTGAATTTTTTTCTTGTATACTTTTAAATATTTTTTTTAACCATCCAAATTAACAATTTAAATAAATTATATCTTAATATAAATTAATTTCTCCAAATTCATAACGTTTATTACATTTTGGCAGCCTTTACATTCGTATAGCAATTTATTACACTATAAGGTAAAATGCATTAAGTTTTCAATACATTTATCCTTTTGGTGTAATTTTTGCTTTATTGTCTATCTTTAAATTTTGCTCCTTATAATTTTATATTATTTTTTTGTTTTTATTATTTATATTTTTTTATTTTCTGTAAAAAAGGGGACATTTTTGTTTTACGTATTATTTAATTTCTTTTTCTTTGTTATATAATCCAGCAAAGAATTTTTCTTCAGATTTATTATATATTTTTTTTTTTGTTAATTTTTTTACTTAGTTATATGCATACATATTTGTAAAACATATTTAATAATAATTAGAATTGCAAAAAAAAAAAAAATGAAGTCAATAAAATTAAGTGTGTATTATTTAAACTTTTTTTATCGTATTTACGACCACACATATTTATTAAACCGATTCTTGAATTTTTACAACTCTAAAAAAGTAAAATCTTCTTGTGCGATATTGATTCATCTGTCAAAGTATGGCACAGAGATGTCTTTATTTAAAAAATTATTATTGTTTTTTATGCGATATTCCCAATTTAATTGTCGAGCTCAAACATTTTTATTTTGCAGTTATTAAAAAATTTAAATTTTTTTTTTGTCTTGAACAAATTGATAACTAATATCTATCACACGAATATTCATGATCCCCGATCATGTTCGTCCGTCTTGAAAACACGATAACTTTCAATGGACATTTTGGAGGCTAAAGATGTTTGGTTAAATATTTAAAACAAAAATTAACAGTCCAAAAAAAAAAAATTTCCTAAAAAATTTTTATTTGTTTTTACAAATGACTAAACAAATTTTTAAAATTTTTCTACACTGTTTACAGACTCTGTACAATTGTAATTTCAAGATTTTACTTGTAATTTAAAGATTCTAATTGTAATTCAAAAAAGATAAGTTGTTATTTAAAAAAGGTCAATTGGAATTCGTAAAAGATAAATTGTAATTCATAAAAGATCAATTGTAATTTAAAAAATTCATTCCAACTGTAATTCAAAATATATCAAGTGAATTTCAATTGATCTTTTTCGAATTACAATTGACTTTTTTCAAATAACAATTGATCTTTTTCGAGTTGCAATTGAACTCTTTCGAATTACAATCGATATTTTTATACCCTCCACTCTAGTGATAGATAGGATATATAAGTTTGTCATTCCGTTTGTAGCACCTCGAAATATTGATCCTCGATCGATTTTAAGGTGATCTAGCGATATCCGTCCGTCCGTCTGTTGAAAATACGCTAACTTTTGAAAGACTACGGCGGCTCCTGAAGTTTGGCATATATGTTGGGCATTTAAAAGGTGCTTTTGCACAGTTTTTTATATCCAATGTTTGAAGCCCTATATCTTTCTTAATAGTGTAGCAATCCTATAACTATTAATGGATTACATGCAGCCACTATCTAAGATTAATCGTTTTATGTTCAGTTTTTAATGTGATATAGTTAATTTTTTATTTTTTGTACGCTAGATTGGTGATTTATCCCACTGTGCAGTGGTTCAAAAGTTATGTGCAAAAGACTAAACTTCGGCAAGGGATTTTCGTGAATATACGAGATAAAAAACACGCTAACTTTTGAAAGGCAATTCTGAGGATGCTGACGCTTGGCATATATATTTGCCGTTCCCCTGGCCTGGGTCCAGGGGTTCAAAAGTTATTAGCAAAACCGTGAATATCGGATTAGTTTTACCTTTAATTCACGTGTTTAAAACCCTTTAAAAATGTTTTAAAAACATTGGTAAGTTCACATAAACATTTTACAACGTATTTTTGTCAATCAAAAATATTTTTACACTAAAAAATACACCCGAAAACAAATTTACACTCGAAAAAAAATTTAGGCCTCTGTTCTGTCTTTCACAACTTTTCAATTCACATGAAAATTTCCGAATCACATGAAATCAAGTTTAGTATTTTATTGATCACGTTTTCATTCAAAGTTGAAATCGAATAATTAAAATTTAAAAAATTATAAGAAAAAAAGTGCATTCGTTTTACTTTCACCAAATTTTATTTATGTGAAACAAAACGAAAAAGAAATTCGGATGTGAAATCTAGAACACCAAAAAAAATCGAAAATTTTCATTTTCACATTTTTTATGTGAATTACTTTTTTTGGAACAGCTGCCTTAGACTCAATTCAAATTTAGGAGTATGGTGATTCTAAGAAACAATAATGCACATATAGACTATTGACTATTAACTGAATAAATTTGACATTAAAAGTTTTTCTGAAGATTATTATAACTGGATAATATGAAACTAGTAAGAAAAAAACCAGGATGTCTTAAATTTTTAGAAAAATTAAAATTTTTCTTTCACACTTTTCTCAATTCAAAACCATATATTATAATGCCTTTCATTTTGCTCTATCTGGCTTAGTTTTGAGATATCGCCATTTTTTTCGAACGGTCCTACCTCACACTTACCCACCCCAACCGACCGAGAGGGTTCGTTCCCATGACGAAGGAACACGTACACACCATGGTCTGAACCATGGCGAATAAGGCTGGATAAGAAAGGATAGTAATAAACCAACTACATACTCTTAGTCATCAGTCGGTTTATTATATAGAGACTAAATACATTTATATACAATTACTACAATCACAGATGGGAATTCTTAATTGGCATTGAATTTTCATTGGCATTAGTTGGAACTAATGCCAATGCCAAAAAAAAACATTAGCATTTATTGCCAATGAAATTTTTTGGCATTGTCATTATTTGTACTAATGCCAATGAAACGGCACAAAAGCCTAAAAAAAACTATTAACAATTGATAAAAAAAACGTTTTTTTTACAATAAATATATATTTTTTTTAAAAACTTAAAATGGCGATATCTCGAAAACTAAGCCAGGTAGAGCAAAATGGAGGGCATTTTTGGTTCTTAGAATCTCCATACTATCGAGGGTCCTCTTCACATATGTGGACCCCAATGGGTCCTAACTTTGAATCCAAAAAATTTGGGATTCCGGAAAATTTAAAAATGCTTATCAGGCCGTTCATGAATCCACAACGAAATTGGATTGGAAACGAAATTCAAATCCGTTTCCAATTTTCGGAGCGTTCATGAAACCGTGACGAATTGCTTTGTTCGAAAAAAAATATCTATTGCGTTCGAACTTAGCGGAGACACAAGTATTTACAAAATACGACTCTGTTTTTGCAAATACAGAGTCGTATTTTATAGCAACTCTGTTAGAAAGTCAAAGTCAGAGTTGTTATAATAATGCAGTTTGTAAAAAAAAAAAATAATTTGTTAACAAATAAAATGTCAAGCATTTTTTTGAATTACATTTTTTTGATTATTGATCCATTAAGGAAGGGATCTTATACAAATCCATCTTTTGTTTTCCTTAAGCTTAATATATACTTAGGATCTGTTATTTTGTATGGAAAAATACCAGTTGCTTCGCATATTTAATTGGCTCATGATAAATGTCTTTGCACATCAAAGAAATTGCTTTTAAAAAGGCTATAAATGCATATTTTTGGGTCATATTTTGTATAAAGTAGGGTATAATACCATATTCATATGTACAGTTTTAAATCGTCTTAAGCAGTAATATTTTTAGCACTTTCTTTATTCTATTACAGTATATTGACAGAAAATGCTAAAAATAATTGCTAAAAACGGTTTAAAACTGTAAGTGTGAATAGGGTATTAGCTTATTTGTTCCTTTTTTATGATTTTTTTTTTAAACATCGGTAACTTTATGCCCATTTGGACTCTTATTATTTTTTGCGCCAATTTCGGAATCGAAATACTTGTCCGACTAAAGATTTTTTTTTCGTTAATAAGCTAAAGTGTGTTTGAGGCCGCTGTTCCAAAAAAAGTAATTCACATAAAAAATGTGAAAATGAAAATTTCCGAATTTTTTTGGTGTTCTATCTTTCACATCCGAATTTCTTTTTCGTTTTGTTTCACATAAATAAAATTTGGTGAAAGTAAAACGAATGCATTTTTTTCCTTATAATTTTTTAAATTTAAATTATTCGAATTCAGCTTCAAATGAAAACGTGATCAACAAAACACTAAACTTGATTTCATGTGATTCGGAAATTTTCAAGTGAATTGAAAAGTTGTGAAAGACAGAACAGAGGCCTGATACTTTTTTCAAAAACTTTATTAAATACTTTCTGCCTTTGAAAAAGTTCTTAAAAAAGCAAGTATCAGGCCGCTGTTCCAAAAAAAGTAATTCACATAAAAAATGTGAAAATGAAAATTTCCGAATTTTTTTGGTGTTCTAGATTTCACATCCGAATTTCTTTTTCGTTTTGTTTCACATAAATAAAATTTGGTGAAAGTAAAACGAATGCACATTTTTCCTTATAATTTTTTAAATTTTAATTATCCGATTTCAATTTCGAATGAAAACGTGTTCAACAAAACGCTAAACTTGATTTCATGTGATTCGGAAATTTTCATGTGAATTGAAAAGTTTTGAAAGACAGAACAGAGGCCCCAGAGACACTTTACAAAGGTCTCTGTTCTGCCTTCCATAACTTTTCAATTCACATTTTCCGAATCACATGAAATCCAATTTGGTGTTCTGTTGTTTACGTTTTCACTCAAAGTTAAAATCGAATAACTAAAATTTTAAAATTATAAAAAAATGCATTCGTTTTACTTTAACGGGAGTTACTTTTACGGAAGTTTCACATTTTTTAATGTGAATTACTTTTGTTTATATTTAAGGCCTTAAAACACAAATCCCTTTAATATATCGGGATTTATTTCCACAAACTCATGAAGAACTACTTAACTGCATTTTGCTCATTAATTTTGTACCTTTCCCTTATAAAAAAAAAGGAAAAATATTTTTTAAAAAACAAAAAAGAACATCTTACTCCTATTTTTGCATTTAACTTTTGTTTTTAATTTTTTTAAAATTAATTATTTTCAACTTTTCTTACAAATCCCCGAAGCCAAACGTTGACGAAAATTTTCCAACTGTCAAACCAACTGAATGGAATTCATGAACGCACATTTTCGTTTTCGAACGGAAATTTTCTCATTTTCTCTTTGATTGGAATTGGATTGGATTCATAAACACACACAGCTGATTTCCGTGAAAAAGTGTTGTCAAACCAATCCGCATTGGTTTCATAAACGACCCGTATATCTCGGCAAATATTGGTGACACAACAAAAAGTCCAAAAGCATTTTTGTAGCTCTTGGGGTCTAGAACTCGTCTGCCAATACTAGAAAACCCTCAGAGCAATAGTTTTTTAGTTATTCAGTTTCTAAAATTCTCAAGACCCTATTGGGCGCCTAAATTGCAGTACCTGGAAAAATAAGCAAGATAATGCTAAAGGTATGTGAATTTTTAAACTTTCGGGAGTATCAATTTTTTAGATTCAAAATTTTGACCTATTAGGGTCCACACATGTGAAGAGGACCGGCGAAACTGTTCCAAGAACCAAAAATGTCCTCCATTTTGCTCTATCTGGCTTAGTTTTCGAGATATAGCCATTTTAAGTTTTAACCAAAAAAAAAATTTCACAACTGGTTGACGGAAATACGACTTTTAATATTGCTAATGCTTTGTTTTCATTAAGGCATTTATTAATGCCAATGAAATTTTTCATAATTGGCATTACTAATGCTACTAATTCCTTAACGGACATTGGCATTGATTGAAACAATGCCAATGCTAAAAATTTCATTGGCATTAGTTTCAATATAATGCCAATGAAATCGTCAACTAATTAGTCCATTTATTTAAATAGTCCCATGTATGACTACAACTATAGTTTTTTTAGGCATTTGTGCGGTTTCATTGGCATTTGTACAAATAATGTCAATAATGCCAAAAAATTTCATTGGCAATAAATGTTAATGCCAATGAAAATTCAATGCCAATTAAAAATTTTCCCAAAGTTTTCAAATTTTAATTTCTTTTTTAACATTTTTTATTCTAAAGGAGATGTATTTCAAATGGAGCCCCATTAAAAGATAAATTGTTACAAATTTTAGATTTTCTGCACTTTTTTTGTTTTAAATAAAAAACATTTTTGTTAGTATATTTTAAAATTGTTTTTTTTATTATATTTTTTTTTTTAATAATTAAAATAAGCCTAATTTACATATATTTTCCTAAAAGTTTATTTTTATTTTTTTTAGAAAAACGATAATTTTACAACTATAATTCAGTTATACATATAATAGTATACATTTAATTCAGTTAATTTATGTTTTTGTTTTAAATTATCAACTGTTTTATAAGTATGTAATGGATTTTATAAGCATTAAGCTTAACACTACTATAAATGGTAATTTACAAGGATTTTTTTTTTTAATATTAATGCAAAATTATTTTTCCGAAAAGCTTTTTATGCTCAGGGTATTCACTGCATAAATTTTTGACCCTTTAAAAAAAAATTAATCAAATTTTTATTTTTCTATTGCTTTTTACATGATGCATCGTTGCAAGAAAAGATTCGCAAAAGCTTACAAAAATTTTACAAAAAAAGGTCTCAAAAATTAACAAAAATAAGATATTTTGTAAATTTCACAAAAAAAAACTTCCAAAGGCCGCTGTTCCACAAAAAGTAATTCACATAACAAATGTGAAAGTTAAAATTTCCGAATTTGGTTGGTGTTCTAGATTTCACTTTCGATTTTTTTTTTCGTTTTATTTCACATAAATAAAGTTTAGTCATGTGAATTGAAAAGTTGTAAAAGGCAGAACAGAGGCCAAAAATGCACAAAAACACGATTTCTTTTGTAAACTTTGACCTTACTTTTTTTAAAAACCTGACGTGATGTAAAATTTGGAAAAACAAATTTGGAATCAGCAGCGAAAGATAAATCGAAAACAAGTGGTTAGGTCTCAGACGCATCGAAAAATTTATTTAAAAAAATGCTTAAAAACACGTTGTTTGTGAACTTGAACTTTGAAACCTCAGGGTAATTGTGTATTTCGATTTTTAAAGTACCTAAAATAATTTGTATCCAAACGAAAATCTTTTCACCTCGTCCACAACTGATAAAAATTCTGAGGAGCTATTGCTGGCAATTAAACATCAAAATTGTAGTCTATCTTTGTTTGGAAGTCATCAAAATAGAGCGAAAATTTTCTGCATCGAAAACAAATATAAGAATATTATTGTCATCTTTTATTCCACAGAGTGATTTAGAAAGAAAAGCTTAGTATTTTTATTCGAGCTCGATGTGTTCAACATGAGTATCACTCTTTGGAAAACTAAATGACTAATATTATTTTATTTGTCTTTCGCATTTATGCGCATATATAGTTGCGTAAATTCGCCACAGATTCAAAATCAATATTAATCGAAATAGAGTGATCAGATCCTGGACGCATCCAAAAATTTTATAATTGTCGGCCAGTGTAATTACAAATAATATTTTTGAAAAAGAAATTTGGTAAAAGAAAATAATTTTGTGAAAAAATTTGGTTTGGTGGAATAACATTTTTCAGTGAAAACGAATTTTGGCGAAAATAATATTTGGAATAAAATTCCGTTCGCATGTGTTCACCAAATTAAATCATTTTGTAGTTTGAGGTTATGAGGAATGAATCTACATTTACGAGGTGTTTGCATTTTCGTACATAAATTTTGAACCGCTCAACCTATTTTTCTCAAATGCAATACCAAACTTCTCGAACCACAGACAAACATTAATGTTACAGATACATTCATACATGTTTCATATTTTGTACGTGATCGCTATTTTGACAGAGAGGCAGACAATGATATAAGTTTGTCATTCCGTTTGTAAGATCTCAAAATATCGAAATAGGAAGCCATGAAGTATACATATTCATGATCTCCGATCGATTTTAACACGATCTATCGATATCCGTCTGTTGAAAACTCTTAAATAAATTGGAACTTTTGAAACTTGGTATATATATTTGTAACACAGTGATACAAAATCACACAAGCTGGCGTTTTCCATAACAAAACCCACAAGGCCTTTTTTTAGGTCAGAGCTAGATTTTATTTTACACCCATTTAAAGTTGGTGATTTTAAAGCATTTAAAGTTTGTGTGTACTAAACATATCCTACTTTAAAGACTCCTGGTTGTGCCCTTATTGAACATGTAGGGTCCAGTTTCCAAACTTAAGCTGAAAATTACTTCAGCTATGACTGGTATGAATTTTGCTGCAATCGGTCCAGTACCTATTTACTGAATAGCCAAATTATTCAAATAAACCACAAAACACCGTTGCGTATGATTGTTATTTAAAGGCAATTATTAACATAAAACACTGGACACCGTTGCGTATGATTGTTATTTAAAGGCAATTACAATATTAATCATCCGCCACTAATACAATTTTCAAGCATTTATTATTATAATTATAATAAAAGTGCACTAACTTTAAATGCGTGTAAAAAAAAATCTAGCTCTGAACTGGAAAAAAGCCTTGAGGGGTTTGTTATGGAATATGTCATCTTTCATTTGCTTTTGGTTTCATCCCATTCCGATTTTGGGTGTTGCACAGTGTAATTTTCCAAGACAGGATCTCGAATGTATGTTGAAAAACGAATTTCAAAAGACATTGGTAAGCCACAAAAATATTTTACATCGTTTTTTATCACTCCAAAATGTTAAAAAATTAAATAAAAAAGTTTGCGGGGCGTATTTGGTGGGTGTGTGTTTGGCAGGATGTTTGAACTTCTTCCGACATAAAAATGTTGCATTTGTTTAACAAAGGTACATAAAATCCTGTAACGAAATTCCGGTTTTTAGAGGTTGGTTTAGTTTTTTAAGGTAGAACTTTTTCTCTCCGGTCCAATTTTTCAAATTGAATTAATTTTTCTTTATAAATTGCAAGAAACGCTCGTAAAGATGGACAAACCTCAACGAAAAAGGAATTTAAAAATCTTTGATGATTTTTTTTTAATTCCGAATGCTCACTAGATAACAATGACAGGATTTCTGTTTGAATTAAAACTCTTTTTCGAAACAATTTTAATTAAATTTAATTAATTTAAAAAATTAAACGAAATTAAAAGATAACGTTAATATTTTACAAAACAGAAGAAGATAAATGAAAGTAAATATATTTACTTATATTTTATAAAAAAAAAAAGAAATAAAATAATAGGAGTGTTTAATATAGTTGATTTACCAGTTTATTATCCTAAAATAAAATTAAAGTAATCACTACAATTCTTTATCGGGTTTAGGTTTCTTGGCTGTCGTCGTTGTCGTGCCAGACGTTGTTGTTTCTGTTGTCGTTTCATTCGCTTTGGTTTCTTTTGCCAATTGCCAACGTTTAAATTCAATCATTTGCATAATACGTACACTTAAAGTGGATTTCCTTTGCATCACTGTAGATAGTTTTGCAAATTCTTGTGAATACATGAAAACTACGGGTATTTTAACATCATTAATACCATCACCGGACATGGCAAACATTGGTTGTGTTTCACCCGATGAACCGGGTACATTATCACAGACGATTACGGCTAAAGCACCGGATTTTTGTGCTAAACGTGCTTTACTAACAAATGTACACTCGCCACGTTCAGCTATTAGTATCTTACCACGAACATTTTCAGCATTTTTTAGACTATCTTCGCAGGCTCTTAAGGGATCTGCCAATACAATCTCACCTTCCACAAATTCTTCATCTGTCAATTCGGGACTAAAGTGTGAGGGTCCAGCCATTAGGGCAGTCCACTCAGTTGATTTGTCGTCAACAGTATAAGCAACAGCCTGAAAAAATAATTTTTGTATTTTAAAAAAAACTTTAGTAAATTTTTTTTTTTAAATGAGTAAAAAATATTCCTGATCAAAATTTAAAACAAAAAAATCACGTTAGAAAATTTACTTTCACTTAAAAAGGGCATTGTGGAGGGTATTCATGAATTCGGCCAAGTCGAATTTAACCCTCTAACCGACAGCCATCCCCCTTGACGGGGTATACTAAATTGACCTTAAATGCATCAAATTGTTTTTTATGCCAATCAAAGGCTAACAGGGACTACCGTTAGACTTCTTTTAACCCCTAGATGTTTTCACTGTTGTGATCGGACATTTAGTTAAAAAGTTTTGAAGATATTGCCAAAATTAAATATTTTGCAAAAACGTGTTATTTTTATAAAAATTAAAAAATATATTTTCAATTGACACAGAGCTTTAAAAACAATACAGGTGAGTAGATCAAAGTCTGTAGAATGATTTTGCAAGTTTGGTTTAAGGATTACTAAACAGTCACTGCAGAAGATGCCTAGATTACTAGAAAATAAAACAGCTGGACTCCTAAAGTTTAGCACAAATATGTCTTATGGTTAAGTTCGTAAATTAGCAAAATCGGACCAGAGAAATAAAAGTTCCCCCTTGAAAAACTAAACCAACCTCTAAAAAACTACACTTATTTTACATGTTTTTATACCCTCCACTTAGTGATAGAGGGTATATATAAGTTTGTCATTCCGTTTGTAACTCATCGAAATATCGGTCTGGGACCCGATAAAGTGTATATATTCATGATGCCCGATCGATTTTAAGACATTCTAGCGATGTCCGTCTGTCTGTGGAAAATGCTATCACGGACAAAATATTGCACAGAGATGACTGAAACTTAACATATTTATTGGAAGATATTAACATATTATTCTCCCGAGAAGTTTGGTATTGCATTTGAGCGATATCGGTTCAGCGGTTCAAAAGTTATGAACGAAGATGTAAGCACACCTAAAAAATTTCAGTACATTCAACATAACCTAAAAATACAAAATGATTTAAGCCGGCTTTTGGTTGACATATGTGAACATAAGTGAACACCAAATGGTATTTAAACAAGTACGAACATATTTTTTGACAAAAAAAGAAAAAAATCGCGGATTTTTTTTTTGCCAAAATTTTTTTTCGCGAAAATTTTTTTTTCAAAAATGTTTTTTTTCAAAAGTAATTTCCTTTTCAATAATTTTTTTTGCAATAATCTTTTTGAAATTGTGGAGGGTATCACTACATTCGGCAAGGCGGAATTTAACTTTTTTACTTGTTTTTTGTATTTTTGTTAAAAAAAAGAAACATTTTTGTGCAATAAAAGCTAAAAGTCCTGTATTTGGAAAACGCAAAAAAATTTATAACGTTTTTCAGTGGTTGGTTTAATTTTTCCCCTATCCAATTTTGACCATTTAAGAACATGACCAACCTATAACCATATGACATATTCGTAGAAAACTGTAGGAGGGTAGCTCTTTTAGGTTGGTCTGCACCGTGCTTTCCACAGACAGACGTTTATCCTAGAATCGATCAGGCATTAATAATGGGGTACTGTGCCCATAATTCGATACGTTACATACGGAATGGCACAGTATACTTCCACATACCGTGGTTAAAGTGTATAAAAATTCAGTCTAATATAAAAATAGTCATCGTTGTGAAGCTATTAAAAACAAATAAATATAATTACCTGCAACTGTGCCAACTGATTCATTGATTGTAATTTAGTTAACTCTAACATTTCTTGCATAAATAATAAACCCATTTCACCATCTTCAGGAGATTTGGCCTATAAATAAAAAACAAATAAATTAAACGAAATATTAAAAACTAATTTAAAAACACTAAAATAAAAATTATAAATAACAGAAGATAAAAGGTCCGTTCGATTACCTTGCTACAATATACTATTTTTACTCAGACAAGGAATATTTGAAATTTTTCATTAAATAAATTTCTCAAAACATTTGAATTTTATAATTTCAATTAGTTAAAGGAGACGTTTGTATTGGTGCTTGAAAGACTCAAACTTTTGAAAGACTTTACGGAGGCTCCTGAAGTTTGGCATATATGTTGGGCATACCTGACCAGGTAAGGTTGGTATTGCAATTCAGCGAAATCGGTCCAGTAGTTCAAAGATATAAGCAAATGAGTGAATTTCGGCAAGGGTTTTTCTCAAATTTACAAAATAAAACACACGGTAACTTTTGAACGACAATTTTTTTAATCGAAATTGTGCGTTAGTTTACTCCTTGTTGAATAAAAAATATACGAATTATTGCACTTTTAAAGAAATTTTTTTAACAAAAAGTCAAAATTTTTCCAAAATTTTTGCAGAAAAATGTAGAGCTCTTTTAAAAAACGTATTTATGCAAAAAAAAAACGTGTTTTTGAAAAAGTGGCAGCAAGGCTCTGAATACCTCTCATAAAAAATAAAAAAAGGGTACATAAGTATAAGTCTGTCATTTCGTTTGAAACTCTCGAAATATCATTCCGGGATCCTTTAGGGTTAAACATATTTTTGTTATTAATGCACTATAAAAACAGTTTTCTGATTTGCCAGTTTTACGTTGAGGCTTTGAATTATGTGGAATTTGACAACTACCGTTTTAAGCAATAATTTTATAAACATTCTATAACTTCTAAAAAACTAAAACAAGCATTTAATAGAAATAAACTTAAAAAGGAAATGATAACTCACATTATAAAAACTATGAAACAGTCGCACCTTGCCATCGCCTAAAGAAACCATTGTGATGCCCATGTCATAAACAGCTCGTAAATGATCGGCATTACTTGCTTGAAAGTCCAATGCTCGTAAACGCTTGGTTGTCGGAGTACGTGGACACGAACCGGTAATGAAATTGCGTAAAGGCTTGCGTACTTTCTCAGGAAAAAGCTTATTTGAGGAAGGACAAGTGCGCATAAAATCTAAAACGTTATGCTCTTCAGATTGTCGGAAGTCTGTAAAAGAGAAAAGTTAAATAAAATAAAACTTTTAAATTTTCAGAAATCATAAACAAACAACATAATTTTTCAACTTACTATAAGTAGAGTTTCCTAATTGAGCCAACGACAGGGGTAGTAAATGCGCCTCGGTTGTAAAAACAAATTCATCTACATTCAGTATTAAATCTTGAGGGTCCGTAAATAGTAGATATAGATATTTAAAAGTTTCTGACAAAACAAATGAATCCATACGATCTTCATGTTTGCCAGTGCGAACATCGTTTACAGCCGCATAACCACAAGGAACTTTAGCATATTGTTGTAAGGCTTTTAATGCTTTCTTACCCACTTGAAGATAATGATGATCTCCCGTTGCTCGATATAAAAAGTATGTAGATTCTATAAATTCCGGTCTTAAATGGTGTTGGCCCCAGTGTATTTGAAAATCGACGGTAAATGCTTCGGGTATAAATGTATGCATTTGCATAACTTGATAAAGCATTTCATGAGTTTGTACGGCCGGCTTTAAATCTCCGGACAAAACTTGTAAGCCTGGCCAAAATGCTAATAATGCATCCATAAAATTACGCGACTTTGCATGAGGACGATGCATAAGAACATCCAAAAGCATGGGACCTTCACTCACATATTTCATGACAGCATTATAATGACGATTAAAACGTGCCAAATATTTATCATCACCCAAGAGGACATAGGATTTAAAAAGATATTCATAATAGGAATCAATGCCAGCACCAACACCTGAATCACGTCTCACCCAATCACCAGAGTGAACATTTAAGACGGTACCCATTAGATCAGACCCCCGGTGACGTAATTTCCATAAAGCATCCATAGCAGCATGAGCTCTCGCCTCAAAAATGGGGTCACCTGGAATGTTAAGGATTTTATTTATAAATTTGTTTAAGAGAAATAAATTTATTGCAAATACCTGTTAATCTTGATAAAGCAGCAAATTCCAATAATATTGTACCCGCACATGCTGTACATGTTTCTCTTGATTTTTTTAATTGTTCATCTTTCATGCCATAACGTAAATTCACACGGGCATGTGGTATTCCTGTTGATGTATTAAATGCTGGCAGTAAACGATAACCCAAATCTCGAGCCATCTCTAACATCTCACCCTTATACCATGGCATTACTTGTGCTTTCTTTTGTATATATTCAGCTAATATATGAGCTGATAATAAACCACCCATCATTCGGATATTGGTTTCAAAAACCGATACAATAATATCACTATCAAATTGAACATCACGTATTACAAGCTTAACACCATGTTCAAATTCAGCAAAATCTCCTAGTAATACTAAAGTGTCTAAAGTATCCACTAAAGTCATAGAAAAGCTAAAAATAGTACAAGAAATGGGAAATGCAAATAAACTATTCATGAGCAAAAATGTTATTTATTTTTTTTTTTATATTTCTATTAAGACCCCTACATACATAGATATATAAGTTAGTCATTCTGTTTGTAACACCTTGAAATATAGGTCTAGGACCCTATAAAGTGTTTATATTCATCATCCTCGATCGATTTAAAATAATATTCACCATTTACAGATGTAATTCAATAAGGTTTAATTGAAATTCGAAGATTCTACTTGTAATTCGAAGATTTCTTTTGTTATTTAGTTCCATAGATTCTAGTTGTTATTCGAAAATTCCAATTGTAATTCTAAATCGATCGATTGTAATTTAGAAAAGATCAATAGTAACTCGAAGGTTACAATTGTAATTCAAAACAAGTTAAAAACATTAAATTCGCCTTTGCCGAATGTATTGATACCCTCCACAATTTCAGAAATATTTTTTATTCTTTTTCGAATTACAATTGATCTTTTTAATTACAATTGATCTTTTTCGCATTACAATTAATTACAAACTATTTTTCTTTTTCGCCTTACAATTAATTACAAACTATTGATCTTCTTTTAATAACAATTGGAATCTTCAAATTACAATTTGTAATTTTTTGTAAAATAAAAAGTTTTTTGTTATTGTAATTTTTTTTTAGTGTAAAATTTTTTTTGAGTGTAAAAATTATTTTGTTGACTGGATTTTTTTTTTGTATTACAAAAATACTTTGTAAAATATTTTTGTGGCCCAATGTCTTTCAAAGCGTGTTTAGCATAATTCGGAATAAAACCAATCTTTAATCCATGATTTTGTTCATAACTTCTTAACCATAGAACCGATTTGGCTGAAATTCAATACCAACTTGACAGGGATAACGACAAACGCATATGCTAGGCTACAACGGACTTGCAAGTTGTCTTGCGAGAGTTATCGTGTTTTCAACAGACAGACAGGCGAACATACATTACTAGATCTTAAATCGATCGGAGATCATGAATATATATATTGCTATGGGGTCCTAGACCGATATTTCGAGGAATTACAAACGGAATGGCAAGCTAATACGTAACTCAAGTTTCGCATTTAAATCGGTCTATTGGTGTCGAAGAAAACATTTTTTCAACAGACAGACGGACATTGCTAAATCGTCTTGAAATCGAACATGGAATTCGAATAGATATACGTCCTATACCAACATTCGATGGAGGGTATACAAATTTTATGAAGAAGAAATGTTTTTATTTATTTTTTGCAATGAAATTTAAAAAATACTTGCTATAAAAAATGTTTCAGTGATAAGAATTTTAAGACATGCTTTTAAATTCTTATCTTTATTTTTTTTATGATCAAATAAAATCTGTTTAATATAGATAAGGCAAAGTTTTTGAGAAAATTTATATTAAGGGGGTTTAAACAAAAAAACAGACTAATATGTTAACAATATTTAAACAGCTATTAAAAAAATGAATACGCAATATATATTAATTCTGTTTTTATTTGAAAGATAAACAATCGTAATATTTTTAAAATTTTATAACACGAAATGTGGTCAACCAGAATTGGCAGTGTTGCCACTCAATTGTGGAATGCTTTTTTTAAGAACAAAATCGGCTGCAGTTGTACAGCAAAAACTACTGAAACGATTTTGATGATTTTTTTTTCTTTTTTTTTTGATTTGTAGATTATTAAATTATATAGTAGTTACATACCGAGGCCATTTTTTGAATATTGCTAACATTTAGGCTTGTTTAAACCAATTGCATTCACTGTACTAGTATTTTTATTATTTTTCTTTTCGCCTGAGGGTCTGACACATTTTCTTTAGAAAAAATTTTCAGCATACGAAAAATGTCACAGAATCTGAGTATTTTTCTATAGGGAAACATGTTTTAGTATCTGAGAATTTATCTATTAGAAAAATATCTCAGAATATAAGAGTTTTTTTCTATAGAAAAATGTCTCAGAATCTTAGAATTTTTTTATAGAAAAATGTTTCAGAATCTCAGAATTTTTCTATAGGAAAAATGTCTTAGAATCTGAGAATTTTTCTATAGGAAAAATGTCAGAGGAAAAATGTTTCAAGTTTTGAGATTTTTTCTATAGGAAAAATGTTTCAGACTCTGAGAACTTTTTTTATAGGATAAATATTGCAAAATCTGAAAATTTTCCTATAGCACAAATGTCTCAGAATCTGAAATTTTTCTATAGGACAAATGTCTCAGAATCTGAGAATTTTTCTTTAGGAAAAATGTCTTGAATAAAAGAATTTATCTATTAGAAAAATGTCTCAGAATCTGAGAATTTTGCTATGGGAAAAATTAATCAGAATCTGAGAATTTTTCTATGGGAAAAATGTCACAAAATCTGAGAATTTTTTTTAGGAAAAGTATCAATCTGAGAACTTTTCTGTGGGAAAAATGTCTCAGAATCTGAGAATTTTTCAATAGGAAAAATGTCTCAGGATCTGAGAATTTTTCTATAGGAAAAATTTCTCAGAATCTTAGAATGTTTTTAATAGAAAAATTTCTCAGAATATGAGAACTTTTTTAATAGAAAAAGGTCTTAGAATCTGAGAATTTTTCTATAGGAAAAATGTCTCAGAATTTGGAAATTTTTCTATAAGAAAAATATGAGTTTTGTTCATAGTGTTGTTTTTTTTTTAGTTTTCAACTTACTTTCCTAATATATCGTCCATATCACCACGTGATGGTGTCACACCTCTATATCTACCTTTACATGATAAAGGCATTAGTTCATCTGCTGGATAGGCATTATCCATATAGGCATGATAAGCATGATAAAACATATCTCTAGACTCCTCTCTATAAAAGGTAACGTTATAAAATAATTAAACATGAAGGTTATAGAAAAACTTACCTTAAGGCTTCTCGTTCTTTGTGAGACATATTTTGTGTCGGAATAGAATCACTACTAACAACCATAACGCTAGAAAGCCCTAAAGCTATAATAATTAATATCAAAAATTTTAAGGATATCATTGTGGAAGAGGAAGTACACGATTTTGATATGTTTAAGCGAATACGGCAGCTGTCATCTAAAAGCCGGACAAAATTTGGCATATTTATATGTGGTGATTTTTTGTATATATTGTCAATAATTAATATGCATTTGCTTTATTTTCAATTGTTTATATTTTTCTGCGTGTATTAATTATTGGTAGTTGCATTGACCTTCACTTTGGACGTGTTTTTTATATTTTTTACAACAATTACTTTTATTAAACTTTAATTGTTGTTGTATTCGTTAATTTATTATCTTTACTTAACTTTTTCTTGAATTTATTCATTTTTATATCGATTTGTTGTAAATAAAAAGTATGCATGAAAGTTTATATTTAAAAACTATTTGGTTAAATTAAGATCAAGGTAGAAACAAAAAAAAATAATGAATATATATTTTTTATCGAATTCACTTCATTTTTCTATAACCTCATTTTTTTACCACAAAACGCATTTGTTTTCCTAATCTTTGTTTTTATCAGAATTTAAAATCAGTATATTTGCCATACTTTAACAAATTATTTAGCAAACTTTTAAAAATTCATTACCGTCATTATTTTATTATTTGCGTTGGTTTCTTTTATGGGAGTCTCACTTTTTTACTGTAATGTGTCACTTTTTTGTGGTATTGGTGACCTGTGAAAAAAATTTTTAATTTGCTTTTCTTTTGTATAAATTCATGTTAAATGTTGTTAGTTGTATTTTTTTATATATAAAAAGAAACGTTTTATATTTTTAATATATTTTTGAAGGGATATTTATTATTTTTTTAACCGAATTGTAGGTATTTTTGCAAAATAAATTATTTTTTTCCTAATGACAACTCAACTTGTTTTTTATTGCAATTTGCAGAGTTGTAGTTAAATAGTGGGAAGAGTTAATGATGACAAAAAATAATAAGTTGGCAGCCCATGACTGCCACTGATGCCAACTTCTTTTGACAAAAACCCGTTAAAACAAGAAAAAAATCTATAGAAAACACCAGATTCAAAACAGAAAAAAAAATTAGCTATTTAATAGCTAAGTGTTTCTTCACAATACAGCAGCAAGCAGCAGACAGCAAAATTTTTACATGTATTTTGTTGTTGCCGCAACAACAAAATACATGTAAAAATTTTGCTGTCTGCTGCTTGCTGCTGTATTGTGAAGAAACTCTAAAGGTGCAAAAGTTGTTCGTGTTCACGTGAAAAAATCTGTCAAAATCCATATAAAAAAATATTTTTGGCAACGCGGCTTTATAGTGGGGAAATCGTTTAAATGATTTTAAGTATATAAAACCGCATTTATTTTGAAATAAAATGGACATTTAAGATTTGTTATGATTGTTTCTATCTTCTAATATTTAAAAGTTTTCGTTTTTAATAGTTTTTGTTACGATTTTACGCGTTTAAAAATTTTTCACGATCAGAATCGACCTAACTTTTGCTAACCTGAATATGAGATTAATTACAATTGGAGCGGGAAGCGGAAAAACGCGTCAAAAATCGAGCGATTAATTTAAATTAAGCGTCAAGCGGTTTGCGGTTTTCCCTACATTATTTTTTACATACATACTTGGAAATGTACATATATTTGATGTGATAATTATTTTAATTTTATTTAGAATTTTTACTTTTGGCAAGAACATTTTTTTTTTATATTTAAACAATAACATTTTTTTAATATTTAAGAACTCATTCAATTAAGATCGAGATACAAAATCTTATAAAACAGTTAAATAACAAGAAAATAATTAAATAGAACAGCACAATTAATTTATTCAAAACAATAAAAAATAAAATACACAATAGGTAAAACACATTTTACATATTGCATCTTTTAAAACTTGAAAAATTCATAAAAACATCTTTTTTTTTAACAATTTCTATTAATTTTTCAGCAAATTCCATTGTTTAAATAATTTTCCATATTTTTTTTTGACAATTCCCAAGCATTTTTTTTCATGTTTTGCTTCGTTGTTTATTTCCATCTGCCAAAAAATTTGTACTAAAACTATATTTTACAACACTGTACTGAAAAACAATACTTTTTTTGCTTAAAATCCGGCAACGCCAAAAAATTAAATGAGAGGAAAATTGAGAGAGAGAGAAAAAACGCCATGAAAATAGAATAGAATCTATTTCGACGGAAAAACGCCGCGGAATTTTGTTTTCATACAAAATGTATGGGGAGAGTGGCGGAAAACCGCTTCCCGCTCCAATTGTGATTATTCTCTATGTTCCATATAGTGTTTGGGGTCCGGGAATTCCCGAGTCGGATTTCCCGGGAATTCCCGGGAAAACACTGACGGGAATTCCCGGGATTTTTTTTAATTTTTCCCGGGAAATCCGGGAATATTGTTAAATAAACCTTTTTACATAAAAACGTTTATTTTACTATAATTTTTACCATTTTTTACACACAGGTATAATTACATTTGATATTTTTTGTATCTTTTCTATTTGGACACACAAAAAATTTTTTTTTCCATGACCGATTTTCATAGTATTTATGAACAAATTCATACCATTTATTAACTTTTCATAATATTTATAAACTTTTTCATAGTATTTATGAATAAATCATAATATGTGAAATTTAAGAATTTTTAACATTTTTCATAAATACTATGAAAAAGTTTATAAATATTATGAAAAGTTAATAAATGGTATGAATTTGTTCATAAATACTATGAAAATCGGTCATGGAAAAAAATTTTTTTTTGTGTGGAAGAACAGTACAAATATATATTCATAGGAAAACTGACCAAGTGTAAAAAGTATGTTAATATCATGAAAAAACTTAAAAAGTCAAAAAATATACGTCGGTTAATGATAATTTTGCTAAGACTGTCAAAAAAAATATAAAAAATTTTGAACCTAGAATTAACATTTCCAGAATAAATGTTAAAAGTGCTGCCAACTATATTAGTTTTTTCTCGAATAACGCAGTTTTAATTTTTTTTGCGATTTTTAGCTTTTTTTTTGCGATTTTTTGTGAAGGAAAAAGTTGCAATATTTTTTTTGTTTTGTTTTATTGTATTTCAGGATTTTTAACATTTATGTTTTGATTTTTTATGTTTTAATTAATTGTTTATCTCTAATAAAACTGTTTAATAAAAAGATAATCAAATTTTAATGTTTTTATGATTTACATTAATAAAGAAAATTTCCCGGGATTCCCGGGAATCCCGGGAAATAAATTATTTTTTTCCCGTTTCCCGGGAAATTGAAAAGTCCGGAAATTCCCAAACACTAGTTCCATAGTACACGCAAAAAAAAAATCTGTGTAAGATTGAGCAATTCTACTTGGTAAAACTTTTTTCATACCAAAAAAAAATTTTTACCAAATTTTTGCTATATTATGCTTGTCGATGTTAAAGTAACATAATTCATTTTTTATGTAAAATAACCAAGTAGCTTGCTCAATAACGCAAATTACCTGCACAAAAATTTATCGAAAGAAAACAACAAAAAAACAAAACAAATGCAGACCGCCATTTTCATTTTGTATTTTTGTGTGCGAGCGTTGTTCGTTTATTTTTTGTGTTATAAAAACGTAAAAAGGAAATTGATATATAAAATAAAAATAAATTAATACATAAATAAAAATAAATAATTAGTTTTCTAAAAGATAAATAGATGTAAGATAAAAGAATGTTAAAGTTAATTTTGCTTTCATCACTTAAAACACCATTCAATAAGAAAAACCAATGGAGTCCCAGACGTATGTTTCGATGAATAACAAATGTAATGATAAAGTGAGTATACCCGCATTCCGAAGACACCAATAAGGTTTAATAGATTTTTAGTTAAAAATTAGTGTTTGGTAATAATTTCATATTTTTACAGGGTACTGCTAAATAAATTTTTGAAGCTATGGAGAATCCTTCACTACAATAAAGAGCGTGGACACCAATCCTGCCTTTGGTTATAAAATTAAAACCTAAAAACCCAAAGCCAAGGGAGTCCATACCTGTTTTGATGAGTTACAAATGGAATGACAGAGTAAGTGTTCCTCCTTACCAAGAGACCAATGGGGTTAACCAATTTTTTAAATTAAAAATTTATGTTTTGTAATAATTTTTTATTTTTACAGGATGCTTTTAAATAAATTCGTGAAGCTATAGCGGATCCTTTACTTCAAGAAGAAGCGTAGGCAGCAGTCACTCGAGAAAATTGTACAAAAAGGGTCAGTTGGTCGGTGGTAAATTAAATCCTACACAACCAGACCTTTGAAGATTTAATTCCCTAATTCAATTTATTAAATCTGATTTAAGATAATTGAATTAATTCCCTGTTTCTATAAATCGAAAAGAATTAATTCATTATTTAAATCACTTAATTTCATTGCAAAGAATTAATTCGTTGATTTGAATCAATTGAATTAATACATTTTGATTTGAATCAACTGATTCAAATCACTTGATTTGAATCAACTGATTCAAATCACTTTTGATTCAAATCAACTGATTCAAATCACTTTTGATTCAAATCAACTGATTCAAATCACTTTTGGTTTGAATCAACTTGATTTAAACTTTTTTCACTTAAATCAAACACTAAAAATGCACATTATAAAAATCTTATCAGGTCTGATTGCGTTAAATTCATTGGAATATCGTCAATTTTAAACACACCACGCCATCAATTAACAACACTCCAAATTGTACAGTATTATTAAATGTGTACCTTTAGTCTAGAGATGGGCGCTGGTCACGTGATTTGCGTGATTCACGTGAATCACGCGTGAGTGTGAGTGATTTCCATTTCAATCACGTGATTGTGAGTGAGCGTGATTTGAAAAAACCTGAGCGAGTGATTAGTGAGTTAGTCATTTATTTTTTGCGTGAGTCTGCGTGATTAGATTTTTTGATTTGCACAATTTTTTGATTTGCCCAATTTTTTTAAAATTTTTCTAAAAAAATTTTTTTTCGAGTTTTTTTTTTTTGGTAAGAAAATTTTATTGCGTGAGTAGATTTTGCGTGACTCACGCGTGAGCGTGATTGAATCTGGCGTGAGTCACGCGTGAGTGTGAGTAAGTTTTTTATTACTCACGTGAATAGTGAGTGAGCGTGAGTAAAAAAATATTGCGTGAGGGATTAGTGAGTGATCCGATTATTTTTTGCGTTAGTGAGTGTGAGTCAAAATCCACTCTACTTTAGTCAATAACGAATTTGGCTCTTCAGCATAAAAATAACTTTTAACACAAAAACAATGAATTATTTACATTTTTATTATACACATACATTTCCATTATATCGAAAAGTCGTGCATTATCCCACCCTTAATGTATATGTGCAAATTAATAAATGTTATATTAAAGCAATGTCTTGCATTTTTGTGATTCCTATGCATGCATAGGCTAAAAAATGCTGCCAATAAAATGTACACTATAAAATTCTGTTGCTTTGACTTTTTGCTTGCTACTACCGCACAAGAATATATGTTATAGTAAGTATGTGTGTGCGTGTGTAAAGTAAATACTTTGATTTAAGAAAAAAATGTTTAAATCAACTGAATCAAAACATTTTTGATTTGAATCAATTGATTTGAATCAAATTGATTTGAATCAATTGATTTGAATCAAATTGGTTTGAATCAATTGATTTGAATCAATTGATTTGAATCAAGTGAATTAATTCTTTGTTGATTTGAATCAAGTTGATTTGAATCTTTATTTAAACAAGGAATTAAACAAAAAATTAGTTAATTCTTTCAACAAAAAGTTGAAATTAATTCTTTTGAATCAAATCATCAAGAATTAATTCCTTGATTTATTAATATGAATTAATCTTTTTGCGAATCAAATCAAAAAGTGAATTAATTCTTCAAAGGTCTGTACACAACATTTATTATATTAATATGGATTTATTCTGTGAAAATTTTAAATTCAATAAATATACAAATTTTTACAAAAATTTATTGAAAATTTATTTTAGCATAAATGTGGTAATTTTTAGCATTATTTTTAGTCAGCTTTTCAAAAAATTTTGGTATATTTCACCATATTTCTTTTGGTATATTTTACCAAGTTTTTGCTTAAATAGCATTAGCATTTTCTTCAAAATTTTTTACATAAGTGTTTTGGCTAAATTACGAAAACTACTTCGTCGGTTGTAGTTTTAGCATATTTTTGGTAAAATTATGCCAGATTTTTGCTCACTCCGACACAAGTTTTTTTTTGCGTGTATAAAAAGGGCCTAAACTCATAAGCGATCAAAATCACATTTTCATCCAACAAGTTGTACAACATGCAGTATCGTGTATGCTTCCTGTACATACTGCGCGTAAGCAATCCAAATAGCCTGGTAACTCTGAGAAAAATATTTACTGTTCCCAATATAAATTAAGAAATACTATTCCCACCAAAGTGACATTTTGTTTATTTATATTTTTAAGCGGATTTTTCAAAACAATTCTTCTTAAATATATTGAAAATGGTAAAATTTATTATAAACTATTGAAAACATACATTTTTATATATTTTTTTTATTGTTTTCAGCGTCGCAGTTTGGCTCCTAGCCAAAATCCTGCAAATAAACTGAGTTTCACGACACCATTTCTAAATAAACGAAAAAGATCATGTGTTCAAGAAAAAACGCAAATTCAAAGATTTCCGCCACTTTCACAAACAACACCATTGATTTCCATGCCACAAAGTGATTATGAACAGGCAATAGCTAAGGTATTGTCCAAACCTTTTAAAGTCCCAATAGCAAATTATATACCAGACTACAACAGTGGCAATAGATGTTTGGGCTTAAGAAGATCCACTGTGAGAAAAGCTTTGCATGACCCATATGCCTGTAATGCATTAGTATTATACACACCGCCCATTTATACAGAACATGAACGTCTTTCAATGGATCCTACAAAGATTTTGGTTCATGTTGTTGTTGATCCGTTGCTGAGTAATATATTGCGTCCCCATCAACGAGAAGGAGTACGATTTATGTATGATTGCGTTGAGGGCAAGAAGGGAACATTTAATGGTTGTATTATGGCTGATGAAATGGGTTTAGGTAAGACCTTACAATGTGTTGCTTTAGCCTGGACTCTACTTAGACAAGGACCCGATTGCAAACCTACAATATCTAAAGTTATTATAGTTTGCCCCTCGTCTTTGGTAAAAAATTGGGAAAAAGAATTTCACAAATGGTTACAAGGACGTATGCATTGTTTGGCTATGGAGGGAGGTTCCAAAGAAGATACAATACGTTCGTTAGAACAATTTGCTTATAATACTAGTCAACGTTGTGGTACGCCAATTCTTATTATATCGTATGAAACATTTCGTATATATTCCGAAATCTTATGTCGCAATGAAATTGGTATGGTCATATGTGATGAAGGTCATCGCCTTAAGAATAGTGATAATCTTACATACCAGTCACTTATGGGCTTAAAAACCAAACGACGTGTACTGCTTTCGGGCACTCCCATACAGAATGATCTCACGGAATATTTTAGTTTGGTTAATTTTGTAAATCCAGAAATGTTGGGTACGGCGGCAGAATTCAAAAAGAACTATGAAAATGCAATTTTAAAAGGTCAGAATGCCGATTCAAGTGATAAAGAACGCCAGCGTGCTGTTGAGAAGACTCAGGGGCTAATTGCTATTGTAAATCAATGTATTATACGTAGAACAAATCAGATATTAACAAAATATTTGCCGGTCAAATTTGAAATGGTTATTTGTGCTAAAATGACTGCTATACAGTTGGCGTTATATACAAATTTTTTAAAATCAGATAAAATAAGAAGAAGTTTACAAGGTAAGAAAATGTATTTAAAAAAAAAATCTTATTTTAAGGAAATTTTCCTTTTGTTGTGCAAATTTTAATTAAATTAAAAACAAGTAAAAAAGTTTAATTAAAACCAAATGTTTCGAGTAGAGATGGGCACGTGAGTGACTTTTTGACTCACACTCACTCACGCTCACGACAGGAAGCTTCACTCACACTCACGTTGACTCACACTCACGAAACTCTTATTTATACAAAAAAATTTAAAAAACTAAAATTTCTAAAATCTTTCAAAATTTTCAGCAAAATTTAAAGTTCAGCGAAATTTTACATTTTTTTTTTTGCTTTTTTCGGACGAAATCTTAAATTAAGTCAAATTTTACAATTTTTTTGTTGCTTTTTTTGGTACGAAAGGAAATATGAAGAGAAAATAAATCACGCAAACTCACGCAAAAAATCGACTCACGCACACTCACTCACGCAAAAATCTTACTCACGCACACTCACTCACGCAATTTTTTTCTCCACTCACACTCACAATCACGTGAGTAAAATTGAAATCAGTCACACTCACGCGTGATCACGCATGAATCACGTGAATCACGCTCTAATCTGCTCATGTGTCCATCTCTAGTTTCGAGTTCAAATGAATTTGACGCCTATTAAAAAATACATACATCTGTCTCTTTTGTGGGGAAATGTCTCAACCCTGGATACATTTTTAGATCATTTTTTGTTCTCCAAACGCAAAATTTAAAAGTTTTCAAAAAAAAAATATTGTTCCGGTCATGGAATACGCATTTTTGAGACCGCTTTGTGATAAGATCAATTTTCTCCAGTCACGTGTTAAGCATTTTAAGACATTTTAGTGATATTTGCCCTTTTTACCATCCACGGATCGAACGACACCCATTTTCTGTAGGGAATTGAGAATGGTAATACATTTTTTTTCGGAACTCAATATTATTATTTTTTTTTAATGTGGTTACATGTTGGAGGGTATAATAGTTTCGGCACAGCCGAATTAACACTCACTTGTTTAAACTAGAGATGGGCGCGTGAGTGATTTTTGACTCACACTCACTCACGCTCACGACAGGAATTTTTGAATCACGCACACTCACGAGCATATTTTTTCTACTCACACTCACTCACAATCACGTGAGTAAATTTAATACTACTCACACTCACGTGCACTCACGCAAGCTTCACTCACACTCACGTTGACTCACGAAACACTTATTTATACAAAAACAAATTTAAAAAAATATAAAATTTCAAAAATCGTTCAAAATTTTCAGCAAAATTTAAAGTTCAGCGAAATTTTGCATTTTTTTGGCTTTTTTCGGGACGAAATATGAAATTAAGCCATATTTTAAAATTTTTTGTTGATTTTTTTGGTACAAAAGGAAATATGAAGAGATATGGTGCAAAAGGAAATATGAAGAGAAAATATATCACGCAAACTCACACAAAACAATCGACTCACGCACACTCACGAAAAAATCTTACTCACGCACACTCACTCACGCAATTTTTTTCTCCACTCACACTCACTCACAATAACGTGAACAAAATTGGAATCAGTCACACTCACGCGTGATCACGCGTGAATCACGTGAATCACGCTCTAATCTGCTCATGTGTCCATCTCTAGTTTAAACTACAGTGACTCAAACATATGTATAATGAAACAGTATATATTTAATAGCAGTTCTTTAAAGAAAAAGTTATCAATACTAAACCTAATTATTACCAATCGACTATTTTTTATAAAATGCTATTTAGGAATTTTTCCAAGCTTTAATTTAAGCCTAATAGCGTCCAGATTGAGCATATATTAATTAAGATACGAGGGTAGAGCTGGAAAATGAAATTATTTATAGACATTTTTTAGAAAATTTTTTAAAAATATTTCTAAGTCGATTTTGTCCAATTTTAAACATTAAAAATTTAAAAAAAAAATCCTTTAGTTTTTACTCAGTGATCAAATAATTTATCCAACAATCCAAAAAAAATTGAAATTTTTTAAATACAGAAAAAAATCAGCATTTTTTTACCTCCAATTCTTTTGACCATTAATTTTTTGTACACAAAGAAAAATGTTAATTATTTTAATATCTCATTACTGTACACTTAGGTGTACTTACATAAATTAATAGACAACAAAATCTTTTCTTTGGTTTACAAAAAAAATGGTGGTCAAAAGAATTCGAGGTCAAAAAACGACGATTTCTTTTACTGTATTTAAATTTATTTTTTTTTAAGTTGTTGGAGAAATAAATTTATCACTGAATAAATATTATTGTACCATTTTTTAAATTCTTACCTTCAAAATCAAAAAGTTAAAAAAGGCTAATAAGATGTTTGTAAAACAAATTTTGTATGGAAATTCGATTTATAAACCTGTTATTAAACGCTTTTATTTTTTATGAATTTGGACGTAAATGTTTGAACTTGGAAAAATTCAACTTATGGCCGATAACACAAACGAACTAACCGGAAGATAAATTGGGTTTAGTGCTAACCGGAGGTTATAGATGTCAAATTTGTATGGGGCTAACCGGAGGTTACGTTAACTTTGATTTAACTGGATATTGTGTTAACCGCACTTAGAAATATTTTTAAAAAATTGTCTACAAATAATTAAATTTTCCAGCACTACCCTCGTTTCTTATTTAATATTTGCTGAATCTAAACGATATCAAGCTTAAATTTTAGCTTGGAAAATTTCCTATATGGCATTTTGTAAAAATATATTCGATTGATAATAATCAGGCTTAGTATTGATAACTTTTCCTTTAAAGAACTGTTATCAAATATATACTGTGCTACAGTGAACCAATACTTTTGAAGTGGCATAGTATAGGTTGTAAGTTTTATCGAGTAGATCACAAAAATATCAACATTTTTTTGGGACTTTTCTCCTAAACCTCGTGTAATTCAGAAACTTTTTACCCGATTTTCCATTTTTGAACTGTTTTGGATAGAAGAAGGATAGGGCTTTCTACCTGTGTAAATTGGACTATTCATATAAGAAAGAAATGTATTGATTTTCAAAATCTAATTTTTTGGTTATTTTTTTTTTAACTTTTTCGACTTTATCGACTTTTTCTGCTATAGTTCGTTCAATAACCTTCATATTTATAAAATTATTTTTAAATAAAATTTATTTCTAAATACGATTAGCTTTATTGTGATAAAATCGGATAAAAATTGTCAGAGTTCTGTAAATTTTTCTAAAAAAGAAAATTAAGTTTGATGTGCATTTTTGTGATCTTTTCGACGAGATCTACAACCTACATTAGCTCATTTGAAAAGTATATTTGATTTTTTTTTGTAGTAATCGTGTAATCGTTTGATAAGAATGATGTTTACTACTGTTTTGTATGAT
The DNA here is from genome assembly GCA_963921195.1 of Pegoplata infirma. Taxonomy (NCBI): domain Eukaryota; kingdom Metazoa; phylum Arthropoda; class Insecta; order Diptera; family Anthomyiidae; genus Pegoplata; species Pegoplata infirma. The sequence goes on from OY992537.1 coordinate 199,864,317, forward strand.
ATAAGGTGTAAATTTTAGTTTATACTTTTTTCGAGGGCGAGTTAAATTAAACGAGTTTTATTTTTTTTTTTAGATTGCAATGAAAAATCATCTACCCTAACCGCTTTGGCTGATATAACCACATTAAAGAAATTATGCAGTCATCCAAATTTGATTTATGACAAAATACAAGCACGTGAAAATGGTTTTGAAAATTCTCAAAATGTTTTACCCGGCAACTTTAACACAAAGTAAAAATTCAAATAAATAATCGGGTCGTTTATGAAACCAATGCGGATTGGTTTGACAACACTTTTTCACGGAAATCAGCTGTGTGTGTTTATGAATCCAATCCAATTCCAATCAAAGAAAAAATGAGAAAATTTCCGTTCGAAAACGAAAATGTGCGTTCATGAATTCCATTCAATTGGTTTGACAGTTGGAAAATTTTCGTTAACGTTTTGCTTCGGGGATTTGTAAGAAAAGTTGGAAATAATTAATTAAAAAAATTTAAAAACAAAAGTTAAATAAAAAAATGTAGGTAACATGTTTTTTTTTTGTTTTAAAATTTTTTTAAAAATATTTTTTTCTTTTTTTATTTTGTAAGGGAAAGGCACAAAATTAATGAGCAAAATACAGTTAGTTCTTCATGAGTTTGTGGAAATAAATCCCGATATAGCGTATGGGTTTGTGTTTTAAGCGCCTAAAATATAAACTGAAAACTGTAAAAATATGCAGTAAAAAAAGTGCATTTATACTTTTTTGGAAAAAAATGTCCATACATTCCAACATTTGCTTCAGTTTTTATACCCTCCAACCACAGTATGGGGGTATACTCACTTTGTCATTTCGTTTGTAATGCATCGAAATATCGGTCGGGGACCCCAAAAAGTATATATATTATTGATCCATGATCGATTCTAAGACATTCTGTGAATGTCCGTCCGTCCGTCTGTAGATGGCACGATGCAGTCCAAAATAAAATAGCTAGCCTCCTTCCATTTGGCACGAATATGTATTATGGTCCTAGGCAGGTTAAGTTCGTAAATGGGCAAAATCGGCCCAGGGGAAAAAAGTTCCCCCTTGAAGAACTCAACCAACCTCTGAAAAAATTCACTTTTTTTACATGTTTTTTTGTATTTTTGTTAAATAAATGAAACATTTGGTATATTTATCGGGATGGGAAGGTGTTCCCAACGTCCCCCACTGACCCTATCACCCCCCACAAAAAACAAACGCCCCTGACAATTTTTTTTTTTACATTTTGGAGGGTATAAAATATTCGGCACAGCCGAATTTAATACTAACTTGTTTTTAATATTATTTTACTTTGTCCGCTGTTCCAAAAAAGTAATTCACATTAAAAAATGTGAAAATGAAAATTTCCGAATTTTTTGGTGTTCCAGATTTCACTTCCGTGAAAGTAAAACGAATGCACTTTTTTCTCTATAATTTTAAAATTTCAGTTATTCGATTTTAACTTTGAATGAAAACGTAAACAACAGAACACTAAATTGGATATCATGTGATTCGGAAAATGTGAATTGAAAAGTTGTAATAGACAGAACAAGGCTTGTGTTAAGTGTGTATGATACTTGATGTTTTCATTAACTTTTTCAAAGGGTTTTCTACAAAAAATTTAATAACTTCCAAACAATAATTTTGAATTTTCAAGTTTCTTGCAGAAAACCTTTGATAAAATTCTTTAAAAAAGTATCATACACACTTTAGCTTATTAACGAAAAAAAATCTTTAGTCGGACAAGTATTTCGATTTCGAAATTGGGCGCAAAAAATAATAAGAGACCAGTTGGGCAGCAAATTACCGATGTTTTAAAAATAGTTCATAAAAAAGAAAAAATAAGCTAAATCTTTACACAAATTATGACCCAAATATATTGATTAATAGCAGAATATGCAAAACATGCATTTTCACCAAAATATGCAAAAATGTGCATTAACGAATCGATGCCTTTTAAAAAGCAAATTCTTTGGTGTGCAAAGATATTTATCCTGAGCCAATGAAATATGTAGAAGAAACTGGTATTTTTTCAAACAAAAGTAATGCCAGATCCTTAGTATGGGTTATGCTTTTGTATAAAACTCCTTACCGTAATGGATCAATAACTAAAAAATTTAATTCAAAAGAAATGCTTGACAGTTTGTTATTTGCCATATTATAACTGCCATATTATAACAACTCTGACTTTGACTTTCTAACAGAGTTGATACAAAATACGACTCTGTATTTGCAAATACAGAGTCGTATTTTGTAAATACATTTATTTACAACAAAAAAATGTGTCTCCGCTAAGTTCGAACGAAATAGATATTTTTTTTCGAACAAAGCACTTTCGTCACGGTTTCATGAACGCTTCGAAAATTGGAAACGGAATTAAATTTCGTTTCCAATCGAATTTCGTTGTGGATTCATGAACGGCCTGAATATTCTTTCACAAAACTAATGAACATTTTTCTTTTAGAGAGTTCAATCCAGAATTCAGTGGAAAATTTATGCTTTTAGATTTTATGTTAGCCACCATAAGAGCCAATACAGATGATAAAGTGGTTTTAATATCCAACTACACACAAACATTAGATTTATTCGAACAATTAGCCAGAAAAAGGTTTGTATAATTTACACATATGATCATAATAATAGGTACACGAAATTATAAGGAAACATAACTTTTAAATTCAAAAGAGCATGTCTTTAAAACGAATTTGAGTATAACTAAAACATAAAAGGTGCTATGTAGATAATTTATCTAGCTTTTATTTACTTGTAATCTGTTCCAGATTGTGTTAATAATCAATGTGCTACGAGGGTCCAACTTGGAAATTAAATAATTTTTATTTTTTAAACACTGGTTTCTCAATATATATAGCTTAATTTTTTCAAGATCATAATTGTTTATTTTTAGTAATAGTCTAGTTGTTCAGTTATTATATAACTTCTTACAGAAGTTGTTTTTTTTTTCAAACCTTTTAATTTTTGACTTGCACCTTTTTTTGTTAGCAAAGGAAATGTTTTTTTTTTTGTTTATTTTTATATTAACAAGAGGCCAAAACTTAAAAGTCCGAAAACGAGTTTCTCTAACAGCATAATACTGGTTTCTAACTTTTACGTTGGTCGGTAAAAAAAATTATATGATAACTGAAGATGAGCAACTAAGTTTATACTAAAAATACAAAAAATTTTACCTTGAAAAAATATTAAGGATATTAAGTATGTTATAAAATGTATTAAAATAATTTAATTTTCCAGTTCGACCATCGTAGCATATTCATTATTGACACAATCTGGTCCAGATTAGAAGCAAATAAAAGCTAGATAAATTATCTACATAGCACCTTTTATTTTTAAGTAATACTCGAGTTCGTTTGAAAGATATGCTGTTTTAATTTTTAATGTTAGATTATGATAAGTGTAGATTAGCAAATAAAATTACATTTTTAATTTTATTTTTAAATTTCAGAAAATATTCTTTTGTTAGACTTGATGGTTCTATGACAATAAAAAAACGTAGCAAAGTTGTTGATCAATTTAATGACCCAAATGTTGATTGTTTTCTATTTATGTTGAGCTCCAAAGCTGGAGGTTGTGGCTTAAATTTAATCGGTGCAAATCGCTTGTTTATGTTCGATCCAGATTGGAATCCAGCCAACGATGAACAGGCAATGGCTCGTATATGGAGAGATGGCCAAAAGAAAGCTTGTTTTATATATAGATTAGTAGCGGTAAGTATTGGCAAGTCTTTATTAAGTAGTAGTTTATATGATTTTTTTTTTAATTTCAGACTGGTTCTATAGAAGAAAAAATTTTACAAAGGCAAACTCACAAAAAATCCTTATCAAGTACTATTATAGATAATAATGAAAGCGAAGAGAAACATTTTACACGAGATGACCTCAAAGATCTGTTTCGTTATGAAGCTGATATTTTATCAGATACACACAATAAGTGAGTAGAATATTTTTAATATAAACATATAAAGAAAATATTTATATATATTTTTTTTTAGACTAAAATGTAAACGTTGTGTTAATAACATCCAGACCCAGCCACCTCCAGAAGATTCAGATTGTACTTCCCACTTATCGCAATGGTATCATTGTTCTAATAATAAGGGCCTTCCGGATAGTACATTATCTCAAGCTTGGCAAACAAGTAAATGTATATCTTTTGTTTTCCATCATCGTTCTCAGGTTGTGGTACAGAAAAATTCCACACCTTCGCAAGAAGATGAAAAATCTTCGGTGTCTTTGGAAAAGGAAAATTATAAAAAATGCAAGAAGTCTAAACAATTATCATCAGATGAGGAAGATTTTGACGATGGTGATGATAGTAAGGATAGTGATTTTGAATAGTTTTTTTTGTTCATTAATTTTAATTTTTGTACAATACTTACTTTGAAAAACTGAATTTCTGCAATATTTGGCGCTAAATAAAGATTTTAGATTTTTCTTTAAATTTAAAAGATTTCCATTTAATTTGTAAATCGACATACTTGCATGTTCCAACCAGAATCAAATTACTTCCCGTTCGACGTAACGCCAAAAAATTTTATAGACTCCCCTGCAAGAAAAATTGTGTCAGTCAATCAGAAATCACCTATCCCGTGACTGGCGAAAACGCGACATCACTAAAATGTCTTAAAATAACTATTACGCGGTTGGGCAAAAAGGGAGTAAAATTATAGAATTGGTATTATTTTTAAAACTATGGAAAAATTTAACATGTAGGATTCTCCAGTAGAATTAATGTCTAAGAGAAGATGTTTTAAATTTTAAGTGTTTGCACTTAAAATTTAAAATATCTCAAGCAATTGCACTACGAAGTGCTCTGGGGATTCGCTTGTTCAATAAAAACTTAAAACCCATTGGGGTCCTACACACAAACCCAACTTTTTTTGTCCATTTTACCATGTAACAACAGTTTTAAAAAAGTTTAAAAATTACCTGCATTTCTAAATTCTAAGACTAAATAAAATTCCATTATTTTTAATACTTTTTAATAATGTTTATATTATAATAATTGCTTTATTTTGTTTAATTTAATACTTTGTTTAAAAAAATCTCGATTAACAATATCATATTTTTAAAAACTTAAATATTTACATTTTAAAGCTTTTAATATAAATTTATTTAATAATTTCCCACAGCCTCTCTCTTTTTGTATTTCATAAAAAAATTTACAATGAAATATTACCTTTGAGATCTTTTAACAACAATATATACGCATCGTTAAGGAATCTCAGCTGTTAAACTGTTTCTTTAGTAATAGATTATTTTTTTGGCAGTTAAAATATTTAAGCATACATAATTAGAAAGTAGTAGGAAGTTAAAATTTAGAGAATTAATTTTTCTAATTATAGAGGCATCTTTTTTACGTTTTTTTGTATTAATTTTTGGTTTTATATATACTACATATGGTTAAAGTTATTTAACTAAAACTAAAATAGTTATAGAAAAAAAATCAGTTAGAAAAATGCAGATATTCTTATCATTATTTAAAAAAAAATAATAATAAAAAGACTTAACAGACATGTTATAGAAACATTTTTAAACATCTTGAATTTCATTCCATACATTACTTTTTTCTGGAGGTTTTTCCAATGGTGGAACTATATTTTGGCATTCATTAAGAAACGTTTTTATACCCTGGTAATAACTGAAAGATAAAATGAAGTCTTAGATTAGGCAAAATTAGAAAAAAACCTGTATGTTACATTCTACACTATTTACAAAGATTAATTCGAATTACAATAGATCTTTTTCAAAATACAATTGATCTTTTTCGACTTTTTCAAATAAAATTAATCTTTTTGAATTAAAATTGATCTTTTACGAATAACAATTGATCTTTTACAAATTACAATTGGAGTCTTCGAATTACAATGCATCATTTCGAATTACAATTTATCTTTTTCAAATTACAACTGATCTTTTTCGAATTACAATTGATCTATTTTGAATTACAATTGATCTATTTTGAATTACAATTGATCTATTTCGAATTACAATAGATCTTTTACGAATTGCAATCGATCTTTTACGAATAACAATTAAACTTTTGCAAATTACAATTAATCAATTACGAATTACAATTAATCTTTTTCGAATTACAATTGATTTTTACGAATTCCAATTGATCTTTTACGAATTACAATTAATCTTTTTCGAATAACAGTTGATGTTTTTAATATAATTGAAGGGCTTACTGCAAGAACTTGATAAGCAACATTTAAATTTTTTGTGTTTTTCGCCTTCTGCTTTGACAGATTTTTGGCAGAAGTCTTGATTTAACCCTTCGTACAAGTATATTGAGAATAAAAGTTCTGCAAAAGTTCTATTTTCTACATTATTTTTAAACTTTTAAGACAAAAGCCACCATAAAGTGAAATGTTGCTTATCGAGTTTTTACAATAAGCCCTTCAATTGATATTATTCGCATTGCAATTGAACTTTTTCGAAATATCTTTTACGAATTACAATTGGAATCTTTTAAGGACCGTCACTGCTCTCCATCACAAATTGTATATAAAACATTAATTTAAATAATAATAATAATATAATAGATTTGTATTATTTGTTATTTAAGTGTATTAATTATAATAAATCAATTTGCCAACATATATCGGGAGGGCTAAGGTGTCTCCCGAAGAACCCCTCACCTTTACCAAAAAACGACCTTCAAAATTTTTTTTTTATTTTTTTGAGGGTATAAAAGATTCGAAACAGCCAAATTTAACAGTAGTTTGTTCCGAACAAAAATTAAAAAAAAATATATATTATTTTTTACTTACCCATCTACAATCCATGTATCATTGTGTGAACCACCAACAAATTCCAACATGCGTTTACGATCACTACCACATGCCGTATATAATGCACGCATCATTCGGGGTGGAACTAAATTATCTGCTAAACCAGATACAAATAAAAATGGCACTGAACATTTCGATATTTTCGATAATGAGTGAAACTTTATGAAATATATAAAAAATAGAATTAATTTAATAATTTTTTTTTGTTAACATAAGATTAACTACCTTATTTTTATACAGTAAATGTGGTATACATTTCAATGATGGATGAACTAATTCCACTGCCATCTCTGGTATACTCGAAAAAGTATTCTCTACAATGGCACACATAATTTTCTGACCATACACAGTGTCAGCCGCGACGTCTATGGCTACGGCGCCCCCTAACGAACGGCCAAATACAACAATTTGTGTATGATCTAGGTCATGGCGTGTATAAAGATAATCTATGGCTGCTCTTGCATCAGTTACAAGACCTTTTTCACTTGGTGCTCCAGTAGAAAGACCATATCCTCTATACTCCACCATTAATATGTTACAATTAAGATGATAAAATATACCCCAAACATTTTGCATACGATGACCCATATTTCCGGCATTGCCATGAAAATACACAAATGTAGGAACATTCTTTGAACGTTCCTCTGGTTGGCTAACCCAAAATGCATGCAATGTTACCTTATCTGGTGTACGGATACTAACAGTCTCATGTGGTAGGTTATGCATAGTAGGTATAGGTATATATATACGAGAATTTGCGGGTAAATCAGGATGATAGAGTAACACGTCTTGGGCATAATAAAATATTCCTGAAAGAAGAAAACAATTAAACTTAACCTATATTTACTAAAGTATTGAGAACTTACCTAATAAAACTGAACCTACTAAGGCCATAGTTAAATATCCACCATAGAAATAGTAAAATATGAAACAGAGAAGGAACGATGCTACACAAATGGCCCAAACACTACGGGATTGTGGTAACTTCACCATTGCAATTTCCTTATTTAATGACATGGCGATGGTAATTTGCAAATTTATGTATTTTCTTTATAATTACTTTAAATTAGTCCTTTTTAATGATGCTAGCACATGTTTAACATAATCAATAACAAATTAGTTTCTTTCGATTTTTCTAGTAATTATCGAAATCATTTACACCAATCTTTAATTAGATATTCTTTACGGTTGCAGTTTTTTTAGTGTTTATACATATTTTACATTAAATAATTTGACTATGTTTTTTAAAAGTTTTTATTTACTAGACTATTTTTCATTTTAGTGAAAAATTTACGATTTTTATTTACAATTTTTTTTTAGTCAGCTGTTTCTTTTACTGCTGCCAGTTTTTGATTAAATACTAGGAACAGTTTAATTTAACAGTGCAGGAACAGAACAAGTCCGGCACGACTTTTTCCATCACTGTTGCCAACTTGGAGGTTTTCCCGCTAAATATAGCGCTTTTTGTTTGGGTTTAGCGGCAACGGTGTTTTAGCAGGAAAATCTAGCGTTTTTTGTTTGGAACAACGTATTCCTAAAACACTTAAAGTCGCTAATACCATATTCGCATACAATATTTAAAACATCGTTTAACTTTTGTGTTTAAATTTAAACGAAAGTGTTCGCATTGCCAGTAGTTTAAAAAAGCATCCGCTTCTCTTCTGGTTCGTTTAACAGCGGCTGTTTTTTTGATGACAACTTAACACAGGGTTGTTATTTCGTGTTTCCGAGATGTTTTGGAAATGTTTTAAAGATGTTTTCGAGATGTTTAAAATTAAACGATGTTTTGTTTTGAATGTATGGGAAAACACATGTTTAAATTTAAACATGCCAATGTGAATATGGTATAAGTGTGAATTCCACAAACAGTACACGCAAAAAAAAAGTCTGTGTCAGATTGAGCAATCCTACTTGGTAAAATTTGTTTCGTACCAAAAAAATTTTTTTACCAAATTTTTGGTAAAATTATGCTTGTCGATGTTAAAGTAACATAATTAATTTTTTATATAAAATAACCAAGTAGCTTGCACAATTACGCAAATTACTTGCACAAAAATTTATCAAAAGAAAACAGACCGCAATATTCATTTTGTATTTTTGTGTGCGTTGTTCGTTTATTTTTTGTGTTATAAAAACGTAAAAAGGAAATTGATAAATAAAATTAAAATAAATTAATAAATAAAAATATATAATTAGTTTTTAAAAAATAAATAAATGTAAGATAAAAAATGCTAAAGTTAATTTTGCTGTCATAACTCAAAACACCATTCATTTAGCACCAGTCCTGCCTTTAGTTATAAAATTAAAATCTAAAAACTCAAAGCCAATGGCACAGACTAATACAGACTCGACATAAGTGACAGGTGTCAAAAAAGTATTCTTTAACCATATGGTTAATATTTTCAAATTATTCTACGAATTAGGTTAGAAAGAGAAAACTGATATAACGCGCCATAAGAAAAATGGATGCCAGATCGGTTTTTGTTGTTTCACTCACTCCTAAGTCGTAGAAAGTGTTGCCATGTTAGCGTAAAACGGACTAAAAACCGCTGTGTTTTCTCCTAAAATCTCTTAGTTTTTCCCCATTTTTTCTTATAAAACTCTACCACAGACTAAATACAGACTCGACAGTAGAGTTTTATAAGAAAAAATGGGGAAAAACTAAGCGATTTTAGGAGAAAACAGAGCGGTTTTTAGTCCGTTTTACGATAACATGGTAACACTTTCTACGATTTAGGAGTGAGTGAAAAAACAAAAACCGATCTGGCATCTATTTTTCTTATGGCGCGGTATATCAGTTTTCTCTTTCTAACCTAATTCGTAGAATAATTTGAAAATATTAACCATATGGTTCAGAACTACTTTTTTGACACCTGTCACTTATGTCGAGTCTGTATTAGTCTGTGACTCTACTGTCGAGTCTGTATTTAGTCTGTGCCAATGGAGTCCAGACCTGTTTTGATGAGTTACAAATGGAATGACAAAAAGTAAGTGTTCCTCCATACCAAGAGACCAATGGGGTTAACTAGTTTTTTAAATTAAAAATTTGTGTTTTGTAAGAATTTTCTATTTTTACAGGATGCTTTTAAATAAATTCGTGAAGCTATAGCGGATCCTTCACATCAAAAAAAAGCGTGGGCAGCAGTCACTGGAGAAATTTGTACAAAAAGGGTCAGTTGGTCGGTGGTAAATTAAATCCTACACAACATTTATTATATTAATATGGATTTATTGTGTGAAAATTTTAAATTCAACAAATATACAATTTTTAACAAAAATTTAATAAAAAAATTATTTTAGCATAAATGTGGTAATTTTTAGCATTATTTTTAGTCACCTTTTCAAATCATTTTGGTATATTTCACCATATTTCTTTTGGTATATTTTACCAAGTTTTTGCTTAAATACACTCATAGAAATATCTCAGTAGAAAAATTAGTAAACCCATTGTAGATCAAGTTTTACAGAATAATGCCGTATTCAACAAAAAATAATGTTGATATCGTTGAATAATCAGTATAGTTGATACAATTGTTAAAATGGCGTCTACAGAATTCAATAGATAAAACAAAAAAGAAAAAACAACACTGTTCGTTCGTTTTTTTTATAACAACGAGTGAACGAGTGAGTTGGTAGCAATGTCACAGACTAATACAGACTCGACATAAGTGACAGGTGTCAAAAAAGTATTCTTGAACCATATGGTAAATTTTTTCAAATTATTCTACGAATTAGGTTAGAAAGAGATAACTGATATAACGCGCCATAAGAAAAATGGATGCCAGATCGGTTTTTGTTGTTTCACTCACTCCTAAATCGTAGAAAGTGTTGCCATGTTAGCGTAAAACGGACTAAAAACCGCTGTGTTTTCTCCTAAAATCGCTTAGTTTTTCCCCATTTTTTCTTATAAAACTCTACTGTCGAGTCTGTATTTAGTCTGTGGCAATGTGTTTGATTCTTATAAAATTATTTAATATTAGAAAAATAAATAAAAATAGGATCTGATCTATAAATATTTGGTAAGTAATAAAATACATTGATTACTTTACGTATTCATACTATATTAAAACTTTTTTTTTTTTTAGGATTTGTTTTGGTATCATCAGATAACTACACGCAAAAAAAAACTTGTGTCGGAGTGAGCAAAAATCTGGCATAATTTTACCAAAAATATGCTAAAACTACAACCGACGAAGTAGTTTTCGTAATTTAGCCAAAACACTTATGTAAAAAATTTTGAAGAAAATGCTAATGCTATTTAAGCAAAAACTTGGTAAAATATACCAAAAGAAATATGGTGAAATATACCAAAATTATTTGAAAAGCTGACTAAAAATAATGCTAAAAATTACCACATTTGTAGTGTGTTTGATAAGTCGAAGTTACTATACCTTCAGTAAAGTAACTTTATGGTTATTGGATACCATAATGTCCACACACGCCAAACTTAACTGTGGGAATATGCTTGCATTGCATATTCCATATGTAAATATTTAGACTTACCTTTAAGAATAAATTTTAAATAAAGATTATTATTAAATGAACAGTCAAAGCAAAGAGTCTTTTTATTTAATCACAATATGGCGATCCTGCCAAACAATAAAACAAAAACTTTGTGATAATAAACAAAATTGAATCCGCATAAAAAGAAAAATTAATTAAAAATATTAAAAAAAAATTATAGTTGGTGTTAAAAAACAAAATTGGATAGAATTCTTTTAAACATTCCTAATTAAGTAAAAACAATCAAAAAAAAAAAATGAAAACCATGAAGAACCGCTATCCCAACAACCCGCTAACAACATGTGGGACTATTACAACCAGAGAAATGAATATACAGTGAGCGTCAAAAGAAAGTGTACAGTACAACATTAAACGAAAAAAAAAATAAAAAGAATTACAACAATAACGCTATGTTAAAGAATCCTTGCAAGTTTTGGATAATCAATTTACCTACACAACAAATTTGAATCAACAACAACATCTACAAACCTACCCCAACAACATCTACAAATGCTGTTACGACTATAGCTATAACAACAAACACAACCACTTTGCACAAATTTAGAAGATAATTATTGCGCATCAACTTTAATATGACAACATTTGGGTGCATTAAATAATGAAACTAAACCAATTGACCAATTTATCTGCAGGTACAACTACAACATCTGGAAGTACAACAACAACAATTACAGCAGCAACAACAGCACCAGCAGCAGCCAGCAACAACAAATGGTAATGTAAATGAAAAAGAAAAAACAATGTAAAAAAAAAAAAAAATGTATAATAATAATTTTTTATAAAATTGAAAAACAAAGCTAATTTTTTTTATAAATTTGAAATAAATTCTAAAAAAAAAAAAAATAATAATAAATAACTTAGAACTAAAATGAAAAAAAAAGCAAAACTAACATATTACATGTACTGGAAACATTAGTAATCCTTCCAGTACAAATACTAACAAATAATAAACTACTGTGATACTTACGAGTCCCTCCAGTAGTATAATAATAAAGAATGAATAACCTGTTCGGTCGTTGATTGGTGATGACCGATGTATGCCGTTTCAACCTGACACTTACACCAGTGGGTATAAGGATGGTGCGACATACATTCATATTTTTTTTTTAATTCTTGAATGACCCAAATTAACTAATGGTGTTATCATTTAAATTTAAATTATAATATGGCCAATACTTCTTCATCTGCGGAAAAGATAACAAAAAGATAAATAAAAATGCCACAAACTATTACAGAATTCCTTGGTCTAGCTTCGAGAATCCTTCCGGATTTCGATGGCAAACCCGAAAATCTGCAATCATTTCTTGATGCTTTAAATTTAGTGGATACACTAAAAGAAGCTCATGAGGAGATTGCAATAAATTTGATAAAAACAAAATTAAAAGGTTCTTCACGAACATTAATTTCAGCTGAAATAACTATTCAGCAAATTATTACAAAACTAAAAGATACAATTAAAGGTGAATCAACTGAAGTACTCACCGCTAAGCTTATGAACGTGAAGCAAAATAATCGATCAGCCAATGCCTTTACAGCAGAGATCGAAGATTTGACAAAAGCATTGTCAAACGCATACATAGCTGATGGATTACCACACGCGACAGCGGAAAAATACTCGACGCAAGCCGCAGTAAAGGCTATGACGAAAAATGCGTCAAACGAAAGAGTAAAACTCATAATGGAGTCAGGAAATTTTGCGACAATGAACGATGCAGTTTCAAAGTTCGTTAATTCCTGTACGGACTCAGGCGCTTCGGGCTCCAATGTATTTCATTACAAATCCAATAATTATGGCCGTGGACGCGGTCGTGGTGGTTACAATCGTGGCAATGGTCGTAACTATAATCGAAATTATAGTAACCGCGGTAGTAGACGAAATAACAACAATAATAATAATTTTAATGATAATAATAATAACAATCGGAACAATAATGTCCGATACAATAATAACGGTAGAAATAACCGTAATGTACGCCATGTTGCCGAAAATAATGCGGGAAACGGGCAACAACCCCTGAATGCGTAAAAAACAATAATATATTCAACATAAATCTAAGTCTCTACAGTTATCTCAAAATCAGATCATCATTTAATGATGGTAGAATCACATTTTTGATAGACACAGGTGCCGATATTTCTGTCATTAAAATCGGTGAAGTTCTTAACGAACATATAGATGAGAGTAAAAGGACAAATATTAATGGAATAGGGCAAGGATTATTGACTACTATAGGTAAGGTCGAAGCAGACTTGAAAATAGAAGATATCCTTATAGGACATGAATTTCATGTTGTCAAGGATGACTTCCCAATTCCATGTAATGGAATTATAGGTATGGATTTTATAAAAAAAATACAATTGCATTTTGGATTATCAAGGCATTGAAGATTTAATTATCTTAAGACCAGATAATTTCCCATATGATATAGCAATAGCATTGATGAATGCACCTAGTATAAATACCATATCTATTCCTGCTAGATCAGAAGTTATTAGATTAGTCAACATCCATTCTACAGAGGATGAAATATTGATTCCGAATCAAATGCTACAAAATGGCGTTTACGTTGCGAATACTATAACATATAAATCAAAACCTCTAGTTAAAATTGTCAATACAACTGACAAAGATTTAATCATTCCTAATGTTCAAATACGAACAGAAAGTCTACACGACTATGAAATTGTCCAACAGAACAGTGATTTGTGTAAAAGTCAGGAAAAGCTGCAAAAATTGACCAAAAATTTTCCCGAATTTGTCAATGAAAAGTTAAAAGATTTATGCTCTGAATTTATAGACATTTTTGCATTAGAATCTGAGAAGATAAGTGCAAATAATTTTTATAAGCAAAAACTTAGACTTAATGACAAGCAGCCTGTTTATATTAAAAATTACAGAATACCACACTCTCATAAAGAAGAGGTTAACAGACAAGTGGATAAGTTAATAAACGACGATATAGTCGAACCATCAATTTCAGAATATAACAGCCCAATTTTATTGGTACCGAAAAAATCGTTACCAGGTACAACACAAAAGCGATGGCGGCTGGTTGTTGACTATAGAGGAATTAATAAGAAGCTTATTGCAGACAAGTTTCCACTTCCTCGCATAGATGATATTTTAGATCAATTAGGTAGAGCTAAATTTTTCTCTTGCCTGGATCTAGTGTCTGGTTTTCATCAGATCGAACTAGAAGAAGATTCTAGGGACATAACGTCTTTTTCAACGGAAAAAGGTTCTTTTAGATTTAAAAGATTACCATACGGTGTGAAAATTGCTCCAAATTCATTCCAACGAATGATGTCTTTAGCTTTTTCTGGCCTATCTCCGGCCCAAGCTTTTTTATACATGGATGACCTTGTAGTAATTGGTTGCTCTGAAGAGCATATGTTGCAAAACTTAAAAGATGTATTTGGCATGTGCCGACGATATAATCTCAAATTGCATCCGGATAAGTGTTCATTTTTTTGTCGTGAAGTGACATTCTTAGGACACAAATGTACGGACAAAGGTATCTTACCTGATGACAGCAAATTTTCGATAATTGAAAATTATCCCACACCAAAAAATGGTGATGAAGCTAAACGCTTCGTTGCATTTTGCAATTATTACAGAAGATTTATACCAAATTTTGCTGAGTCATCTCGACACATTACTAGATTATCTAGAAAGAATGTTCCTTTTGAGTGGAGTAAGGAATGCGAAAATTCTTTTAAGTACCTCAAGAAACAATTATTAAGTCCAAAAATACTACAATATCCAGATTTTCAAAAGCAATTTTGCATAACAACAGATGCAAGCAAACATGCCTGCGGAGCTGTTTTGAGCCAGGAATATGATGGTATTCAGTTACCAGTGGCCTATGCATCTAGAGCATTCACAAAAGGTGAAAGTAACAAGTCCACAATAGAACAAGAACTATCTGCCATTCATTGGGCAATTCAGTATTTTCGACCATATATTTATGGCAAAAAGTTTTTGATCAAAAGCGATCATAGACCATTAACTTACCTTTTCTCAATGAAGAATCCATCGTCTAAACTCACAAGAATGAGACTAGATTTAGAAGAATACGACTTCACAGTCGAGTATATCAGGGGTAAAGAGAATTACACGGCAGATGCACTGTCGCGAATTGAATTCTCAGATATAAAAAACAATGAAATTAATAAAATACTGATGGTTACAACAAGACTTCAGTCGAAAACAAACAGCAAATGTGTGAAAAACCAGAAGAATACACAAGATAAAGAATCAGATAATATCAAGGTATATGAAGCAATAAATGCTAATGAGTACAGAAAAAATGCGAAATTGCATTTTACAAAGGACAAATTTGTTATCCTAAAAGGGAAAAATAAATTATCCTATAATGAGATACGAGACGTTATTTCTAATGGAAAAGTAGACTTAGGTAAACTCTTTCCAAAGCTTGAAAAAATAGCTGGTAATAAAAAGATCTCGACTCTACAATTATCAATAAATGATAAATTGTTTACTGACGTCACATTAAATGAATTTAAAATAACCGGGAATAAAATGTTGCAACAATTGAATATAGTACTCGTACCTGATTTAATTAAAATATATAATGATTCTGATAAAATTGAAATAATACAAAAATACCATGATAACCCAATATTTGGTGGTCACCCAGGTATCAGTCGTTTAATTAAAAAAATTAGACTTCGATACCACTGGAAAAACATGACGAGGGATATCACTCGCTATGTGAAAACATGTAAAAAATGTCAATTGAACAAATCTGTAAGAAAAACTAAAGAACCATTGGTTTTGACACCAACACCAACAAAAGCTTTTGATATTATCTTAATAGATACAATAGGACCCTTGCAAAAATCTAATAGTGGTAATGAATATGCTGTAACTATCATTTGTGATCTTACAAAATATTTAGTTACAATACCGATACCAAATAAAAGTGCAAAAGTAGTAGCAAAAGCTATTATGGAACACTTCATACTTACGTATGGTCCGATGAGAAAAATACTCACGGATATGGGTACGGAATATGTAAACCAAGTTCTTCAAGAACTTTGCGATATTTTGCATATAGAAAAGGCAACATCTACTGCATATCACCACGAGACAATGGGATCTATTGAGCGGTCTCATAGAACTCTAAACGAGTACCTCAGATCATATATGTCCACCGACAGATCGGATTGGGACGAGTGGATGAAGTTCTTCACGTATTGTTATAATACGTCTCCGTCGACAGTTCATGGATATTGTCCATTTGAACTAGTCTTTGGAAAAATTCCACCAGATTTTGAATTTATGGTTAGAGGCAACATTGATCCTCTATATAACATTGAAGCATATGCGAAAGAGGTCAAGTATAGACTTCAAATAGCTCAAAAGAGAGCAGGGGAATGTCTCCAAAATTCAAAATTATGGCAGGAAAAATATTATAATAGGGATCTAAATAAGGTAAATATAACCATTGGTGATTTGGTATTAGTCCGAAACGAAAGCGGGCATAAATTAGGTAACGTTTTTACTGGCCCTTTTGAGGTCATGGAAACATTTGATAACAATAATGTTAAGATCAAAGACGAGAATAATAAAACGTCTTTAGTTCATAAGAATAGAATTAAAAAATATAACAATTAAGCTATATTATAGAAAAATTAGTAATTGAATGGCCGTTCAATAATAATAACCAAATAATAACGTTTATAATAATAATAATAAAATAATAACATTCAACAAAAATAACCGAATAATAACGTTAATAATAATATAATAATAACGTTCAACAATAATAAAATTAATAAATATAATAAAAATAATAAGAACAGTAATAATAATAATAATAAAAATTATAATAATTTTAGGTTAATAACCAAAAATTATTTTTTTTAAAGGGAAGGAAAAGGTACGCCCTAACTTCCATATTGATAAAAAAAAAAGTAAAGTAAATAGAGAAAAGAATAGAATAAAATTAGAAAATAAATATTTAATCACAATACATTTATGCTAAAATAAATTTTCAATAAATTTTTGTAAAAATTTGTATATTTGTTGAATTTAAAATTTTCACAGAATAAATCCATATTAATATAATAAATGTTGTGTAGGATTTAATTTACCACCGACCAACTGACCCTTTTTGTACAATTTTCTCGAGTGACTGCTGGCTACGCTTCTTCTTGAAGTAAAGGATCCGCTATAGCTTCACGAATTTATTTAAAAGCATCCTGTAAAAATAGAAAATTATTACAAAACATAAATTTTTAATTTAAAAAATTGGTTAACCCCATTGGTCTCTTGGTAAGGAGGAACACTTACTTTGTCATTCCATTTGTAACTCATCAAAACAGGTATGGACTCCCTTGGCTTTGGGTTTTTAGGTTTTAATTTTATAACTAAAGGCAGAATTGGTGTCCACGCTCTTTATTGTAGTGAAGGATTCTCCATAGCTTCAAAAATTTATTTAGCAGTACCCTATTAAACCTTATTGGTGTCTTCGGAATGCGGGTATACTCACTTTATTATTCCATTTGTTATTCATCGAAACATACGTCTGGGACTCCATTGGTTTTTCTTATTGAATGGTGTTTTAAGTGATGAAAGCAAAATTTAACTTTAACATTCTTTTATCTTACATTTATTTATCTTTTAGAAAACTAATTATTTATTTTTATTTATGTATTAATTTATTTTTATTTTATGTATCAATTTCCTTTTTACGTTTTTATAACACAAAAAATAAACGAACAACGCACACAAAAATATAAAATGAAAATGGCGGTCTGTACAAAGAGTATAAGAAAGAGATGCAGTCAAAAAGATTTATAAATTTACAGCGAATCGAAAATCTTTTGAGCAGCACACTTCGCCCTTGCTTTGTTCATTTTCGTAAATTTTACTAATACATTCTTATATTTAAAGAAGAATCGCAGAAAAAACACTAACACTGTCGCAGTTTTTATTGTGTAAATGAAAATAACAAAACAGAATAGGAAGTGTGCTGCTGAAATTATTTTCACTTGTTAAAAGTCGGAGGGCTTGTTGTTGTTAAAATTGAGCGACTGATACCCTTTGGGTCTGTAATACAGACTCTGTATTTGTTTTGTTTTCTTTGTTGTTTTCTTTCGATAAATTTTTGTGCAGGTAATTTGCGTTATTGAGCAAGCTACTTGGTTATTTTACATAAAAAATGAATTATGTTACTTTAACATCGACAAGCATAATACTAGCAAAAATTTGGTAAAAATTTTTTTTTGGTATGAAAAAAGTTTTACCAAGTAGGATTGCTCAATCTTACACAGATTTTTTTTTTTGCGTGTAGAGAATGGCTAATGGGTGCATAACATGAATAAACGAAGTGTGTGTGAAAATCTTTGTGAAAATCTTCAAATATTGCAGCTAAAAAAGCCGGAAATAAAAAAAATATTGTGATTTATACTTAATAAAAGAATATCTACAAATAACAACAAGCTTTTTTTTAATAATAAAATTTCTTATATTAACAAAAATATGAGTTGAATTTACATAAGATACGAGTTGATTAACAAAAAACGAGTTGATCAACTTTTACAAAAACTGACAAGAATTTTTATTGAAATCAACATAAATATTTGTAGGGTCAAAATCAACAATGATTTCTGTTGAATTTACAACGATTTTCTTTGGGAATACAATGATTTTTGGTTGAGTGTAGCATTTGCATTTTCTTCAAAATTTTTTACATAAGCGTTTTGGCTAAATTGCGAAAACTACTTCGTCGGTTGTAGTTTTAGCATATTTTTGGTAAAATTATGCCAGATTTTTGCTCACTCCGACACAGATTTTTTTTGCGTGTAGTTAAAAATGAATTCGAACACCGTTTACTTAAAAAAAGCGTGTGTTCGTGTTTTGCCATTTTGAGACCGCAGAAAGCACTAAAAATGGTGGCATAAGCACTAAGTTGACATCACTGATGAAAGATGTAATCATCCGGTAACTCTATTTGACATTCATAATTATCTATACAAAATCAAAATGGCTGCATAAGTGAAAATTAAGCTAAAAAAAATTAACAAAAGTGGTTTTATTTTAGAGATTTGTATAAAAAATACTTATATAGAATTGTTTGAAGTGAAAATAATAAAAATATCTTGAAGCAAATCACTAAAGGAATATTAAATCTCGAAAACAGAAAGTGTAAAAAACCAAACAGCAATTAAGCAATTAAGAAAGAAAAAAAAAAAAAGAATACCATATATGAGCTTAATGTTCGAAAAACATAGAAGAAACGCTGGTGACCCTCAAATTTCTCTACCTCATAATATGGCAACGCTATAATTTCGGTATTCTTTTTATTACGAAGAAATCAAAATGGCGATTTTCGACAAATGACTTGTGAATGGAAGACGAAGACGACGTGAAAATTTTTTTGTGTGCTGCGTTGGTGAAAATTTAATTTTCAAAACTTATAAAATTTAAAATTTTGTGAATTTTAATTAAAAAATAATAAATTTGTTTGCGGAATAAGTTAATAATTAATGTCTGCTATAATAAAAAGTCATATGACGAACAAAAAATATCATGAGCCAGGTAAGTTTTGTACAGAAAATGAGAAGTTGTGTTGAATTTTTATAATTTTGGCGGTTAAAAATGTAAATATTTTGAAATTTTCAATATTTTTCAATAAAATATATGTTATTTTACAAAAATCAAACAAATTTTGGTGTTCCCTTCATTGGGTGTGGCTGTAATTTAATACCAAAATGCGGAGTCTCATTTGAGACACCAAAGGGAAAAATTCCTATAATTCTAATATAAATGAAGGGGAAGTGAAAATTTTAATTTTTTTCAATTAAATATTAATTGTTTCACAATTATTTCGACGAATTTGGATTCTAGATGGATCTAGGGTCCAGGAAATGCAAAAATTTTGAAAATCCATGAGGGACCCATTTTAGTAATTTTAACTTGAAATTCAATATTTTGATAAATTTGAAGTGAATTCTATTAAAATTTGTTAAAAAAATGATATCCTTTTTGTTAAAAACGTTAAATTTTCAAAAATTTTCACTGATTACGTAATCACTTTTGGTATGGAAAAATTTTTAAATGTGGTCACAATTGGAATTTTAAGGAATTTTAACCATTTTTAAAGATTTTTCAGGATTCTTGAACAAGATTCTCAACTTTTTACTATGAATTTGAAAAGATTTTGTAAAAAAAAAATATTTTAATTATTTTTTTGTAGTTTTTCTTTACAATTCTATTGGATTAAGGCAGAAAATCTTTATATTCCTGGCCAGAATCCGGAATTTACCCAGTTGTTATGAAAAAATAAGGATATTTTTAATGCTGCAGTTTTTGTACACAATATTAGTGTTTTTTAAAGGATATAGTATTCTAAACAATGGAATAACACTAAGAAAATATTAAAATAAGTAATATTTTAATAACAAATAAATGTTCTTCTGCAAATCTTAAAATTTCTGGAGAGGATTTTCTTGGATATTTGTTGTATTATGAGAAATATGTACACCATTTTATAGGAACTTCAATCTGAAGAATTTAATGAGCAAATATGTTAATAAATATTGGGTTTTCATCTATAACTGAAATCAATATAACTTAAAATTTGTAAATTTTGGAGCTGGACAGGATTATATTATTTTTTATCGATACCCATTTAAATATATATTTTTTTTTGTTTCTGGAAGAATAGCATTAGTTTTTTAAGATTTTATTTAAATATAAAAAAAATGTTAAAATCTTTTGAAGGAGAGTAATTGTTTGGTATATCTTCGAGGAGTTCTAACAAGGATCAATTTTGAAATAACAAAAATCAAATGAATTTAAAACTATAATTGTTGGAATTGCTTAAATATAAGTACATTTATTTGAATAGTAGCTTAAAGGTTTTAATTTCGTTATTTTTGACATAAAACTTTTAATTTCCAATATGCAATTAATTTGTGTATATGGGAAAAATTAATAAATATACCGTTTTTGTATCTTAGGAACAATTTTATGGCATATATAATTTTGTACAAGTTTTTTTTAAAAAAATATTTAAATAAGTAAAAAAAAAATTATATTCTGGTAAGTATTCATCTTGTCAATAAAGGAAAACCATATGTGGAAAGCCTGTGGACACTACATTATTTTAATAACAAATGGATAGTTACTTCATTTTGGTTTATAAAATTTATTATTGCAGAAAGGCAGAATGTCATCATCGTCTTGAATTAAAAAATATTTTATGAACTTTAATAAGTTCTCATCGTCGTAAAATAAACTATATTTTTCTTAATTTTTCGTATATTGTACAAGTTATTTCGTACATTGTACAAATTATTTCGTACATTGTACAAATTATTTCGTACATTGTACAAATTATTTCGTACATTGTACAAATTTTTTCGTACATTGTACAAATTATTTCGTACATCCTTCAAATTATTTTTTACATTGGATGTTTAATAATGTCGAAAAAATTAATTCAAATTTAAAATTCAGTTTACTAAAAGTTTACAAAAGTTTTCGCTTTATTTTAAAATACTGGCCGTATTCATTGAAATTCGTATAAACCTCGTATACTGTGTAAACTTACCAAACTTATTTTTTATAAATGGAGTTTGGAATAAAACTAAAATAAACTATAAATATACCAGATATGCACGGTATACGAGGTGCCTTTACGGTTAGATGACAACCACTACTAAAATTTAGATTTTTAATTATTTTTTTGAATTTTAAATGAAATGCCGATACTCATTGCAAGTGCACAGAACGAATTAGATTTATAAAAAATGGTTTGATTAATTGACAAAAAATCTTGATTTGCCTTTATATTTAGCTGAAATCGATAATTATGTGCTGAAATAAAACCCTGTTTATAATAAGGGTTCAAGTTGAAAAAATGCAGAAGAAAAATTAAATTTCTAAAAATTATAGACATTTCTGGTATTTCCCATACCGGTTTCAAACACCCCAGTTAGTGTCATCATCAGTAGGATTTTGAATGTCGGTTTGTCTTGTTAATGAAAACTGTTTTTTATATATGTGAATATTTATAGTTTCTACAGAATAAATTTTGACAGTTTCCAACACTCCAATTCTATTTTTAGCAATCTCAACCTCACTTCATACTTTCTTTCAACTTTTTTGTCTCTTACATATTTAATTATAACGATCTTCACTTAAAAAAAAATATTTTGTTTGGACCTTTAAGGTCTTAAAATTGAAAAACCATGTTAAAGTGATTTTCAAAAACTAACGGCCGTATTCAAAATGAAAAACGAGTGCCTTACATCGAGTGTCTAATTTTTGGAAAATGGAGTTGGAAATAATAAACCCAAATTTGCTTTACCAGTGTTTTTTTATTTTAGATTAACATATTTAGTTTTTCATTATTAGAACAGTAAGAGGGTATTTATACACAGCCTTTTTTTGCTTGCAATAAAGTCTTGCAACTTTTTTTTTGTAGGAAAACGGGGGTGAAAAGAAAACGGGGTAAAAAAAAAAATCACGATTTCTGTTTTCCTTCTTTTATGCTTCTCACCCCCGATTGCCTTCAAAAAAAAGTTGCAAGACTTTATTGCAAGCAAAAAAAGGCTGTGTATAAATACCCTCTAAGAAATTCTTACTAAGAATAAATTCTTTTATAGATCATATTACAAAAAATTTATCATTCGTCATTATTTTTTTATTATTAGATTTTTTACATTTTGTGGTGTGAATTATATTGTTATCGGTCGATCCCGTGAGTGGTGAAAACGGGATATAAACACGCTTATCCCGTTACCGAAGACAAAGTAAAAATATATTTTTTTCAAAGTCCCATAAACAATTTGTTTTTTACATTTTGGAGTAAAGAATTTTATTAGATGTGATTTTTAGTGTCCGACCGAACGTTCGGGTTCGGTTACGGAGTTCGGCAAAAAGTGACGTTCGGCCACTGTTCGGTATTCGGTCAACTTTTAGCCGAACTTTACCGAACACCGAACTTTTGTATGTATTGCATTTTATCGTCTTAAAATTAAGCCATATTACCAGTGCAACTACTTTACACCTAGAATCGGGCTATAGTTTAAAAGAAATATATTTTTTTTCCAAAAAAAATCAACTTGAGTATACTTTTTAAGTATACAACTAATAAAAAAACACATTTTTTAGTTGTTTTTTTCATAACTATTTGCAAAAACAACTTTTTTTTAATAAAAAAAAAGTTCGGGTACGGGTTCGGGTTCGGCCGAACTTTGCAAAATTTACCGAAGTTCGGGTTCGGGTACGGGTTCGGTCTGAAAAAGTGCGTTCGGTCGGACACTAGTGATTTTAGAAAAAAATCAAAAATATTTTTTTAAAGTCCAGAACACAAAAAATATAAGCAAATTTTTTTATTATCATTATTTTTTTTATCATAAGACGACTAAGCAAATTAGGTAACTTGTTATTTTTCTAACCTCTTTCCTATTTGCATGTTTTAGGACAATCGTTGTGTGCCCATTGAAAGATTTCCCTTGTAAATGAAAAACACAAGTACAAAATAATAAAAGATTGTCATTATATGAAATTTCGTCCCTATTACTTTTTCCATGTAAATTCACAACTTTTCTTACAATTAGTTTTCTGCAAACAAGAATTTAAACTAAAAGAAAATCGTAAAATGCTAAACAAATTATAAAATCCTCTTATATTACAGATCATTTGAGATCATTTAGCATTTAAAAAATAAGACGTTTGCGAATAAGTTTATGAGTTCTAAAATATGAAGTCACCATTCCTGTTAATTTTTTAACACTATTTAAAAAATCTTTGATCATAATTATTATTTAACAAATTTTACCTTGACCTCTAAACATTTTTTTCGAAATTAATTTTTTTAAACTTTTTTTCTTTTTAAAGATAATTAGCTTTTTGCATTTGGAGTTGCACCAAGATAAATAACCTTCCCACAGACAAACTAACATATGTATTTTGCAAGTTTGGCGCCAATCCGTCTGGTGGTTTTGAAAGTTTTAGACACTCGTACCCGCAACAAACATTTTTATATTTTAAGATAAGATAAAAAAAATTAAAATTAAAAACTTTAAAATAAAAATGTAAATTAATGTTCTTTAAGACATACATACTTTTAAGTTGACAGAATTTTTTTATTCACATAAAAAATGTGAAAATTTCCGAATTTTTTGGTGTTCTAAATTTCACTTCAGAATATTTTTTTTGTTTTGTTTCACATAAATAAAGTTTGGTGAAAGTAAAACGAATAGTGTCCGACCGAACGCACTTTTTCAGACCGAACCCGAACCCGAACTTCGGTCAATTTTGCAAAGTTCGGCCGAACCCGTAACCGAACTTTTTTTTTTATTTAAAAAAAGTTGTTTTAGCATATAATTATGAAAAAACAACTAAAAAAGTGTTTTTTCTTAGTTGATCTAATTTATAGTAAAAAAATAAATATTTTGTACTTTTGTATACTTAAAAAAAGTGAAAAAAATATGGCTCAAGTTGATTTTTTTGGGGAAAAAAATATATTTCTTTTTAACAATAGTCTGATTTGAGGTGTACAGTAGTTGCACTGTTAGTATGGCTTAGTTTTAAGACGATAAAAAGCAATACAAACAAAAGTACGGTGTTCGGTAAAGTTCGGCCAAAATTTGACCGAACACCGAACAGTGGCCGAACGCCACTATTTACCGAACTCCGTAACCGAACCCGAACGTTCGGTCGGACACTAAAAACGAATGTACTTGTTTTGTTTTAATTTTTTTTTTAACTTTTATTTGAAAAATTTAAAATTCAATTGAAAATGAGAACGGCATAGTTTTCATATGTTTTTTTTTTTTTGTACTTTTTGCTGTGTTTTTCAATAAGTGGATTTATTTTCGGATTAATCTTATTTAAAATAAATATTTTAACATGCCAAAACAAATTTAGAATATTTTTTTTCGTAATCTACGACAAACAAGCAATTATAATCCGAAAAAAATAATAAAAAAAATTGGAAAATTGAAAAAGTTATAAATAAATAAATAAAAAAAAAAAATTAAATTTTAGGATTTAATAAGTCCACTTAGGATTAATTTTGATTTATTTATAACTTTTTTCATTTTCCAATTTTTTTTATTATTTTTTCGGATTATAATTGATAATTTTTCGTAGAATACGGAAAAAAATATTCCAAATTTGTTTTGTTATGTTAAAATGTTTTTTTAAACAAAATAAGATTAATCCGAAAATAAATTCACTTTTTGAAAAACACAGCATTTGTTAACAAATGAAAAAAAAAAATGTCAGAAGAAGTTCAAAGTCCTGGACTTGTGCTCAGGGGATTAGAAAATGTAATCACAACAGTGAAAACATGTACGAGTTAAGTGAAGTATAACGGTAGTCTCTTGTAACTCTTAATAGAAATAAAAAAACTTGATGTATTTTGGGTCAATTAAGTATGCCCGTCTAGAGCCGATAAGATAGTTAAGCTCGAATTGACAACAAATTTGACCGAAAAAATAAATACATACATTTTATTTTTGTTGAAAATATAAAAATTTCAAAATAATTTTGTTGTAGAATTTTAAAGTAAAAATAATATGTAATTCTAAAGAAATAGTATAAATTTTATAAATGCAACCATAATTCTAGGAACACAATGAATCCTTAAATAATACGGGATCAGGAGATAACGATGATACCCGCGAAGAACATAATGGTTCTGGCAGTGGTAGTGGCAGTTCATCAGAATCCGATTCCGATTCAGACAGTTCATCATCATCCTCTAATTCCAGTGAAGGTCATTCATCGCCAGAACCACCAGATCGAGGTGAAGATGATGAAAATGCAAGAGACGGTCATCATGAACACCAATCTGAACAACTGCAGCAAAACCACTATCAGACACAAAAACAAAATACAGAAGCTGGACTTCCACCAACAGCAATGGATGCACAAGAAGATACTAAGACAAATGGCTATACTGATGACAATGAAAGTGGCAGCGAAAGTGGTAGTAACTCTGATTCCAATTCGTCGAATGATGAAGAAGAATCCAAGGAGAAAACAAAAGATCATCATTTAGATGATAGTGGTGGTGGAGTGGGAGCGGAAAAACAACAAAATACTACAAATAATACAACAACATCTGTTACTACAGATAACAATACCTCACATTCAACTAATGATGAAGATGATTCCAATGATTCAAATGATGAAGATAATGATTCAAATAGTGATCAAGAGAAAAGTCAATCCAAGGCTAAATCAACTGCGGCAGAATCAATAAAGAATGAAAGTGAAAATGAAGCTTCTGATTCTGCCGAATCAGCTAAATCATCAAATTCTTCAGCTGAATCACATTCTGAGTCAAGTAGCAGCAGTAGTGTAGGTTACTTTCTTTTTTTGAAGTTAAATATAATTTGTGTATAATTGTGTTTATAGGAGGAAACTGAAGAGGACTATCAACCTAAAAGAACTTCTGCCCGTCAAGCTCGTAGGGCACCACCTGCCGAAAAAGTCAAAAAAACTGTTAAAAAGAAGAAAAAAAATCAAAAGTAATTAATAATTTATTTTTTTCCTAAATATATCTTACATAAAAATGATTAAAATTGTTATAGTTGGGATTCTGATGGCAGTGATGAAAGCGATGATGATAGTGAAGATTCCGGTGCGGCTAGACGAAAAGCACCATCTAAACAAAGTAGAAGTAATCAACAGAAACGTAATAAAAAACCAGCCACTTCAGATGACAGTAATGATGAAAAAAGGTAATTTTAAGAAACTAAATTCTCAAGAAACATACCTATTTTAAAATACCTATGTATGAACTTTCAATAAATGAAAGTTTTTTTTGTTGTAAAAAGTACCTTTTTCTTATAAAATATTTTTTCTTAGATCTGGCACTCGTCGAGCGGCTGCAGCTGTTAGTTACAAAGAAGCTTCTGAAGATGATAAAACAGATTCGGAAGATTTGTTAGAAGTTGAATATGACGAAAGTCAAGCAGAAGCTATTGCTCTAGCTGCCGAAGAAGATGAAAAATGTGAAACCATTGAACGAGTTTTAGCGAGACGTCAGGGCAAAAAAGGTTGCACTGGCAATCAAACTACCATATATGCTATTGAAGAAAGCGGATCTGATCCTAATGAGGGAGTAGATGAAAATGATTTAGAAAATACAGAAGTTCAATATCTTATAAAATGGAAAGGCTGGTCTTATATACATAATACTTGGGAATCTGATACAACACTTAAAGAACAAAAAGTTAAAGGCATGAAGAAACTTGATAATTTTATTAAAAAAGAACAAGAACAAGAATATTGGATGCGTTATGCTGGCCCAGAAGACATTGACTATTATGAATGTCAATTAGAATTGAAAAATGATTTAATAAAGTCGTATAATAGTGTTGACCGTATTATAGCACGTAACGAAAAGCCAGAAGGTGACAGTGAATACCTATGTAAATGGCAGTCACTACCCTATGCCGAAGCCACTTGGGAAGATGCCAGCTTAGTTGTACGAAAATGGCAACATTGTGTAGATCATTTCAATGATCGTGAAATGTCTAAATGTACGCCCTCACGACATTGTAAAGCAATCAAATATCGTCCGAAATTTTATAAATTAAAAGATCAACCAGAATTTCTTCATGAAGGTTTAACACTAAGGGATTATCAAATGGATGGTTTGAATTGGCTTTTACATTCGTGGTGTAAAGAAAATTCAGTGATTTTAGCAGATGAAATGGGTTTGGGTAAAACAATACAAACTATTTGTTTTTTGTTTTCGCTATTTAAAATTCATCATTTGTATGGTCCTTATTTGTGTGTGGTGCCACTCTCAACAATGACTGCTTGGCAGCGCGAATTTGAACTCTGGGCTCCCGATATGAATGTTGTGACGTATTTGGGTGATGTAAAATCACGAGAAATGATACGTCAGTATGAATGGACATTTGATGGTTCGAAAAGACTGAAATTTAATTGCATTCTCACTACATATGAGATTGTGTTAAAGGTAAGTAAAATTAGAAAATATCATTAAAAACAAAATAGTTTTGGATATAAAACCTCTTTCAAAAACCTAAGTGTGTACATTTCAAAAATTATTGAAAGTAAATTCATTATAAAAAAAATATTCGTTTTCTGATAAAAGTTCAATTACAATTCCGAACGGAATAAATAAATTAAAATTCCTTTTTTTTTTGGAAAAAGTGTTAATAAACATTTAAGATTTTACAATGGAATCATTTTAAACTTCATACTCAGATTTAGTAAATAATAACACTAGCCGACATCAAAAATGCTTCTGGGATCTGACCACTTATTTTCAATTAACCATTCCATGCTGACTCTTAATCAGGTTTCCATATGTTTTCTATTACGTCAGGTTTTTGAAAAATTGAGTTTAAAGTTCACAAACTTTTCTTTACAAATATTAAAAATTTCAGCAAACTGAGAGTATAAAGGCTGAAATTATTTTCTTGTTAGCAATTTTGTTTGGACATGTTCTTTATATATTTACACCTACCTTTTTTAGGATAAACTATTCCTGGGTACATTGCAATGGGCAGCATTGCTTGTCGATGAGGCTCATCGTTTAAAAAATGATGATTCTCTTCTTTACAAATCGCTCAAAGAGTTTGATACAAATCATAGATTATTAATTACGGGTACACCATTGCAAAATTCGCTTAAAGAACTTTGGGCTTTATTGCATTTCATAATGCCGGAAAAATTTATTACATGGGAGGACTTTGAAGTTGAACATGGCAATGCAGCAGATAAAGGCTATACTAAATTACATCAACAGTTGGAACCATATATTTTGAGGCGTGTTAAGAAGGATGTCGAAAAATCCTTACCAGCCAAGGTAGAACAAATTTTACGAGTTGAAATGACTTCGTTGCAAAAACAATACTATAAATGGATTTTAACAAAGAACTTTGATGCTTTGCGCAAGGGCAAAAAAGGATCAACGTCGACATTTTTGAATATTGTTATTGAATTAAAAAAATGTTGTAACCATGCAGCCCTTATACGACCTAACGAGTTTGAGTTAATGGGATTGGCACAGGACGAGGCGTTGCAAACACTACTTAGAGGCTCCGGCAAGCTTGTACTTTTGGATAAGTTACTATGTCGTCTTAAGGAAACAGGTCACAGAGTATTAATTTTCTCTCAAATGGTACGAATGTTGGATATTTTAGCTGATTATTTACAAAAGCGCCACTTTTCTTTCCAACGTTTGGATGGCAGTATAAAGGGTGAAATACGCAGACAGGCTTTAGATCATTTCAATGCGGAAGGCTCTCCAGATTTTTGTTTTCTACTATCAACAAGAGCTGGTGGTTTGGGTATAAATTTAGCAACAGCTGATACTGTAATAATTTTTGATTCTGATTGGAATCCTCAAAATGATTTACAAGCTCAAGCTCGTGCTCATCGTATTGGTCAAAAGAATCAAGTTAATATTTATCGTTTGGTAACAGCCCGTTCGGTGGAAGAACAGATTGTTGAAAGGGCTAAACAAAAAATGGTTTTAGATCATTTGGTTATACAACGCATGGACACGACGGGACGTACAGTATTAGATCGAGGTAGTTCGGGTCCTTCTAACAACACCCCCTTTAATAAAGATGATCTCTCGGCAATATTGAAATTCGGTGCAGAAGAGTTATTTAAAGATGAACAAGAAAATGATGACGAATTGGTTTGTGATATTGATGAAATCTTGCGAAGAGCTGAAACGCGAAATGAAGATCCTGAAATGCCTGGTGACGATTTACTGTCAGCCTTTAAGGTGGCGAGTATAGCAGCGTTTGAGGAAGAACCCGATACATCGAACAAAGATAATGATAACGAAGGGGCGGAAGAAGACACGAAAGATTGGGATGATATTATACCAGAAGATTTTCGTCGTGTTGTGGATAATGAAGAAAAAGCCAAGGAAATAGAAGATTTATATTTACCGCCTAGAAGAAAAACCGCAGCAAACAGTCAAAATGACACGCCAAATAGAAGAGGAGGTAAAAAAGGACAACCTGCTGATGATTCGAATGATTCAGATTATGATATGGGCTCCGATGATAGTAATGATGGCGACAGCAAATCTAAATCCAAACGAGGTCGACCAAATATGAAAGAAAAAATTGTAGGATTTACAGATACTGAAATTCGACGTTTTATAAAATCTTATAAAAAATTCCCTGCCCCATTAGAGCGTTTAGAGGCTATTGCGTGCGATGCTGAATTGCAAGAGAAACCTTTGGCTGAACTTAAACGCATAGGAGAAATGTTGCACAATCGTTGTGTACAATTTTTAGAAGAACACAAAGATGAATTGACAGGCAACAAAACTACTGCTAAAAAAATACCAGCTGAAAACACTACTGCTGCTGCTGGACCTGAAGCAGCTGATGCGGTAAATAAACAAAAACGTAGCCGAACTACATTTTCGGTCAAATTAGGTGGTGTGTCCTTTAATGCCAAAACTTTGGTTACTTGTGAAGAAGAACTTAAGCCTTTGAATGGTGTTATACCCGCCACAGTTAATGAAAGACTTAGTTGGTCTTTGAATATTAAAACAAGACCTGCTAATTTTGATGTTGAGTGGGGAGACGACGAGGATTCTAAATTATTATGTGGCATTTATCAATATGGTATTGGTTCGTGGGAACAAATGAAAATGGATCCAAGTCTTAAATTAACCGATAAGAT
Source organism: Pegoplata infirma (assembly GCA_963921195.1). Classification (NCBI taxonomy): domain Eukaryota; kingdom Metazoa; phylum Arthropoda; class Insecta; order Diptera; family Anthomyiidae; genus Pegoplata; species Pegoplata infirma. The sequence goes on from OY992537.1 coordinate 199,895,336, forward strand.
TCTTCATAATGATGATCGTAAGCCCCAAGCAAAGCATTTGCAGTCAAGAGCTGAATATTTATTAAAAATTATAAAGAAAAATCTGGAAACAAAGAAAGTTGGAGCTCGCAAACAACGTAAACCTAGAAAACCAAAAGAACCAAAAACAGGTGGTTCAACCATTACTCATAATTCAACGCCAGAACGCAAAGGTCGTCATGTTTCCGAAGGTGATGAAACATCTCAAACGGGAGATATTATCCCATCAACTACAGAGAAAAAATCACGCAAAGAAAGAAAGGAAAGTCAATCGAAAGCATTGACTGCAGATGAGGCCGCTTCAAATGATGTTGACGCTACTCATACTACAACAGCAAAGAAAAAACAAAAAACAGCTAGTAAAGATAAGGAATCTTCTGCCAAAACAACAGCAAAATCCAAAACTAATAAGCCAATGCATTTTACCGCCAATAATGAACCGAGAGCTTTAGAAGTTTTAGGTGAATTAGATCCGAACATTTTTAATGAATGTAAAGAAAAAATGAGACCGGTTAAAAAAGCTCTAAAAGCTCTAGATCGTCCTGACTCTAGTCTGTCCACACAAGATCAAGTTAAACATACACGAGACTGTTTGCTGTCCATTGGTAGACAAATTGACGTTTGTTTGGAGGCCTATAACAAAGAATCTGAGAAAAAGGAATGGCGATCAAATCTTTGGTATTTTGTTTCAAAATTTACAGGTAACAAACACAATTTTTTGTATCATTTAAAAACTTTCTAAATTACATTATTTTCCTAAATCAGAATATGATGCCAAAAAACTTTTCAAAATGTATAAGGCTGCCTCAAAAAGCAGCAAAGAACCTTCAAGTGGAAAAAAAACAGCCAGCGCGGACAAAAATAAAAAAACATCACAATCTCCTGTGAAAAGACCAAAAGATGATTCCTTAACGAAGAACGGTAAAGAAGAAAAGAACAAATCATCGAAGAAGAAGAAAAAAGATAAAGAAAAAGATCGTGATAAACCGAAATCTAGTAGATTCATGAAAATAGATCAAGGCAATAATAAACCTCCCCGCCATCTTAACATTAATAAAAATAAATCACCTGCGCCCGGTAATAATAATTCTCCAATGAAGCGTAAACGGGATGAAAATGATGCTGCAGCTGGTACTTCTATGCAAGGTGATATGAAAGGAATGTCATATAAAAGACTTAATATGGAGGGACAGGGAAGGTTAGTGGACATTTTTTCAAAGATGATACATAATTACAAAAATTGTTGTTCTTCTAACTTATTTGCAGAAATCGGGACGATCGCAAACAACGCCAACGAGATGATTATTATGGTGGTGGCAATAGTCATGATGGCTTAAATACCAGTCGAGGCAGTAGTGGTGGTGGCGGTGATCGTCGAAATTCTATAAATTCACCATCTACGCCAAATAATCGGATACATCCTAATAATCCTCGTTTACCACCCGGTACTACATCGTCACCTTATGTTGAAGGTGGAAGTGGTGGAGGTGGCGGCGGCGGTGGTGGTGATCGCTGGGGTCATAATAGAGATCGGTAAGTTTGAAATAATTTAAGTAAATATAGTTTTTTTTTTTTAATGTAGCGAAATCATTTTGAATTTACAAGATTTATTTATTTTTGTCGCCTCCAATAATTTCCAAAATACTGATATAAACTGCGTTTTAACCGTTTTAAAAACTCTGTTTTTAGCTTTGGCAATTCTGATTACAAACGTGAACGCTATGATAGTTATAATAATCGTAGCGGCGGAGGAGGTGGTGGCGGCGGTGGTGGTTATCATCGTGACCATAGAGATCGCGATCGAGATAGACGAAATGATAAAAGAAGGTAAGATTTGTATAAAAAAGTCGACAAAGTATTCTTAAATTTTTGCAACTACTAGAACTTTTAGAATCAACTGATTTTTCACATAAAAAATATTCTGAATACGAGTTTTTTATCATGTTCTGAAAGATTTTTTTTTTTTTGAAAAAAATCCTAATAGGACTGAGCAACACGATTTTGTATATTGAATAAAACAAAAATGACTGGCAAGAAGTTTCAAAAACTTAGCTCGAGTTCTTTTTTATGCACGGAGAGCTTCAGCGATGCTAAGTTTGAACTTTAGTATCGACGAAAAGTGTAAACGCAGTTTGATTTCTACATTATTAAATGTCACAAACCGTTAAAAGCGAAATCGTAGCAAAATCTCCCAGATGTCGCAAAATTAGTGCTTTTGTATTTTCCTAAATTTTTATAACGAAGTTTTTTAAATATCTTCCAAAACTGAGTATACAGTTTTAATTGTTTTTTTTTACGGGTCATAAAACAGTAAACATCGAAATTGTATCTTCTCAAGTTCGCTGGAAATTGCAATTTTAGTAACAAAATAAAAAAAAATTGGAAAAAATTTTATTTTTCGCGTAAAAGGAAAATTTTTAGCGTTCGTGTATACAGACCAAATACCGAACGTTATGCTTGTAACTTGACAAACACAAACTCTACTATAATGTACTGCACTATGTACACAAACACAACGTTGTATGGGTTAAATATTTTTTGAACGACCACAAACAAAATATAGTAGTACTTTTAGGCCTCTGTTCTGTCTTTCACAACTTTTCAATTCACATGAAAATTTCCGAATGACATGAAATCGACTTTGGTGTTTTGTTGTTTACGTTTTCATTCGAAGTTGAAATCAAATAACTAAAATTTAAAAAAGTATAAGGAAAAAAGTGCATTCATTTTACTTTCACCAAACTTTAATAATGTCAAACAAAACGAAAAAAAAAATCGGATGTGAAATCTGGAACACAAAAAAAATTCGGAAATTTTCACTTTCACATTTTTTATGTGAATTACTTTTTTTGGAACAGCGGCCTTAGTGTTCTTTTTGCGTACGTTTGAGACATTTTTTTTAAAACTTAGAATGGCGATATCTCGAGAACTAAGGCAGATAGAGCAAAACGGAAAATATTTTATCATATTTAAAATTGTTTATTTTACAGATACCCACCCTCTCATGCACCACCTCATGGATATCAAAATCATTACAATATGCCTCAATATTACAATATGCCACCAAACGGAGTTATATCACCGGGTATGGGTGGACCTCATGGTGGTTATGGCGGCGGTAACGGTAGATCAGCCAATTCCAATGACCCTCGTTATCATGGTGACTGGTCTCGTGAGTACCCTCCAGATTCCTATAGACGAGGAGGTGGTGGTGGCAATGGACCACCGGGTGTTAATACTAGTTCTAGTGGCTCCAACAACAATGCAGAATATGATCGTCGACCTCCACCTCCACAAACATAATACTTACCAAAACCAGACTAGATATTAAAACAAACTATATATACCATTTTTTTTACACTTTTTCAAAATTTTCTCATTGTTAAAATTTCTCATTTCATCTAATTCACTCCCCCAAAATATCTCAAAATGTGTGCATATTGTAGTTTTTAAATATTTACTATATTCTTCATTGTGTAAATCGTATACATAACTTTGTATTTACTATTATATATATTAATATGTATGTTGTATTTAGTATATAATACTGCAAAACAAACAAATCCTATTGCTAGCCAATCATATAAGAATTCAAATTTTGAAAAAATATTTGCATCCATATTTTTTTTTTTACATATAAAAAAATTAACTAATTTAAGGTTTTGTTTTTCTTTTAAGTTTAGTTTAAGTTATTTTCTGTTTGATGGATTATTTACAATTGATATATATATATTTCTTTTTTTAAAAATTTAATTAAATTTTTTGTCTTTAGAAAATATATCTTAAAAATACTGTATAAAGTAACTTAAGTTAAGTTAAGGAAATTTCTAAAAAAAAAGAACTATAAACAAAAAACATTTATTTATATCATTATTAAATTCCAAATTGGAATTTTTAACGCTTAATAAAAAATAAAATATAATTACAAAATTAATATATTCTCTTTTCTTTAAGAAAAAAACTTTAATTAGAAAATATCAAAATTGAAAATTTACAAAAACACACCTACGGGCTTTAAATATACTTTTGTAAGATACAGCGAAAAACAAAATTTTAAATTTTTTGGATAAAAAAAAATGTGTTAGAAAAAGACTTTGGTCAAATTTTGTCTTCCGGGTGCCTGATTGATTAGCAAGGGTCCAACCAGGTTTTCTTCACATAGTTCAGGTAAATGTAACCTATAAACAAAGTCGTAGAACAAAAGTTGTTTAGAATTGCGAGTTAAAATATTATAAATAACATATATTTTTTTCGGCTCAAAACAAAAAGTCAGGTTAAAGGTTAAGGTGAAACCAATCTGAAATTTACGATTTTCTTAATAACTTTTGACCCACTTGGCTGAATTGGCCGATTTGGCTGAAATTTAATACGAACCAGGCCAGGGGAACGGTAAATATATATGCCAAGCTTCACCATCCTCAGGATTGCCTTTCGAAAGTAAGCGTTTTTTTATCTCGAAAATTCACGAAAAACCCTTGCCGAAATTCAATCTTTTGCTCATAACATTTGAAGCACTGGACCGCTTTTGTCCTAAATCCTTTGTCTTTAGGACATAAATATAAGGCCGTATCGATTTTTACCTTTCTTTTATGTTGTCAAAATGACTCCATAAAATTTATTTCCCTCCCATTGCGGTTAAAGTTAAAACCCCAACTTATTACATATTTCATCTTATTTCTAGGCAACCAAGTTTTTTTGTTGGTGTTATCTATTTGAAAAATAGGTCTTCCCTGTCTAGAGGAGATCACATTCAAAAATATTTGTAGAGTATTCATTATTAATTTACATATACGTTTCTCTATGTGTAATGGAGTAATGATTATTAAAGTATTCGTTATTAATTTACATATACATTTCTCTATGTGTAATGGAATAATTGAATACAATATACCTTTCCCTTTTCTTCTTAGTATTCATTTAAAACCATTTATATACTTATAACATCTATTAATACATAAGTAGAATTAAACCGTTATAAATAATCTTGTAAGCATAAAAGAATTAAATAAAGACACTTTGGATTTGAAAGTCTTTGACTAAGGTCATCATTTAAAACGTTTAAAACTCTACATTGGCGACGAGGCAAAAGGAAAATAATATAAAAAAAAACAGAAACAAAAAAAAAAAAATTGTACAGTCAAACACGTGCGTTATTCAAGTTATATTAATTCCTAAATAAGTCCTTCGTTTTAATAATTTTTTTTATTGCAAAATGTCTGTAACTGAAGGCAATAAAGGTTTTGTCCAAGTTTCTTCAATAAATATGGAAACTTTTGAACCAAATATAGAACAGTGGCAAACGTATATGGAACGAATGGAACAACTTTTTATTGCCAGCAACGTCACAAGCGAGGACCAAAAACGGTCTTTGTTCATAAGATTCATCGGACCGACTACGTACAGGCTGTTGCGAGACTTGTGTCAGCCGAATCTTCCTAAAAATACGTCGTTCAAAGATTTGGTGAAAAAGCTGGATAATCATTTTACTCCAGCAGTTGTGATTTTTAAGGAAAGAAGAAATTTTTACTCAGCACACAGGGGACAAAGTGAATCAGCCGTAGAGTGGCATGCTAAAATAAGGCGGTTAGCAGTGAATTGTGAATTTGGTGCTGCGCTGGAAGGCAGATTAATTGACAAATTCGTGACGGAGATGGACGGCAAAATTTTCGATCGGCTGTGTGAAGAAGGTACGTCGTTAACTTTGTCTAAAGCTTTGGAAATTGCGCAAAGGTATGAGACACCATCCAAGCCATTACATCTTATTCAGCCCATACAGAAAAAGAAATTCGTTGGTCAACAGAGGGGGAATAATGGTGGTAAGCTGGAAAAAGCGAAGGTTACTGAAGCGAAGGTTACTGAAAAATGTTACCATTGTGGCAAACCTAACCATGATTTCAAGGTATGTAAATTTAAAACGTACACGTGCAACAAATGCGGGAAAAAAGGTCATCTGGCTGCGGTATGTCGAGCAAGTATAAAATCAATTAAAGTATTGGAAGCGGATAAAACAGAAAATTATTCTAATATAGATAAAAATATTCAGTTATATCATATAAGAGCTGGTAGAAGTATTGATAATTATAATGTTTCTGTTAAGGTTAATGATATTTTATTAAATTTTGAGTTAGATTCGGGAGCGGCAGTTTCAGTATTTCCATTGCAAATATTTAAATCAAAGTTCCCTAAAGGAAAAATAGATAAGTGTTTTACTAAGTTATCTGGTTACGGTGGCAACGATTTGCAGGTTAAAGGTTCATTTTGCGCATCGGTAAATTTTAATGGGAAAGTAAAGGATCTCGAATTTTTAGTTGTAGATGCAATGGGTCCCTTAATTTTAGGACGGAATTTTTTTTCACTTTTTAATATTGTGTGGAAGGAAATAAATTCAGTTAGGTCGGAGAATAAGTTACAAGATATTGTAAATAAATATCAAAACGTTTTTGATGGTAGCATTGGGAAGTTTAAATACTTTAAAGTTAAATTGTGTTTAGATGGGAATCCGGTTCCGATTTTCCATAAACCAAGGCCTATCCCTATTTCGTTTACATCTGCAGTAGAGGAGCAGCTACTAAAACTGGAGAAGGAGGGTGTTATTTCTCAAGTGGAGACGTCCGCGTGGGGGACACCTCTGGTACCAGTGCTTAAAGCCAACGGCTCTATTCGCATATGCGCAGATTATAAAGTTACGTTAAATAGATACTTGTGCGATGTAAAATATCCGCTGCCACGTATAGAAGACTTGTTTTCCAAATTACAAAATGGTGAATTATTTACAAAGTTAGATTTGAGTCAGGCGTATAACCAATTTGAATTGGAGGATGAGTCAAAATTGTTGTGTGCTTGGAGCACACACAAAGGTGTATTTATGATGAATCGTATGCCATTTGGTATTAAGCCCGCTTCAGGCATTTTTCAAAGGGAAATAGAAAAGCTTTTGCAGGGTATCCCTAAAGTTGTGAATTTTTTAGATGACATTTTGATCACTGGTTTGGATGAAGAGGAGCACATGAAAAATTTAGGTGAGGTATTAAAAAGATTAGAGGATGCTGGTTTAAAGTTGGAAAAGTCAAAATGTAAATTTTTATTGGAGGAAGTGTCTTATTTGGGTTTCAAAATTAACAAAAATGGTTTGGCCAAAACTACCGAGCGTATAGAGGCGATTGTAAGGGCACCCAGGCCAACGGACATTTCTGAAATAAGATCTTTTATAGGACTCGTGAATTATTATAGTAAATTTATTCAAAATTATACGGAAATCATGTTACCCTTTTACGATCTATTGAAAGCTGAAAGAAAGTTTGAGTGGAAGTCTGAATGTGAAAATTCGTTTAATTTATTGAAAATGAAAATTGCACAGGATATCACTCTCTCTCACTTCAATCCTAACATTCCAATAATTTTGACTTGTGATGCTTCACAAAAGGGCGTAGGCGCAATACTCTCCCACCGATTTGAAAATGGTGATGAGAGACCTGTTGCTTTTATATCTCGGGTTTTATCCAAAACCGAACAGAATTACAGTGTAATTCAAAAGGAAGCACTAGCAATTGTTTTTGCATGTGATAAGCTTTACATATATTTAAAAGGTAATAGCTTTACGTTACGAACTGATCATAAACCATTACTTAGTCTTTTTGGGGAAAATAAGGGCATACCTAAAATGGCTGCAAGCCGTTTGCAGAGATGGGCAATATTTTTGTCCGGTTTCAATTACAAGATCGAATATGTTAAGAGCGGCAATAATTCTGCGGATTCTCTTTCGCGGCTTCCTTTAGAGGATATTAATCCGTCAGTTGATAATGAGGCACTATTTTTAAATTTTATAATAAGTCGCAAAAATTTTAAACTCGATTTTAAAACAATTCGATTAGAATCATCTCGTGATTTAGAGATTTCAAAAGTCATAAACTCGATTAACACTGGACTACCCCTAAGTGACAACCTTAAATCATATAATGTAAAATTAAATGAGTTACATGTTGAGGAAGGTATTTTAATGTGGGGCTATAGGGTAGTTATTCCACAGAAACTTCGCGAGAGTATTTTAACTGAACTTCATTCAACGCATTTAGGCATAGTTAAGAGTAAGTCAATGGCAAGGTCCTATTTTTGGTGGCCTAATTTAGATAGAGATTTGGAAAATGTTGTAAAGGGTTGTAAATTTTGCAATATTTTTAAACAAGATCCAAATAGGGCTGAGTTGATGACATGGCCGACACCATGCGGAGTTTGGAACAGAGTTCACACGGACTTTTGTGGTCCCATTAATGGATATTACTTTTTAATTTTAATTGATGCTTACGCTAAATGGCCAGAAGTTTTTATTACAAAGTCGATGACTACAGAGTTTACAATTGCCCGATTAAGAGAGACATTTGCCCGTTATGGCCTGCCCACTACATTGGTGAGTGACAACGGTACGCAGTACACAAGCAATGAATTCAGAACATTTTTAGAGAACAATAACATAAAACACAAGCTTACTGCTCCGGGTCATCCATCAACAAATGGTGCTGCGGAAAATTTTGTTCGAACTTTAAAAGCCGCTTTAAAAAATGCCATTTCGGAGGCAAATTTAAACAATTTAAATATTTCCATTGACTGTATACTCTCGAGGTTTCTTTTTGATTACAGAGCTGTACGACACTGCTCAACAAATGAGTCCCCAGCAAAATTGATGCTAGGAAGGGAGGTAAGAAACCGATTCGATTCTCTAAGACCAAAATCGTATGCGGAAAGGGCATTTGAAACTAAAGATAGGCAAATCGCAAAATTTAATGGTGGTAGGAGATTAATATTTACAGTCGGGGAGGTAGTGTGGCTAAAAGATTATACGGTGGTTAACCAACCAAAATGGGTTACTGGTAAAATAATTAAAGTTTTAGGTCCAAGAAATTATATTTGCGAATTGGGAAGTGGTCGTCATATTAAACGTCATTTAGATCAATTAAGAAAATACACTCAAGGTTCGGGAGACTCGGATGAAAATCATGGGGTTGAAGGAACAGAAGATGATATTCCGATTAAACGGAATGTTGTTACAGAAGACGCGTTAGTTTCAGATTTAGAACAAACAACACCGCAGGTTCCCACTCCACATAACGAAAATCAAATTAACGTAAACAATGAGAGTAACACGGCTGCAGAAACTGCCACTCCTGAACTGAGAAGATCAAATAGATCAAGAAAACCTGTTGTTAAACTAAATATTTAAATTTATTTTTATTTTTAAATAAGAATTTTGAATTTTAATCAACATAAAAAGTATTATATTATATATTATTATAAATCTTAAGAAAGGGGCATTGTAGAGTATTCATTATTAATTTACATATACGTTTCTCTATGTGTAATGGAGTAATGATTATTAAAGTATTCGTTATTAATTTACATATACATTTCTCTATGTGTAATGGAATAATTGAATACAATATACCTTTCCCTTTTCTTCTTAGTATTCATTTAAAACCATTTATATACTTATAACATCTATTAATACATAAGTAGAATTAAACCGTTATAAATAATCTTGTAAGCATAAAAGAATTAAATAAAGACACTTTGGATTTGAAAGTCTTTGACTAAGGTCATCATTTAAAACGTTTAAAACTCTACAATATTGCAAACAATTTTTTTTCGCAAATTATGGGACTTTTATGGACGATTTCTACGAGTTAAGCCACTTCAAAAAATTATACTATGGTGGAAAACCTCCTGCTAGTATTCCAAATGCCTCCCCCGAAGTCCTGTAAATATAAAAAAATCCTTGGACACCCACATCACGGATTAAATAAAAATCCCCACAAAAACTACTATACAAAAGGGGTCCAGAAAGTTTCTATTGGGAGTCCAAATGACTCCATAAAAATTCCGTGAAAATCAATAATTTTCTTTTGCTCCCTCATCGCGGTTGAAGCATGGCTTTTTTTAAATTTTTGCTTAATTCACGACGTGGGTGCCAAAAGATATTTTGATTTTCATGAGACTTCGTTGAGGGATTTGGAGTACGATTTTTCATTTACAAAAACCAAAAAATTTGCAAACTTTCTATTAATTTTTTTTGTAAAAAAACATGGTTTTTAAGAAAAAACCCCCAGGCAGAAAAATACGAACGGGAGAGCGCTGGCAAAGTACCTTTTATGGTCGCTTGTGTGCTGGGAAAGCATCACAGTTTAGTACTCTCCCAGCGTCCAAAATGATAACCACGGTAAACGGTATGCCGTTGCTGTTTTAAAGCGCTTTGAAAGCGCTATAAAAATAAAAAATATGGTACTATTATAGCACTTTTAGAACAAAAAAATGGGACGTATCTAAATTGTATAAGTCCATAAGACACAACTTTTTTTCTTGTTTATTTAAATAAAGAAATTTATTAAATTAGGATAAAAAATTGATTGACTAATTTATTAGTATAAAAAAAAATTCGACAAACTTTGAAATATTTTCCTGGAAAAATTTGTTTTCCGTTTTCTTTGCGTTTTGGAATAAAAAATTTATTAAAAATGCTTTTAGGAAAAATTTTGGAAAAGTCCCGAAAAAAAAGTGGTGTATTGAACCGAAACGGGTTGTGTTCCAAAGGGATAGGCCCTGTGACATTTCATATCCGAAGTTTAAGACACTTCCTCACGAAAGTTTGTAATATGTGGGTCATTGTGTATAAGTGACATACCATGAGAACTATCAAGGACCGGCCACTAATCCTGCAGGGAAATAAAAAATATTTTAATTTTTATGAAAATTAATAAACTTTAATAAAAAATTTATATTTTGAACGGATTTAAATAGAAAAACATTGGCAAAGCGCTTGGAAAGCACATTTTCGAATTCATACTACCTTCTACACAAAAAATTAAGTGCTTTGCCGAGCCTTTTTCTTTGGAACGGTTGGCAGTTTCTGCCTGGGCCGTTTCAATACCGGTACGTACCGACACCGAAGGAAAAGGTTTTTGGATACCGATACCAAAACTGAGTTTCGGTATTGGTATTGGTACCGGTATTCAATTTAAAGGGTTTTGAAACGGATAACGGTATTGAAAAGGTATCGATTGCCAACATTGCTATTAAGTTTAAGCCGACACGTGTTTTTACTTTTGGCGAAATTCCTGTTAGTTCGGCTTTTATTCAGATTTTCCTGAGAGGCTATAATTTTTCATAAGGTGGCAACCTTTTTTTATACCACTGATATAAAAAAGTACCACTGAGATAAAAAAGTAAGGTCATTCGTCCGCGACGAACTTGAATGCATTTTGTTATTGTAACAAAAACAAAATTCATGCAAATTCGTCGCAGACAAATGACGTTCGTGTTACAAAAACTGGCGGCTAGTTTTCGGTACTTATTAACATACATATATAAATTGCAGAACTATGGGATACCTTCCTTATTAGTGGTTGAGGGTATATAAGTTTGTCATTATTTTGGAACTTATCGTAACTCATCTGGGACCCCATAAAGTGTTTTTGAGCCAAAATTTAACTTTTTTACTTGTTTTTAACTACACCAAGTTTAACTGGAATCTCAAAAACTAGACCTCAAAGTTTTATTCTAAATATTGTGAAAAATTCGTGAAAAAATTGGATCTTTTTTTTAAATTTTTGAAAAAAATTAACTTCAAATCAATTTTTTTTAAATTAAAATTGTTCTGTATTTAGAAGTTTAATTTTTTTTTATTTTTGTATTAGGGCAAACAGTGCACTATGGGACAAAAAATAAAAGTATACCAATAGTAACACCCCGAAGAGTTGTGAAAACTTAGCTTGACTTCATTATAAGGGTTCAAGTTGAAAAAAATGCAGAAGAAAAATTGAATTTCTAAAAATTATAGACATTTCTGGTATTTCCCACACCGGTTTCAAACACCCCAGTTGGTGTTATCATCAGTAGGATTTTAAATGTCAGTTTGTCTTGTTAGTGAAAACTGTTTTTTATATATGTGAATATTTATAGTTTCTACAGAATAAATTTTGACAGTTTCCACTTCTTTTTTTAAAGGCCCACTTAAGTTTTAATACACTCAGAAAATTATGTAAGTTACTCCAGTTAGTTATTTGTATATTTTACAGTAGTTAGTTGTTTTCAACTACAAAGTCAGTTGTTTTTGTATGAAAAATATCAAACAACTATTTCTGTTAGTTATTTTAAGTCGTTTTTTTGAACAACTAACAAAAAAGTACTGTGATGTAGTAACAGTTATTTAAAGTAGTTAATTTTATTTTTTTATCTCTGAAAAATTTTCAAAGTTTTTTTCCAAAAATAAAAATTTTCGTTTTTTTTCACAACTTTTTTAAAAATAAAAACTTGGAAAAAATTTGGTCTTAAATTTTTTTTTTTTTTTTGAAAAATGTTTTGAAAAAATAAAAATTATATACCTATTGATTATTTTATTTTTACTACATTTTAGTTGTTTTTACTACAAATGTCAGTAGTTTTTACTACATAAGTCCGTTGTTTTTTGTCAGTTAAAATAACTAACATTGTTAGTTGATTTAACTGAAAAAGTAGTTGACCCCAAAACAACTTACAAAGTAGTTATTTTAACTGACATTTTCAGTTGATTTTACTAACATAATTTTTTGAGTGTATTTTTTCTTACAAACATTGTCTGCATTAAATTTCTCTAGTATCGGGGTTGTCAAAGTTCAAAAGTTTGTGCGATATAACTTTTGCACGAACTTTTGGTATTGACAATCTCTAGTGAAATTTGAGGCAAAAAATGTTTGAAGAACACATTTTAGTTGTATGTGAGAATATTTGAAAAAAGACTAAAATTGCCACAAAAAATGAGAGATAGAGGCTTAATATATTACCCCTAAAAATGGGTGTTATGGGGTTAACATATGCTTATAGAAATTAACCAACATTAAATTTTACTGAAGACATCTTTAAACATTATTTAGCTCTGAAGTAGATTATATAATTTTTTTGACTTATTCCAAACGGCTTTGAAAAAGTAGGTCATAAAAAATAACTCGAGCTAACTTTTTAAAACACTTCGGGCCTCCGGGTTTAGTTTACTATTGGTATACTTTGTTGCATAGTGTTATCTTACTAACGAACCTATTCTTTTCTATTTCTCAATATTCAACATGCGTGATAGGTTCACATTTCTAAAAAATTATGTAAATAATTCTTGGTAGATATAATGTCGCGACCTTAGGACAACAAGGTTCTATTTGTGCCTATTTTTTTAAGATGTTCGATGTAATGTTAATGGAATTCACGTCAGAAATTTTAGTCTTGCAAAATTGCGCAATGTCAAAATTGCAACTTTTTTTGCTTGTTTCTTTGTGAATAAAGGCAATTGTATTTATATTAAAATAAATTGCAAATCTTTTCTTGCAACTACGCATCATATAAAAGATAATAGAAAAATAAAAATTTTATTAAAAAATTAAAAAAATAAAAATGTTGCAATATTGCACTGTTGCAAGGGTCAAAAAATTCTGAAGTGAATACCCTGATTGTGTTTTTATGTAAAAAAAAAATACTCAACTCATTTATTCATAGCCAATAATCGACTTGTATTGGAGAATTATTAAAATTTTTTATAAATCGCTTAAAAGTTTCAAATTATATTTTCTAATACTATTTTTTATTTTTGTACAGCCATATTTTCTAAGAAGTTTAAAAATATATTTTATAGTTTAGTGGTAAATAAAAAAAAATATATCTTGTAATAGAAAAACACATTTTAAATTTAAAAATACAACAATTAAAAAAATAGTTTATTCGCGAAATATAAATATATGAAATACATAAAAAATTAATGGATTGTTTTATTTATAAAACAGGTGAGAAAAACAGAATATTTTCAATATTGTGAAATATTCTTGATCGAAATGGATCCCATTTCCGAAAACTAAACTTTATTTTTATACCCTCCACTTACAAGGAAAGTATTCCGTAGGTTACTCTCCGATTTTTTTGCAATGTACATATGATAATACTTATCTATTAAGATTATTCGACATGTGTTATTATTTATTGATTTTAACATATAATAACAAATCATATACTAATTTTAAAATAACCGAGACGGGTAACATGACTATGGTCTCGTTGTAGCCAAAACCGACCAAGGCCACGGGTGGGATTCGGTTCCTTAGACTCATAGGTTAGCACACTACCAACTAGACTACTGGGGAGCCTACATGTGTTTTTACTTTTGGTAAAATTCCTGATAGTTTGGCTTTGTTTTCCTAAAAGACCAAAACATGTACACTACCGGTTTTATTTTTTTTTTTAATTTTAGAATTTCAAAGAAAGACAACAAAGAAATATATGGAACAGTCCTTCCCCTTTCCGTGTGTGGATTTAAAAGGTCCGAGATTTTGAATTGAAAATTTGCATGTCGGGAAATTTTAAAAAGCCAATATCTCCGCAAATAGTGCCCACACGATGAAAACTCCAAAGGCATTTTTGTTGCCCTTTAATCGTAGAACTTGACCGCAGAATAATCGAAAGCCCTGAGATAAAAAGTGTTTAGAGTTATTTATTTTACAATGAAAAAGAGTTTATTCTGATACGATTCCAATTCAATTCATTCCTGAAAATTACCAACATGTTTGAAAGCAAGAAACTCTATGAGTATTTAAGGGGAGAATATCCTAATAAAGAAAGTAAAGTTATCATAAGTACTTGTTATGTTAATTCATAATTGGGAACATGAAAAGGCCTCGAATCAGAATAAACTCTTTTTCATTGCACAATTAAAAGGTCGAATAAATAACTAATTTTTATTATTTAATAAAAATTAAAACACACTTGTTATTTATTTTATTTTAAAAATTTTCAGGACTCCAAATCCTATTACTATGTGAGTTTCTTAAAATTTTTGTGCTACCACTGAAATAGATCGGAAATTATGTCCAGAGTATCCTTTTTTTATTTGGAGTCATTTGAAACAGTCACCAAAAAATGGCGTCCTAAGGACCGAAAAAGATCGTCCAACTTTTATATAAATACATGGAAAACACATGACTTTATGAGTTTTTTTTTTTTTTTCACTTATTTTTTTATTTTGTTTACCATTATCACTACTGTATAGTAAAAACCGAGAATAGTGTTACAATACACTAAAATAAAATTTCAGTCCAAACCACACCAGACGCTGTTTACTTGGCGTGTGTTTGAGCCTTTCTCATTTGAGTGAGGATGTTGGATAGTTCTTCACGCTTCCTCTTGGCACGGATGTGTGTACCCAAACGACGTTTTAAGAATTTCAAGGCACGCTTATCCTTAGATACCTTCAACAATTCCATGGTTCTCTTTTCATATGGAGCATGACCAACAACTTCACAGCCGATTTCTCAAAATGTTAGTTCCACAACCGGAAAAAAAACTGTGGGAGAGGTATGGCGGGGCCCTTGGACACATGAAAATTTGGGGGACCGCTGAAATGTAAAAAGGCGCATGGCAAGACGGTCGTTCTACAGTATAATTAAACAAACGTTTTATTTTTTAACAATTTTAATAATTGTAACAGTAAAGAAGTTAATTTATTTTAGAATAATTTAATACAAAATTAATACATGCAGTCAAACGAAAAACTAACGATATATGACCAAAAACGAAAAAAATCAAACGAATTACAAACTAATCGTAAATGTAACATAGAAAAATTCGAGTTATAATATGGCAATTAAAAATACATTTTAAAATTAGTCACTGGTTGATTAAAATCTCAATTAACATAGCATCCCTTAAAGCTAGTCTTCCTGACCCTTTTTTGCGGACCACTGTAAATAATTCGGTTGGGTAGCAGCTTCATATTCCTGCACCAAACAATCAACAACATCACGTGAATCATCCAACTCGGAAAGGTCATCTTTAAAAATATCTTCACGGCGGAATTGATCCAAAAATGCACCACGTTTTTTAAGTTTATCATATTGCATTAGATTACGTTCGAATAATGAGCAAATACTGGTGTGATTGGCTAACATAAGACCTGATACACGATGACTACTCTGAACGTATGGTGAGGAACGTGAGAGGGCCACTTGAATACTGGTTGGTCCCCATGGGATAAATTGAGCCAACTTACGTTCTCGTATACGCTGCAAAGATTTATGAACCTGGGTGGGATCAACTTCACCTTGTATGATGTTTAATATAGATATGTAACAATGATGATTAGTCTTATCTGGACCAGTGGATACCATCATATTTTTAGGTTGCAATAAACGACGCATAACATCTAGAACAGTCGTTTTGCGAACATTAAAAGTTTGCTGAAATTGAAAATGTTTTAAAGGGGGTTTAATAAAAAATAAGTAAAGAAGTTAAATTCGACTTTGTCGAATTCATGAAGACTCTACACAATAGAGGTATTCAGAGTCTTGTTGCCAGCCCTGGCAATGTAGCAAAAGAGTACTTCTTTCAAAAAATACATGTATTTTGAAAAGTAATTTTAAAAAGTGCTCTTTTACCACCAGTGCCAGGGCTGGCAAGTAGGACTCTGAATACCACTAATGTAAACAATAAGAGTGTAGAGTCCGGTTAAAAATAAAAAAAAATGGAGAGGGGGTTTTTTGGGGGCGGTAAGTTTGGAATACCTTCCCCTCGCGATAAATGTTTAATAGTTCATTTATTGTCCTTTTTACACTTAATTACAGTGTTATAACCATTTTAAGTATTTTTTTTATGTCCACACCCACAAAAGTGGGCGGGCCGAAAAAATTTATATTTTCTTAGCATTAAAATGTTTTATTTGGTTAAAAAATAAACAGAAAAAAAAAACAAGTGAGAGTGTTACATTCGGCTGTGCCGAATCTTTTATACCCTCCAGAATGTAAAAACCAAAATCCAGGGGCATCTTTTTTTTTGGGGGGTTGTTGGGAAACGTAAAGTGGACCGCCACCTTGCGATTTTGAACTTCTTCTGAAAAAAGAATGTTGCATTTGCTTAGCAAAAGTACAAAATACCCTGCAAAAAATGCGGTTTTTCTTAGGTAAGTTTAGTTCTTCAAGGGGGAACTTTCCCCTTGGTCCGATTTTGCCCATTTCCGAACTTAACCTGCCTAGGAATATAAGACATATTCGTGCCAAACTTCGGAAGTCTAGCTATTTTATTTTAGACTGTATCGTGTCCTCTACAGACGGACATCGCTAGAATGTCTTAGAATCGATCACTGATCAATAAAATATATACTTTATGGGGTCCTAGACCTATATTTCGATGCGTTACACACGGAATGACAAAGTGAGTATACCCCCATACTGTGGTTGGAATATACATTTTTATACTCTCCACAATGTAAAAAGATAATTTTTAAAATTTTTTGTTAAAATTTGTGAAAAAAAGTTTTACCAAATTTCTCGGGGCAAATGACAACTTTAATATACCACTATTTTCAACATAAAAACATCTCGGTGTGATATTTTGGTCACGATCGGCATTTCAACAGACAGACGGACATTTTGAGATTGAGGATCATGTTCTGGGATATTTTATCTTTGCAAACAAAAAATAACATATTCTAAAACACATAAAAATTCTCAGATTCTGAAAATTTTTTCCTATGAAATTATCTAATTCTGAGACATTTTTTCTATAAACACATTTTCATATTCTGAGACATTCTTTGTAGAGAATTGCATCATATTCTGGGGTATTTTTTGCCCTAATCAATATCTTCTCAGAAAAAAAAAATATATTTAGTTTCATACTTACATCACTATCTGTTGTCAATGGAGTATAGCCAGTCATCAGGAAATGCAACTGAGGAGTTGGTATCAAGGGAGCAGTTAAACCAATCAAATTATTATTCATATACGAAGGATAACGTAAAGTTGTTGTACTAACTGACATAATGGTCGACACCAAAGTATTTATCTGTGAAAAACTAGGATTTTGTAAATGTAAACGATCTGTAGCTATGCGATTGAGAGCGGTATTATCCAAAACAACAACACAATCAGCACAGCTGGTAAGACGGCGTAAAGTCAACATTGAATTATAGGGTTGTACAACCACATCACTTATTTCATCTTGATTCGGAAAGACGCTATATGTTTGAATAAGTTTTTTGGGAAAACGATCAGATAGACGTTCCATTATGTATGAACCCAGACCAGAACCAGTACCACCAGCAATAGAATGACAGAGAACAAATCCTTCCAAGGAATCGCTACCATCAGCCTCACGGTCTATGATGTCAAAAATTTCTTCATGTAACTTTTCACCCTGACTATAGCCAGAAGCCCAATTATTACCGGCACCACCGCCATGTTTTGAAAGGTAAACATTTTCGGGATTATACAACTAAAGGAAACACAAAAATAGTAAACTAACAAAAACATAACCTTAAAATTGACCATAAGGATATTTCCTTACCTTGGCATATGGAGAACTCATTATTGTATGAATTACTCTAGGCTCCAAATCTAAGAGAACAGCACGTGGTATATAATGATCATCATCGGCCTGATAAAAGAATACATCCTTGCGATCTACACCATCTGTAGCAAAATCTTCCAATACACCACTAGGTGAAATGCCATGTTCCAAACATAAACGTTTCCAAAATTCAAAACCAACTAAATAATGTATAATAACAAAAATTATTTATAAACAAATAGAAAACAACGACCACTACCCCACCCAGAGTTAATTGGATAAATTGTTCACTTGTATTTTTGCTAAAGGAATTTTTTAGAACATTATGAACTTACTTTGATTACCACATTGTCCTAGTTGTAAAGTTATAATTTCACTAGGCATGTTGTATGTTTTCGACTTTCTTTACAGTTTTGTGAAAATTTCTTTAATTATTTTATGCAATTATTGACAATATGTTAATAATTTCACTTATAAACAATAAAAAATTTAAAAACAAACGACAAATGTATTAATTAAAACAAAGGCAAAAAAATTGTTGTTGTGCATCTTTTTTTCGGTTTTCGGAGAACAAGGCCGATCGGAGCCGCGACTTAGCCGCCGCCGATTTTTTTTAGGTACTCCAGCCGCCGACAATTTCATGTCGGCTTCGTTCTCTGCGTTTGTTTTAAAGAATTCGTATTTTGTTGATTTAGCGGGCAGTGAGAAATCTAGCGATTTTTACCATCCACAACTTAACAATAAAAAAACTTAAAATTGTCCACACTTTTTAAATTTTTGTTATTATTAAAGAGCCGTTCAGACGAACAATTTTTGAATAAAAATCTTGTTTTTTCATTTCCCGGAAAAGCGGAATTCATTTTTAAATTTCTCAGTATCCCGGGAATTCCCTCAAAAACTAAAAACCTAAATGTTTTGTCAACAAAATATATTAAAACCTTATGAATGCGATTACACTATTTATAATGTTTATTAACACCATAAAAATCTTATTCAGTACCTTTAGGGCCTAATTTTGTAAAACGCAACGCGCCATTTCATCTCGCGTTGGACTATTTTCTATTTTGTAAAACGCGAGCACTTAACAGCTGTTTTTTTCGCGTTGACTTACGTTTTTTTTGTACAATTGTATGGAAAATGGAATTTTGTAAAACGCAAGAGAGTGTTTTTTCATCACTTGAAGTGTCAAAATGATCACTTGAAATTTTGGGGCGTTGATGTAACAAATATGCTTTTAAAAAGCAAAAAATTAATAAATAATGCTGGAATATGTAAACATACAATAAAAAAGTAATAAATGTGTAAAAAAAACTTCTCCGGCAGAAGAAAAACATCGAAAATAGCAAACATCTCGTTGTGATTTTTATTGTTTTTTTCAACTAATTTATGTTACTTTTTTTTGTTCTCTTTTTTCTCAAATATTCTCTTTGCAGGTGTTGCCTGATCATATATATGTGTTTCCCCACGATAATGGGTGTGTATCCCCTACAAAATGGGTAGGGCATTTTATTAATTTTAGAATGTCTGGCAACACTGATTCTAATATAATTGACATTTCAAGCAGGGTTGCCACTTCTTGGATAATTATCCAAAAAATGGATAATTTAAAATTTTTTGGATACTCTTTGGATAATTACATTTTTGGATAATTTATGGATAATTTTATCATTTACAATTTAAAGTTTTACACGGACAAAATATAATTTTCTTATTTTAATTTGGTGATTTTCTTAATTACTTCCTTTTTGACAGTATTTTTTTTGTTTTTAGTTTTGGCAATACCTTTTAAATTTTGAGCTTTTCAAATTATATGAATTTGTAAGCCTTATTGGACCACAAAAATATGGTTTGTTTAATTATTTGGATGTCCAAACTTATTGGGAAAAAGTTTAAAAAATTATAAATTGTGCTGGTGAAAATATTTTTCTAAATTTAGAAGTTGTTTTTAAATTTCTTATGATTCTTCCATTTTCTAATTCATCATAAACATTGGATTTTTTTGACAAAAAAATACCTTTTTCAAAAAAGAAAAATAAGATTGAATCTTGGTCCAAAATGGGTTAAAAAATAATTTCGTGTATTCTTTAAATAGAATTTAAATGAGCCACTATTGTTTCGTTAAAAAAAAAAAATTTTTGATATTTTTTTTTTGGATAATTTTTGGGATTTTGGATAATTTCGGACAAATTCCTGGATAATTTTTTGGTTTAATGGTGGCAACACTGATTTCAAGTGATTACGTAAAAATTGAACGCAATAAAGCTGCCCATTCACTTGCAATATTATTGTTCAACTTTTCAAATTGTACAATAATATCGCTTGTGTGTATGTAATATTTACGGTTGTGCAATATATTGGAGAATATCAAAACACTTTTGATATTTATTGTACAAACAAGAATACTGCAATATATTTTATCAGTGTGTTGTCTATATTGTACAACTTTTTTATGTTATGTTTATGTTTATATCTTGTACAATATATTGGGTTTAAGTATTGAGCAATTTTATTTGCTGTGTAGGGTAAAACGACAATAATATTGTAAAATATTTTTTTTTTTAAGTTGAGCAATTTTATTGCAAGTGAATGGGCAGCTTAACGTAGTGATTTACAAAATTGCACTTTTGGAGCCTCGCGTTCACGTTAACGTTGGTGATGCGTTCAACGCGAGTGATTTACAAAATTAGGCCCTTAAAACAAACAAAAAAATTTCGAGAAAATAGAACTATTTTTATAAAAAAAACGGACGTAATATGTCAAAGTCTTTTAAAAGTATTTTTAAGGGAATATGTTATTTCACATAGCTTTATCTGTTTTTATAGCTAAGTAAGTTGTTCACCGGTGAAAAAAAATGTTTCGAAACATCAATTAATTTGTAGCGAAAATTTGACAGTCATACACAGAAAAAAAATGTCGAGGTAATGTTATCTAGGCTGGCTTAGGTGAATTATTTTTGTATGAAACTTAAAAGCCACGACTTAGTACCTATGCCACCAGTATAATTTTACTTTG
This sequence comes from Pegoplata infirma, assembly GCA_963921195.1. Classification (NCBI taxonomy): domain Eukaryota; kingdom Metazoa; phylum Arthropoda; class Insecta; order Diptera; family Anthomyiidae; genus Pegoplata; species Pegoplata infirma. Next base: position 199,916,705 of record OY992537.1, read on the forward strand.
CATTTTTACTTAGTGGCCATGTAAGATTTACTATTGAAATTAGGTAAAATTTCGAATATGGTTTTATTTATTTTTAATTGTCATTGTAAATTTTCATTTAAGAAAAAGGTAAGCCAAAGAATTAATAACACAAAAAAATTATATTTATTAAAGGAATTTATTTATAAATTTTGCAGAATTTTGCCTGATCGTTAAATTAAATCCATAAAATGAGTTCCAGACCAAGATATTTGATGAATCTGCAATATGTTGGTAAGTGATGTTCAAAAAATGGATACAAATAGTGAATAACATAATTTCTTAGGCTTCCTATTGTATGACCAAGAAAGGGGACAATGAATTTACCAAATATCTAACAAAGATCTTACTTATGTTACTAGCCACGTGCAAACCAAAAATGAAAGTCATACTTTTCAAGATTCGGGAGCAGTTATGTCTCAGGATATGGCAGATGAATATGATAGTAAAATGTATAATCGTGATGGCTATAACAATCATCAATATAAAGAGGAATTTAATGCACCTGAACGTTATGTCAATACCAGGTAAAGAGCTAAATAATAAATCATACTACCTCCGTCCCAAAATAATCTTAACATTTCTATATTTTGGCTGGGATTATGGAGGATTTTTTGAAAAAGCTTTGTTTTTTTTTGTTAATGCATATCAGGACATATCAATAATTTAAAAATTCTTTATAGCTTTGCAATTTTTCAATTCACGTGCAAAATGGATGCAATAAACAGCATCCAGATAAATGAGACAACTTGTTTTCGACGTTACAAACAGGCATGGTGTCCACTATGGTCGAAAAGATGAAAATTATTACAAAATGCGGCGTATGAAATAAGAAATTTTACGCTAGAGGCCCTTTTAACGGTTTTTAATAAATGCATTATGAATGCAATAGGGACATCTTGCAAATATTTTTAATTAATTTTGTTACAGTTTTAGTACACAAGATTAGTATAAGATTGTTTTTTTAACTTTATCTTGTATTATTTCAACTAAAACACTGCTTAATAAAATGTTAAGTTTATTTTGGGACAAAAAAATCTATAGAAATGTTAAAAATATTTCGGGACGGAGGTAGTAATGAATTTTATGAAGAAACAGAGCCAAAACAAAATATCAGAATCTCAAAAGAAAAAATTTCTCAGAATCTAAGACATTTTTGGGCTCAGAATTTTTCTATAGAAAATATTTTTCAGAATCTAAGAATTTTTTTTAGAAAAAAATTTTAGGAATCTGACAATTTTTCTATAGAAAAATGTCATAGAATTTGAGAATTTTTCTATAGAAAAAATGTCGCAGAATTTAAGAACTTTTCTATAAAAAAAATGACTTAGATTATCAGATTCTGAGACACTTTTTCAATAGAAAAATTCTCAGATTCTGAAACATTTTTTTCTATAGAAAAATTATCAAAAAAATTCTCAGATTCTAAGAAATTTTTTCTATAGAAATAATGTCTCAGAATCTGAGAATTTTTGTATAGAAATAATGCCTCAGAATCTGAGAAATTTTACTGTAGAAATAATGCCTCAGAATCAGACAATTTTTCTATAAAAAAATGTCTCAGAATCTGAGAATTTTTCTATAGAAAAAATATCTCAGAATTTGAGAATTTTTCTATAGAAAAAATATCTCAGAATCTGAGAATTTTTCTATAGAAAAAATATCTCAGAATCTGAGAATTTTTCTATAGAAAAAATATCTCAGAATATGAGAATTTTTCTATAGAAAAAATATCTCAGAATCTGAGAATTTTTCTATAGAAAAAATATCTCAGAATCTGAGAATTTTTCTATAGAAAAAATATCTCAGAATCTGAGAATTTTTCTATAGAAAAAATATCTCAGAATCTGAGAATTTTTCTATAGAAAAAATATCTCAGAATCTGAGAATTTTTCTATAGAAAAAATATCTCAGAATCTGAGAATTTTTCTATAGAAAAAATATCTCAGAATCTGAGAATTTTTCTATAGAAAAAATATCTCAGAGTCAGAGAATTTTTCTATAGAAAAAATATCTCAGAATCTGAGAATTTTTCTATAGAAAAAATATCTCAGAATCTGAGAATTTTTCTATAGAAAAAATATCTCAGAATCTGAGAATTTTTCTATAGAAAAAATATCTCAGAATCTGAGAATTTTTCTATAGAAAAAATATCTCAGAATCTGAGAACTTTTCTATAGAAAAAATATCTCAGAATCTGAGAATTTTTCTATAGAAAAAATATCTCAGAATCTGAGAATTTTTCTATAGAAAAAATATCTCAGAATCTGAGAATTTTTCTGTAGAAAAAATATCTCAGAATCTGAGAATTTTTCTATAGAAAAAATATCTCAGAATCTGAGAATTTTTCTATAGAAAAATATCTCAGAATCTGAGAATTTATCTATAGAAAAAATATCTCAGAATCTGAGAATTTTTCTATAGAAAAAATTCTCAGAATCTGAGAATTTTTCTATAGAAAAAACGTATCGGAATCTGAGAATTTTTCTATAGAAAAAATATCTCAGAATCTGAGAATTTTTCTATAGAAAAAATATCTCAGAATCTGAGAATTTTTCTATAGAAAAAATATCTCAGAATCTGAGAACTTTTCTATAGAAAAAATGTCTCAAAACTTTTCTTTAGAAAAAATGTCTTGGAATCTGAGAATTTTTCTATAGAAAATATGTCTTAGAATCTGCGCATTTTTCTATAGAAAAATGTCTCAGAATCGGAGAATTTTTCTATAGAAAAAATGTCCCAAAGTCTGAGAACTTTTCTATAGAAAAAATATCTCAGAATCTGAGAATTTTTCTATAGAAAAAATGTCTTAGAATCTGAGAATTTTTCTATAGAAAAAATGTCTCAGAATCTGAGAATTTTTCTATAGAAAAAATGTCTCAGAATCTGAGAATTTTTCTATAGAAAAATGTCTCAGAATCTGAATGTCTCTGAATTTTTCTATAAAAAAAAAATGTCTCAAAATCTGAGAATTTTTCTATAGAAAAAATGTCTCAGAATCTGAGAATTTTTCTATAGAAAAAATATCTTAGAATCTGAGAAATTTTCTATCTAAAAAATGTCTCAGAATCTGAGAAATTTTCTATCAAAAAAATGTCTCAGAAATTTTTCTATAGAAAAAATGTCGCAGAAATTTGTCTAAAGAAAAAATGTCTCAGAATCTGATAATTTTCTGAAGAAATTTTTCTACAGCAAAAACGTCTCCGAATCTGAGAATTTTTCTATAGAAAAAATGTCTCAGAATCTGAGAATTTTTCTATAAAAAAAGGTCTCAGAATCTGAGAATTTTTCTATAAAAAAAAATGTCTCAGAATCTGAGAAAACGTTTCAGAATCTGAGAATTTTTCTATAGAAAAAATGTCTCAGAATCTGAGAATTTTTCTATAGAAAAAATGTCTCAGAATCTGAGAATTTTTCTATAGAAAAAATGTCTCAGAATCTGAGAATTTTTCTATAGAAAAAATGTCTCAGAATCTGAGAATTTTTCTATAGAAAAAATGTCTCAGAATCTGAGAATTTTTCTATAGAAAAAATGTCTCAGAATCTGAGAATTTTTCTATAGAAAAAATGTCTCAGAATCTGAGAATTTTTCTATAGAAAAAATGTCTCAGAATCTGAGAATTTTTCTATATAGAAAAAATTTCTCAGAATCTGAGAATTTTTTTATAGACAAAATGTCTCTGAGCCTGAGAATTTTTCTATAGAAAAAATGTCTCAGAGTCTGAGAATTTTTCTATAGAAAAAATGTCTCAGAGTCTGAGAATTTTTTATAGAAAAAATGTCTCAGAATCTGAGAATTTTCCTATAGAAAAAATGTCTTAGAATCTAAGAATTTTTCTATAGAAAAAATTTCTCACAATCTGAGAATTTTTCTTTAGAAAAAATGTCTCAGAATCGGTTATTAACAAAATAATTTTTCTATAGAAAAAATGTCTCAGAATCTGTGAATTTTTCTATAAAAAAACATCTAAGAACCAAAGTATTTTTATATAGAAAAATGTCTCAGAATCTGAGAATTTTTCTATAGCAAAAATGTCTCAGAATTTGGCAAAATTTGGCAACATAACAAACACAAAAAATGTCAGTAAAAATCAGCAACTATTTGATTTTCTTTTTATTTATCTTTTTAAATTTTAGGAGGACATGGACTCTGATTACCCATAATGTTCCAAGAAAAGAACCACCATTAAATTTTACTGAAGACATCTAATAATACACCTTAAGTTTGTTGAACAGTGTTATTTAGTCGTTATTAAGTAGAAAAGTAATATTCTAAAATAATTTGTCGTTAAACTAATAAATAAAAGCATAATAAAATCAATTAATTTCTTAATATTAATAATTTTTTGAAAAGTGGAATTATTTATAGGATATTAACAAAATAATTTAGATAAATTACCAAAGTTAATATATAAATTTTTACTCTGATAAACTTTGTAAAGTTTACAAAATTTACTTGGAATATTTCCTAAAAACATAGTTAATTTTTCGAACATATAATTTTTTAAAAATTACCTTGGCTTTTAAGTAATATTGTCTAAAAACTTTGTAGGCTCTATGTTATCTTGGAACTTAGATAAAGTTATACTATGATTTTAGGAAATATTACCTCGATTTTTTTTTGTGTGTATGTTTGGTTATGTTTTGCGCGTCAGAATACATAAAATAACTTTAAATAATATTTTTTTGGTAATTTATGTAATATAATTAATGTTTACAGTCCCAAACACTTATAATTACTTCATTTTACATCTGAATGTTAAATTTCACCGCTTTTTAAATGGTCTGTATAATTTAAAAACATGTTGCTTATAGTGTTGATGCGTATTGATGCACATATACCGGGTTATTTTGACGGTTTTTCACCAGTGAACAGAATACCTCTTCAGCGAAATTTTTACGCTTTTGTAAAGCCAGTGTGAAATTTATGTTTTTTTTTATATGGAGTTTGACAGATTTTCACGTGAAAACCGAGCAACTTACCCACCTTATAATAAAAATTTATCATTTATTCCAATTCATCTCAGTTCATTTTTACAATTCGTTCTCAACGCTTTGCCTCTAAAACACAATGAAACTGATTCAGAGGAAGTTCTCAATTATGTCTCTGAAACTGAATGTAAATGTTTCAGAGAAATGAAATTATAAGAAAATTTACTCCAAAAATTATTAAAGATATTTAAAAAAAAATTAAAAATTCTGGTTTCTAAAAGAAAATTCCGTTAATTTCAGAGTCATTCTTACATAGATTTTATATAAATTTGTCGATTTAAAAAGAATCATGTCCAGAAACATAAATATTTTCTATAGGAACAAATAATCATACTGCAAATTTTTCTAATGCATGTCTCAGAAAGAAAATTTTTCAGCTTCTGAAAAAAAGTATCAGGTTCTGATAATTATATCCTATCGAAGATTTAGATATTGTGAGACTTTTTTCATTTCGTATGTCTCAGATTTTATGATACTTCTTTGTTAGGTCTCTCTTGGAATACTTTTTAAGCCACCCTGGTCTCTGCGTAGGTTTCTGCCATCAATTATTAAGATTTTAATAAAATCTCTGAAAATCACATACAAAATGATCCATAGAAGTCGAAAAATCAACACTTTCAATGAAATGAAAATTCCCGGGAATTCCCGCTCTATTTCCCCGGATTCGGGATCGAAAATTTACGGGAATTCCCGTGAAAAGCTCTATAGCTAATACGTACATACATTATTTAAAAAAACCTTTACATTTTTTTTCAAAAAACCGTTACATTTCAAATTTTATGCTATTTAGCTATTAAATAGCTAACATTTTTTTCTGTTTTTGAATCTGGTGTTTTCTGGAGATTTTTTTTCTTGATTTAGCGGGTTTTTGTCAAAAAAGTTGGCATCAGTTGACATGAGGTAAACAATTTCTGGTAACACTGGTTGCTAGTCATGCAATGTGAGTAGCAATAAAATAAGAAGAAGCGTTAAACTGTTATAATCATATGGAGTTGTATATTTATTTAGCTAATACACAAACCACAAATTAAAAACCGACAGGGTGTTGTTAAAATTTCCCTTTAGTGAAATTGTTTATTATCCAAATCACAAACCATGTAGATAAAAATTTTACCAAATACAAAAACCAGATGATACAGCACGACTCATACACATATAAAGTTTTATTCAATCCATTCACCAATTTATAACAAATATTTAGATATGTACGTGTGCTACCCTGTAAACAATATGTTTTTTTTTATGTTATCAATATGCAGTGATTGTTTTATATATTTTTTGTTTTTATAACTTGTTTATTGTGAAATTCTATTAATTTACTTTTTGTTTATCAAACAAAAAGTTAAATTTTTATTTTTGGCGCTGTTTTATTTATTGACAAATGTCCGAAGAACATATTAAAACGTTTGCTGTCTTGGATTTGGAAACAAATGGTCTTCCATCGGAACAATTTAACGTTTGCTCAATAACCGAATTATCTGTTTATGCATTTTCTGCAAAACATCTTGAGGATAAGGAAGATGATGCACCCAATTTGGCCACGGGCATTGATGGCATAGAGAATTTTCAGCATAAAATACCAGAATTGCCACGAGTATTGCATAAGTTGACGCTGATGATAAATCCTAAACGTCTTATTAATCCAATTGCAGAAAGAGTTACAGGTAAGTGAAGTTAGACTTGCCAACCGTCCAGTTTTCGTCGGGACAGACCAGTTTTAGAGTGGAGTGTCCCGTGTCCCGGCGATACCCTGAACGGGACGCCATTTGTCCCGTTTTGAGAAAATTTTGAATTTTTTATTTTATTTGTCTGTTTTCAAATGAATTAAAATTTTAACAGAGCGTTATTTTTTGTAGAGGTATTTTTTTATTATTTTAGTTAATATTCTTTCCAATAAAATTGCACAAATGTTAAAACTGTTAAATTTTTCATAGGAAAATGAACAGAAAAAGAGCATCGGAAAAATAGAACAAAAAGGTATTGCAAATTTCAACCAGATCACGGTGTGGTAGAACAAGTTTAACTAAAAGTTCGCTGCATATGAAATTTTATTGCAGATTATGTTAGTTGGCACCCGTACAGTGGCGGGTACAGCTTTTGGGTCTGGGGGGGGAAAAATTTTTTTTACTTCGAAAAAAAATCATAAATTCTCCTTTGTTGACGAGCAAAAACAGGGATACGTTTTTTTTACAAAAAAAAAGTGATGGGAAAGCTATAAAATCATCAAATTTATTAGTTCTTGCCGAATAAGGTTTGTCTTTCATGATCATATTTCGTTTAGATCCATTTTTTTTAATTTTTTTAAAAGAAAATTTTATATTTTTCGTATACATAAGAAGAGAATTTTTTGATAGAAGAAATACTCGCTACATAGAAAACATCAGATGTTGAGAAATTTTTCGTGAAAAATTTATTTTTTATGGGGAAAATATCTCAGAATATAAGACTAAATGTCTCAGAATCTGAGACTATTTTCGTATAGAAAAATTTTTGGATTTTTAAAAGAAATTTAAAAGAAAATTGTATATTTTTCGTATACATAAGAAGAGTCTAAATCTGAGAATTTAATAGAAGAAATTCTTCCTACATAGAAAATATCAGATTTTCAGAAATTTTTCGTGAAATTGTTTTTTTATAGGGTACATGTCTCAGAATATAAGACTTCTTCTTAACGAAAAATGTCTCAGAATCTAAAACTTTTTTCGTATAGAAAAATTTTTAGATTCTAAGAATTTTCTTCCACAGAAAAAGTCTCAGATTCTGAGACATTTTACTATAGAAAAAGTCTCATATTATAAAGCATTACTGAGACATTTTCCTATAGAGAGGTCTCTAATTATTAGATTTGTTTCGTACTGAAAAAATTTTAGATTCTGAGACCTTTTTTCTATAGAAAAAGTCTTAGATTCTTTGACCTTTTTCCAATAGAAAAAGTCTCAGATTCTAAAACCTTTTTCCTAAAGAAAAAGTTTCAAATTCTGAGATCTATTTCCTAAAGAATAAGGCTCAGATTCTCACACATTTTTCCTAAAGAAAAAGTCTCAGATTCTGAGAGCTTTTTCTTATATAGAAAGTTTAAAATTCTGGCACTTTTTCTCTAAAGAAGAAGTGACAGATTCTGAGACCTTTTTCTGATTCTGAAATCTAAGACACTTTCCTATAGAAAAAGTCATAGATTCGGAAATGTTCTTCGTATACAAAACGTCTCAGACTTTAAGACCTTTTTCCTATCGAAAGGTAACAGATTCTGAGACCTGTTTCCTATAGAAAAAGTCTAAGATTCTGAGACATTTTTCTAAGATTATAAGACCTTATTCCTATAAAAAAGTCTTAGATTCTAAAAGCTTTTTCCCGTTGAAAAAGTCTCAGATTCTGCGACCTTCTACCAATTCAATTAGTTTCAACTTCTGAGACTATTTTTCAACAATAAAAAGTCTCAGACTTTGAGACCTTTTTCTTCTTAAAAAAGAATCAGATTTTGACACATTTTTCCTTAAAAAAAATCTCAAATTCAGAAATTCTGAGACTTTTTTCAATAGAAAAATTCTTCTGCGACCTTTTTCCTATAAATAAGTTTTGAGACCTTTTTCACTTAAAAAGATCTCAAATTCTGAAATTCTGAGACTTTTTTCCCATAGAAAAATTCTTCTGCGATCTTTTTCCTATAAATAAGTTTTGAGACCTTTTTCACTTAAAAAAGGTCTCAGATTCTGAAAATTTGTTATTTAGAAAGAGTTTATTCTTTAGAAAAAAAATTTTACAAATCTTCGACTATCAACATTTTTAAGATTTTATGATATTTTTTTTATTGCTATGTAGAACACTTTTTATATAAACCAAATTAAGATCCTGTAACATTTTTCTAAACAAAAAAAGCATATTCTAAGTAATTTGTTTATGCAAAAATTCATAATAAGATTGACAGATATTTTTCACAGAAAATTTTCAGATTGATTCACTTTTTCCTTAAAAAATTTTCCATTTTAAAATTTTCAGATTTTTTTGGACTTCAAAATTTTTTTAGAAAATTTCCTACTTTCTTTTTTTCTTTCCTTTTCTCTCTTTTTTCTTTTTTTTTTTTCTTCTTTTTTTCTTTTTTTCCTTTTTTTTTCTTTTCGAAATTTGGTCTGGGGGGGGAAATTTCCCCTTCCCCCCCCCCCCCCCCCCTTGTACCCGCGCATGCACCCGTACGAACATTTTAAGCCCAATTTGAAAAAATCATTAGTGGGGTTTTTGAGATAATAAGATTTTCATGTTATTGGATGCTACAGAAAAACGGTGCAACTTGTGTTAAAGTGTAACATATGATAAATAAAGGTTGATGTCCTGAATCTAAGTCCTTTACCAAAAGTTTCTCAATTTTGAGACGTCATAGAAATTTTGAGACGTCGTTTTTTTTTTGGAATTTTTTTTATGTTTTTTAGTGGTGTCCCGTTTTGGAAATTTCATAAGGTGGCAAGTCTAAGTGAAGTTAATATCAAGGAAAAAGACTGGTTAATGTCCATTTGCATAAACGGTGTTTTTTAAACAACTGCTTCGGTAAAAAACATTTTTTTTGACCTTTGGTCTTGGGTGCAACCATTCTTTGTTCAATGCAAAAATGTTTATCGTGTGACTTATGATAAGAAACTGTGTTCACACAAAGATTCAGATTTAGAGGTGTATTTTAACCATCTTTTGATATAATTCGAAAATTTCATTTGTAGTACAAAGATTCCAATTTTAATTCATCTTTGAATTACAATTGATCTTTTTATTCCCTCCAACCACAGTATGTGGGTATACTCACTTTATCATTCTGTGTATAACGCAACGAAACATCGGTCGAAGACCCATAAAGCATATGTATTATTGATCCATGATCGCTTCCAAGACGTTTTTTGAATGTCCGTCTGTGAAAAGTACGATGCAGTCTAAACTAAAGGAGCTAGACTCATAAAGTTTGGTACAAATATGGCTTATGGTAAAAGGCTGGTTAAGTGCGTAAATGGACAAAATCGGATTAGGGGGCAAAAGTTGCCCCTTTTAGAACTAAACCAACCTCTAAAAACCGAAATTTTTTACAGTTGTTTTGCATTTTTGTTAAAAAAATACACTTTTATGTCAGAAGACGTTCAAAGTCCTGCACATGGAACATGGGGCTAAAAAATGTATTTTTTTGTATTAAGTGTAAAAATTATAATAAATTAATTTTTCAATATTAATCGCGAGGAGAAGTATCCCCTAAAGCCTCCCGCAGACGCTTCCCCCAAAAACAACGCCCTGACATTTCTTTTCTTATACCCTTCAACCACAGTATGTGAATCGCATCGAAATATCGGCCGGGGACCCACAAAGTATTTATATTATTAATCCATTATCGATTCGAAGACGTTATATGAAAGTCAACCAGTCCGTATATGAAAAGCACAATGCAGTCCAAAATAAAAGAGCTATACTCCAGAAGTTTGGAATGAATATGTCTTATGGTCATAGGCTGGTTAAGTTCGGAAATGGGCGAAATCGGATCAGGGGGAAAAAAGTTGTCCCTTGAAGAACTAAACCAACCTCTAAAACCGCATTTTTTTTGAAAAGTTTTTGAATTTTTGTTAAACAAATAAAACACTTTTATGTCAGAAGAAGTTCAAAGTACCGCACTTGGACACAGGGGACTCAAAAATATATTTTTTTTGGCCCGCTCCCGTTTTTGATAAAATTGTATTACTTAAGTGTAAAAATCATAATAAATTATTTTGCCAATATTAATCGACTGCCTCCAAAAAACAACGCCCCTGACATTTATTTTTTTATACCCTTCAACCACAGTATGGGTGTATACTCACTTTCTCATTCTATGTGTAACGCATCGAAATATCGGCCGGGGACCCATAAAGTATTTATATTATTAATCCATTATTGATTCAAAAACGTTATATGAAAGTCTGCCAGTCCGTCTGTGAAAAGCACGAGGCAGTCAAAATTAAAAGAGCTATTCTCCAGAAGTTTGGCATGAATATGTCTTATGGTCATAGGCTGGTTAAGTTCGGAAATGGACAAAATCGGATCAGGGGAAAAATGTTGCCCCTTGAAGAACTAAACCAAGCTAAAAAAACGCAATTTTTAAGGTTTTTTGCATTTTTGTTAAACAAGTATACATTTTTATGTCAGAAGAGACGTTCAAATTACTGCACTTGGACCCAGGGGACTATAAAATATATTTTTTTTTTGCCCTCCCCCATTTTGTGGGCATAGATACAAAAAAAATGTTTTAATAATGATAAAATTGTAATGTTTAAGTGCAAAAATCATAAAAAATTAATTAGCCAACATTTATCGCCAGAGGAAAGTGTCCCCTAAAGCTTTTCGCCGAAGCCTCCCCAAAAAAAAAAACAACGCTCCTGCCATTTTTTATACCCTCCGACCACAGTATAGGTCTGTGAAAAGCACGCTGCAGTCCGAACTAAAAGAGATAGACTCCTTCAATGGACAATATCGGATCACGGGGAAAATATTGCGCCTTTATCGCGAAGGGCAGGGTGATCCTTTTTGAGTTACTATTGAATTGATCTTTTTCGAAAAACAATTGATAATTTTTGAATTACGATTAAAATCTTTGAATTAAAATGGGAATATTACAAGTGGAATCATCGAATTACAAATGGAATTTTTGATTTACTAATAAAATCTTTAAATTACAAGTAGATCTTCGAAACCCAATTTATCCTATACGAATTACATCTGTAAATGTTTTACATTTATTCCTTAAAGATTTATAAGCCCCCACCATCCCCTTCTAAATCTGCTATAAACTTATTTCTTTTTAGGTCTTTGCAATGACTTGCTGTGTAATGAAGCTGCATTTGATAAAAATACTGCCGATTGTTTTTTATTATTCTTAGAACGTCTGGAAAAGCCAATATGTTTGGTGGCTCATAATGGTTGGTCATTTGATTATCCTGTTATACGTCATGTTTTAGAAAAAATAAATATGGTAAAATAACGTCTTTGATTTTTTAAACTCACAATATTAATTATTTATATCTTCTATTTAGAATTTACCATCGTCCATATTTTGTGTTGATTCATTAAAAGCCTTCCGTGAAATTGATGAAAAACAATTACAAATAGAAAAGGCTACAAAAGTTTTACAAGTCATTGTTCACATGGAAAAAGAAGATAATGAAATAACTTCAAGTGATGATGCGGCAAACCAACAACAAAGTAATGATGTCATTGAGATTGTTTCTACCGTAATAAGTGATCCGTTGGAAGAAAATATTCAAATTAATTGGCAACACACTAATGAAACGACACCACATAGAATAAAACAGTCTGATAAACGTAAATTAAGTACGTCCTCGTCTCCATCTCATCTAGCTCATGCTCCCAAACGTTTAGCTTCGCTCAGTGTCAGACGTTCTTTATTTATGGATAATTTTTCGCCAAAAACAAAATATCCTAAAAAAGGTGTCTACAAATTGGGAAACATTTACGAACGTATTTTTAAACAGCCCGCAGAAAATCTTCATCGTGCCGAGTCGGATGTTGCAATTTTATCAAAATTAATTTTACATTATGGCTTAGATTTTCTAGCCTATGCTGAGGAGCGCAAACAATCATTTGCTAATGTACCAAAACTTGGTTCACGTACTAATTAAGATTTTACATTCATTTCCAATATATTTTTGTGGATCAAAAATGAACTTAGTTTTACCTTTATATATTTTTTATTTGGATTTATTTGTTTAACAGTGTTTTTTTGTATGTCAAAAATTTTAAAATGTGCTGTTCAATATTTTAATTATATAGTTTTTTATGTAATGCATGTAAATTTTATGATTAGCTAAAAAACAATAAAATTGTTTTAATTTTTTAAATAAATTGAAAAATTAAACCAGACTTTTAGTTAATAAATGTGTCATTTTGTAGCAGTTAACGTTTTATTAAATTTTACAGTTTTTGCTTTCTAATCGAAATTTTTCAGGATAAATTATCTTTGGAAAAATAACATATAGTAGTATATCGAGGGCCTATATTCAAAACTCTCTATCTAAAAAAACAATTTTTTAGGAGGGCCAAAAAACTGTTTTTTTTCGCGTATTGTTTGAGTAATTAAAATTTGATATTCTACAATATTTCTTTAAATCAACTACTGAATCTCACATAAAATTCGTTTTTAAAATGTTGCACCATTGGGGAATTAATGATAGATAGAGGGTTTTGTTTCTCAAAAATATTTAAAGTACATGCATGAAAATGATAAGATGGAGGGTTTTGTATTTCAATAAAAATTAATTATTATAATTTCATTTACGACATCGGTAAATTTTTAACGTGATTTATTAATGATAACGGCTTATAAACAATTCCGAAATCGTGGTTTTGGTCAACAGGTGCTGATTTTTAAGACAAAAACAATTTTTTTTTTACCAAATTCATCTCAGAAGTTGACAAACTGTTAAGTATGTTATGTAAAAAATAGAAAACAAATTAAAAATGCGATTTTGGTCTACAGGTGCAGATCAGCATCGCGATTTTAAGATTATTTTTTTTTCATAATCTACACAAGACATCCAAATTTTGAGCCATATTTTTCAAAAAAATTAAACAAGAATTTTCAGCTTTTCAGCAAAAATTAGCATCAGTGACCAAAATCGTGGTTCTGGAGTTTTGTTGGTAAATTCATGTTCAGCATGCAAAAATTTGTACGAAAACATGAATTGCAAGATGAAATTATTCCAAAAAAATATTTATAAATTAATTATTTGGAAAGATGAGAGTTTTGCATTCAAAAAAAATAATTTTGTAAGATAGAGAAAACCAAAAATGCAAATAAAATAGCAACAAAAAAAAAAAAAATGTTTTTGTTCTGAATTTTACACCATAGATGACGGGCCTCATTTACTGAATATTTTGCCATCAAAAAATCATTTCTGTAAAAATGGAAGATAGAGGGTTTTGAATATAGGCCCTCGATATATATTTTAAAATATTTAAATGAATCAAGTTTATAATAGTCAAGTATAAAGCAATGTGGTTTTCTATATACAGTATAAATTTTAATACCGTCTACTTGTGGTAGAGGGTATATATAAGTTTGTCATTCCATTTGTTACTCGTCGAAATATCGGTCTGGGAACCCATAAATTATATACTTATATTATTGATCAGTGATTGATTCTAATGCATTCTAACGATGTTCATCTGTCCCTCTGTCCGTTGAAATGGCGATCACGGCCAAATTATTACACCGATATGACTGTAACTTTACAAATTTACTTGTTGTTGCTTCAGGAAGTTTGATATTGCATTTAAGCGATATCGGTTTAACGTTTCAAAAGTTATGAACGAAAATGTAAGGACACCTCAAAAATGTTGATCCATTCTTTAATTTGACTGCTAGTGGACTGATTTGAACAGAATTGTAAACCAAATGGTATTTAAACAAGTAAAAACAAATTTACAAACAAATTTTAATTTTTTATACGGATTTTTTTTTATTTTTTTTCAATATATTTCTTTTACCATTTTTATACCCTCCAACTACAGTATGGGGGTATACTCACTTTGTCATTCCGTGTGTAACGCATCGAAATATCGGTCGGGGACCCCATAAAGTATATGTATTATTGATCAGTGATCGATTCTAAGACATTTTAGCGATGTCCGTCCGTCCGTCCGTCTGTCCGTCCGTCCGTCCGTCTGTAGTTAACACGATGCAGTCCAAAATAAAATAGCTAGACCCTTCCAGTTTGGCACAAATATGTCTTATGTTCCTAGGCAGGTTAAGTTCGGAAATTGGCCAAATCGGACCAGGGGAAAAAAAGTTCCCCCTTGAAGAACTAAACCAACCTCTAAAAAAATACACTTTTTTACATGTTTTTTTTTTGTATTTTTGTTAATTAAATGAAACATTTGGTATATTTATCGCGATGGGAAGGTGCTCTCCAAAAAAAAAAAAGAAACGCCCCTGACAAATTTTTGTTTTTATTTTTTTTTACATTTTGGAGGGTATAATAGATTCGGCAGAGCCGAATTTAACACTCTCACTTGTTTTTAATAAAACTTGTTTTTCATTCAATTAAAGTTGTTTGCAATAATTTTTTAACATGATAATGTTTTCAGGCTGTTATCTAATTATAAAAGTGACGCAGGACTCTACCTCAGTTTCACTATGTAAGCTAACGACTAAAAAAAAGAAAATAAGAATTACTTATTTCATTTTCTCAAAACCAAAAAGAATTTGAATTTGTAACTAACAAGGGAAGTATCTCAACCCTTATCAACCGATTTGCTTGAAACTTAAAATATATATAAAAGTACGATTTTAAGGTTGGTGTTTCTCGGCTTAATGGCCATATCAGTATTTAACAATTTCGTTGTCCCCTTATAAAACAATGTGGACATTTGGGAAACTTTTGATAACTCTCGAACTTAATAGAATATCATCTACCCCTTTTCCATTTGTATTTTAAAAACTTCCAAATGTATTTTAAAATTGTGCAAATGTATTTTAAAATTGTCCAAATGTGTTGTAAAATTTGTTCACATGTATTTTAAAATTGTCCAAATGTAGTTAAAAATTTTCGAAATGTATTTTAAAAATTTCCAAATGTATTTTAAAATTGTCCAATTGAAGGCAATTTCAAACAATTTCAAACTACATTTGGACAATTTTAAAATACATTTGGAAATTTTGAAAATACAATTGAACAATTTTAAAATACATTTGGAAATTTTTAAAATATATTTAAAACTACATTTGGTCAATTTTAAAATAAATTTGGACAATTTTAAAATATATGTGGACAATTTTAAAATACGTTTGAAAAACTTTAAACTACATTTGGACAATTTTAAAATACATTTGGTCAATTTTAAAATACATTTGGACAATTTTAAAATTTGGACAATTAAAAAAAAAATATATTTTTACATTTTCAGAAATAAAATATTTAACGAAGCCAAATTTTAACAAGGTTATGTCACCGTTAGATAGGCATTTAAAAATCCTTTCATCTCATATGAATCATCATATAGTTTCTTAAAAATAAATGGCTGAAAAATCCAGAAAACAATTTTTTCGTAATTTTTTGACCCATTTTTTGAGCCCCTAAATCTCCGATATGGCCGATAAGCCGAGACACCCCAACCTTAGAATTGTCTCTTTTATATATGTGGAGATCCCCCTCTTTTATTTTCAATCAGCAGTGTCATCCTAGGACAAGTACAAATGTTTTGAAAACTATTTTACAAAATGTATCCTTTAAAAATTTGAAGTCCTTTTTAAAAGGAAACAGGATCACGAAATAAAAAAGTGTTAATACAGTTATACTCCATTTGATATCTACTTTCAGACGTATATCATCCGGTTCATGTTTAATATTGGCTGTCGGACGGTGTAATAATTCACCTGCTGGCGAATTTTTAGCAAAATTTTTTTTTTCATAAAT